>CM031239.1:971630868-972076106 GCA_018340775.1 Taxus wallichiana var. yunnanensis | reverse complement strand
TTTATCTTTAGTATGTGGTCCCCTCCTAGGTTTGGTAATTGTGTGTGTAGTAAGGAGGATGTGTTCTCTTAAGGTAGTAATCCTTGGGAAACCAACATTAAACATAGTGTAAAACTCTCTGGGACCGACACACGTGTCAAGTGGCAAAGATCGCCCACTAACCTTGAAAGTCACCTTTAAGAGTTGGGATCATAAATGAACTTGATACCCAATCTCATTTATCTTTTGGGTTCTATGATACAATATTAAGAGTTAATTGTGGAAGCTAAACACTTTTAAATTTATGAATAGCAAAAAAAGGTAACCATGAGATCATGCTGCTGGGAGAAAGTGAGACTTAGATCTTTCGTGAAATGTGTATATGTCCTCTTGTGGTGGGAAACAAAATCCACGTCATGTAAACTTTAATGTGAATTATAACCTCTTAAATGAAGGACTATTCCCTCTTATTATCCCCCTTGTCCTATTTTGTAATGAATGTATGATGTGAAACCATGTAACCATGCTCTTAACACAAACCCCTAGGAAAAATACTAGTAGTCTCACAAGCATACCAATGCCCCTGTTAATAAATGGGTTACACAACAAATTTTAAAAAGGTAATTAAATCAAATTAAGTGAAACCATTTTAAGATGAATGAAAATGATTCGAGTGGATCTGATGTTTTAGTTACCTACACATGAGAATACTAAGTGTGAATCCCTTTAAACCCCTCTCAAACCAGAGTGTCAGCTTGACAAGAAGTGTCAATTGTACCTAGAGTTACAAGATGATTTTTGAGATAAGGGTGTTCAATCACCCTAGTTGTGACCTTAGTAAGGTGTGAAAAAATTATAATTGAATGTTTCCTTGTAACACACATATAATACTTATTTCCTAGGAATCCAAACATGGTTGATTAGGAAACCATACTCATTAGGACCTTGTTGACTAAGCATTTAAATGAAGAAGATATGATACATGATTAGTTGTAATTACTTAAATCATGAATTGAGTAACCTTAGTAATTAAATGATAATATGAAAAGAACATGTAATCTATTCTCTCTTGAACTAATAACCCTCATTGGTTTCATGTGAACCTTCCTTGTGGCCACTGAAATAAATTACGAAACCAAACAAAACATGCAACTTAAAAGACAAACCCTTAGAACAAACGCCAGTGGATCATGTGGGAATATATGTTCCTATCAATAACCAAGCCTCATCATTCTATTGCAATAGGGGAAACAAGAAAAATTAGAGGGAGTAACTACAAGTGAAATGTTATGTAAAGTAAGGACAACATAGTATAGTTTTAAAGAGGGACCACATAATAAGTGATCTTCAACAATTAAGGCCAATGACGAAAGATAAAGGTAATAAAATTGTAAACCAGGAAAGTGTGGTGTCATGGATGGTAGCCTTGTGTGTAACTAAATACCCTATTATCAACGAGCGAATTAAACAAATAATTGAAATAATGTAGATGATTCTTATTCAATGAGTTACATTGTAAGTTAAATGTTTAATAGTATAAAAGGAAATCTAACAACAAGAAAATGAATGTATGATTCACATATTATGAGCCTTTCTAGAACTTAAGTTAAAAATTGAATCATCATTGTAATAACTGAGAAATTCTAAAAGTATCGTGTCGTGGGAAGACCCTATCTATAAGATTATACTATTGTTGAATCGTTATGTTGTGCCTTGTCATCTGAAAAAAAGTGGCCTTGATGTGCATCACGTGGTTTCATGTCATCTATGTGGGTTAATGTTTGTGCAAACATATCATGTGTTGTGTGTTATCATAGGTGATCTCCTGTAGTTTCATGTATACTGCAATGTAATTCAAAATATATATTTTGATGTTTTTAGTGTTTTATTTATTTGTGTAAAATGTGAGCATTATATAGAGCAACAACAAGTATAAAAAAAAAGTAAATTGTTAAAAGAAAGAAGTAATTGGTCATACTCACATGTTGATCTCAATGAAGGTAAATGCATTACTCAAAAAGGAAAATATATCGATGATCTTATGAGTTATAGTTACGTTGATATTGCCCTTTGAAAATTCTCTAGAAAAAACCCAAAAAAACAAAAACACTCAATTTTAAAAAATTAAAAATTATATGATCCATATATAAAAAACTAAAAAGAACCTAAAACCCGTCTCAAATTGTTTATGTGGCATATTTTCAATGAAATTACAAAAAAGTTGTATACTATTTATATTTGTATATGCTCAAACAGTTTATCATATGTTGGTATTACGTAGAGTTAAATTTGATTGTAGATTATGCAATAACAAAACTAGTGGTAACGTACTTAGTCATGAAAATATTTATTTTTCTCCTAATGACACACGCATTCGTGCTTGAAGGAGAATCTTGTTTATTTTTCTATATTTCTACACCAAAGAAGGAGCTCAAGGATTTTACTTGATTATAACCATTATTGTGAACGTATTCTTTGCCCATTGCCATTATGAAGCCGCCACCAAACCCTACCCCATACCCATTGCCATTGTCATTCCCAAACTCGATGTTGTAACCATCGTCATTGCTACCCAAACCTGCGCTATAACCTGAATTATATTCGCACCTTGTCCATAATCGCCACCTTTATTAGAGTTGTGCCGCTTTCGAAGCATAACCGCCACCATTGCACTCGAATTTTGTTCTTCGTAGCCCTCCCGGCAAGATTTTCGATGCGTCTTCGGGCGTCACTACCGTAGCCATTGACACCTTGTCCGTTTCTCGCCACTCGCACCCACACCATTTCCATAATCACTACCCCGCCCTTCACTCGACCCGTAGTAGCCGTTGTAGGAATTATCACCACCCTTGGGTAGTACTCTTTGGAATCCCCATACCCAATGATTTCTCGATGATTCGGGTTGTTGTTTAATCAATCGGGATGTTTTATTCATTGAGGAAACAAAGGAACTCATAATCAATTGGGATTTTTTATTCATTAAGGAAACAAATTGGGGAGATGTACAAGAACTGGAGAAGTCACAAACAAAGGAAAATACACATTTTATTGACGTTGAAACAATAGATGGTAGAGTAAACAATGCACCACGCTGGACCCCTGTCTCACAAAGGGGTGAATATTCAAATGGAAGCAACCAAAAAAACATACAAAGAACAACTAATGAGGCATTTTCATCATCTTCCTAATCAAATCAATACCAAGTTGGAATCGAGGAGTGTATAAGAAATTAATGAGCAATCAAGGTATGATGAAATGATTAATTTTTCTTTATTTTTCAGCAGTTTATCCTATTTATTTTGAGGAAGCAATTAAGGATAACAAATGGTGTGAAGAAATGCATGTAATAGAGAAGAATGAAACATGGGAGTTAGTGGATATTTTAGTAGGAAAGGAAGTCATTGGAGTGAAGTGGGTTTATAAAACCAAAAGTAATCTTGAAGGCAAGATTGAAAGACATAAGGAAAGGTTAGTTATCAAAAGCTACAAACAAAGGCCTAGACATGATTATAATGAAACTTTTCTCCCGTGGTAAGGATAGAAACCATGAGAATAATAATTTCCATAACTTCTCATCACAAGTGGAAGCTTCATCAAATGGACGTCAAATCAACCTTCTTAAATGACATGTTAGAAGAAGAGGTGTATGTGGGACAGACACTGGTTATGAGATTCCAGGGCATGAGAAAAAAGTTTACAAGCTCAAGAAAGATTTGTATGGACTCAAACAAGCACCAAGGGCATGGTACAGCTAGATAGATTCCTATTTGATAAGAAATGGCTTTAGAAAAAGTGGCAATGAGCCCACACTTCACATCAAATCAAGAAATGAAGATGATTTTTTTATTGTTGTTTTGTATGTAGATGATTTAATCTTTATCGGAAATGAAAACAAGTCCATAGATGAGTTCAAATCATTCATGAAGTTGGAGTTTGAGATGACTGATTTGGGATTGTTGAAGTAGTTTCTCGGCATTGAGGTTAAGAAAATGGACCATGACATAGTTGTGTCTCAAGAAAAGTATGTAAAGAATATTTTGAAAAGATTCAGAGTGTTGGACAACAAAATATCATCTACACCACCTGAACTAAGTTTGAAACTCTCCAAAGATGATTGCGGAAACAATCTAGATCCCACAAGGTACAAAAGCATGGTAGGAATCCTTATGTACTTGAGTGCAACTAGACTGGATATCATGTATGCATTCAACTTAATTTCTAGATTCATGGAGACTCCAAAGGAGATGCATTGGCAAGCAGACAAATGCATTTTGAAGTATGTGAATGACACAAGAAATTATGGAATTCTATCAAAGCTCTAAATACTAATAACTCCTTAAGTTATGATAAAATTTCCACCATGCCAATCTAAGAAGAAAGTATTATACTTCAGTTATGAACATTGTCTCAAAACAACGAAATTTTAACAATCATTTGAGAAGGGACCATAGGCCTGATAAGTTAGAAACAAACAATCTAGTGTAACAGGGGTTTCCATCGATTAAACAATTAGGTTATAAGATTGAGAACTGATATTCAAACCAACAATCTAAAATCATCAAAAGGTACCAAAAGCACAAGCTACGATACTAAATTTCTATGGTGAAAAATTGAACAATCAATCTAGGAGGAACCACGGGATTCAAAGGTTAAACACGAAAAGTCGAGTGTATTAAAATTTCAATCATGTAATCATATAGATTATATGATTAAAATATAATACACGACCACCACTCAACATTGTTTAAAAGGGAAAGCAAATAAATACTAGTTTCGGCCATTGACTCCAAGGAATTTCACAATCATTCAAGAAGAGGCCACTGCCCTTATAGGCTAGTAACAACAAGCGAGAGTAAAAGAGAGTTCCATCATACAAGTTAACATTTTGAACATCAATCCAAGTTTTATAACACTATGGATTTCCAAACCTCCTCAATAAGTCTATAGTTTTGGTTTAAAACAAAGTGGATTACCCCTTTCCATCACAAGTTATTTTAAAGTACCCCCTCATTAACATATTCAAACCATTCTAAAAGAAAATTGCATTTACATGTATCACCATATGCCATTATCTTAACAACAACTTCAGTCATAATTCAACAATGTATCTATAAAATATAAATACCTCCAAATGTCCCTAATGATCTTAACAATTCTATCATAAGTCAACAAGATATCAACATACATACGTCATCCAAATGTCAATAAAATCAGCTAGATGCACCATTATATATACCACCAAGAGTCATCACGAATTAAAATTAAGCCAAGGTAGTTTTGACAATAAAATATTACTATCCATAAACACAAACAAGTAACTTCAATTCTCGATGACAAAATCTTTCGTTACGGTTAAATATTCATAAATAACGATCAAAGTGCCCCTTAAGGAAAACCTTAAATGTCTTGAACCTATACCGATGCTCAACAGGAAAATTGGGTATACATCTAGCGTGATAAAAAATTATGCAAGAATACTCAAGGTGAAAAAAACTAGTAATCCGGGTACCTTAGCCAAGATACTCCCTCCAAGCATAAACCTAACCACTGAATTCAACCACACATAAGTTTTGTAAACCTGCAGGATGGATTGAATATCGAAGGGGCCATTACTTAGTCTGAGAAAAGAGGACATGGAGGTCCAACGGACCTCGACAACTTCACCACTCAAGGTTGGGCACATCAAAGAAACAATTGACATTACATAATTATTGCCATAACCCAAAAGGGTGATTAAGTGTCTATAAAACTATAGTCTCTCTCCCAACCCGGATCGGGTTCAATCTAGTGGTTGTCCGCTAAAGTAAAGTTTTCATAACCCATGGGAACTGTGCTCAACATACCTAGAAGAAAATCAAATCTAGATAGTAAGCTCATATGAAGAGTAAGAGGTTTATAGATACAAGCATGGCTTGCTTTCACCACAACATTTACTAGCTATAAACAACTTAATAACCTTGTTACTCAATCACGAAATGCAATTAATAATGGTAGGAGGTTGTTTACTTTAGCATGAAAACACAACAGCCAGTGTAGGAGGAAAATAGATCTATGCTATCCACTTTAACACTGACAACGATTAAAGCCAAAACAAGAAGATTACAAGAGGAAAGGAGAGATTTCTCAAGGTATACAAACCCACAACAAAAGCAACAAAGACAAACCAAATTCAGGGAAAAGAAGGTTCTATTTCATGATATTTTTAAATTTTAGCAATTGTAGCAATGGTAGGTTTATCTTGCATGATTCTCTAGCTTCTACAAGTCACATGGACACCTCACAGACCTGCAACAAAACTTCTCAGGTCGAATCTCGTGTCTTCCACTAGATGGGTGCTAAAACCACACTCACTCCCACGTTGGCACCGACATGGAGGCTCCAAAATCCATGAGCGACATCAGTCGAAATAAATGTGGTCTCAAAGACTACCATGATTGCAGTATATACACAAAATGGGTTTATTGAAAAGGCCCACGAAACACGAGAGAGACAGGGGTAAAAGACAGACTCCACAACCTTGTAAACATCCTCCCATCTTGCGTAAAAAAGGGACGGTTAGAGTAGGGTATGGAAATCCAATGAAACACAATGGAAATCATATTTTTGCCAAATGCAGAAGCAGGTGCCTCTAAAGTCATGTATGAAATGTGTGGAAGCATCCATGAGGCAAGCAATGATTGACAAAATACCTCAAAGCGATGGGGTCTCAAGGGGACACCACGATTGCAGGATAAGCACAATAAGGAAAAACAAAAGAACACAACTGCGAGAATAAAATGGTCTGCTCCAAAATGCCCATGCCAGCATACACGCAACCAAAGACAAAAATAACCACTTAAAATAGGGTGAGAATATCCACCCATGCAAGGAGAGGAGCTTGACAAATGCTACATTTACAGGTGCCCAGGAAGAAAAGAAAATAACAAGCACAATAAGGAGAAAAGCCATGGTTGTAGAAAAAATGCACACAAGGGAACTCCAACGAGGCTTCACTCAGTTTTCCCTTGCCTGCAATCAACAGTGTCAAAATTGCTTGGCTCCCATCACCAACATGCACTCAACCAATAAAGTTTGCCCCACCACTCCACAAGGCTAAAGAATACCTCCACACAGCCAACAACCAGAGCAGGGAGGAATAAAAATAAAGAAAAGAGGACAGAGATCCCAAAAGCATGCGGCAAGCTTCAAAAAGGTGATTCCAACCCACCACAAAAATAGAAGCAATCTTGATAGACATGGAAAAACCATGCAACGTCCAAATTTCTCAGATGGGTGAAAAGACAACAAAGCATCACCAAACACATTTCCATTAAAGACCATAAAGAGGGAGAGGCAAGTCGGTGGAAGCAACAATACATCCAACTTAATTTTGCAATACAAAAGACCATGTGTGGGGATCAGGTCACTCAAGGTGGAAATGGGGTAGGTAAAAAGTTTCAAACAAAATTAATTTGTTTTGCATTCCTGTCCAAGTTTGGCACCACCGACCAAAGTAAATCCTTCTTATGCAAGCCAAGGCTAGATATACGGGGAAAGAATCAACAATTAATTTAAATTTAGCTTAAAAAAATAATATTAGCTACCTAAAAAATACACCTTAACACTTTGGAATGGTTTCGACCTTCCTTTAGAGCTAAAACACCAAAGCGTCATTACGCAACCAAAAAAATGAGACTATGAGAAGCCCTAAAAAAATTCATAAAAGAAGCTATGAAGACCCACAACAACTAGAGGGCATTAATGACAAACTGAATGGGGCATTAAACGTTCTATGGAACACAATGCACTTCTCCTCAATCAAGCACCTTTATCCTCTCCCTCTTTATCACTTCTTCCCTCCATCACCTTCATATGTATATTCTTCATAGGCAAGGTTGTCTACTTAAAGACAACTTAGTGCGCCCATGCTCGAATTTATTGAAGATGTGTTGAATTTAAATTATTTGGAGTCCATTGAAGCTTAAGACAATTGCACCAATTCCAAAATTATTGAGTCTAGAAGTGTTAATTGTGAAATCTGGAAGGCGATCACCGCCATATGTAATTCCTATACACATGTGACGAATCTACACAACGTAGATTTGGCATCTGGTCAAAATAAGATGGTCTTAAAGATAGACCACCGCCATCTGTACCTCCTTCCCACATGTAGCTAACATGTACTTTATATATTTTGAAACTTTGCACCATTTAAATGCCAAGATTTGTGGCTTGTGAGAGTCATGGGCTTCGATGCTTCCCACTCTGAACACATTCAATTTTTCACAAATTGTGTGCTTTAGTTATGGATTGACATATCAACAAGGTATGGAAATATGGTGGGTGCCACTATTCACCCAGAATCACTAGTGCCTATCGAGGTCAACTAATTTTTAAGCAAGTTTAAAACTCCCCTTGCTTTGATTTCTCCATTCATTTTTAATTGTCACACATCGGGAATGTTATTTTCAAACATTGAACCTTTTGAACATGTCAGCTAAATCGTCAAAACTCATATTAATCAATTAGGTTTTATGTAGCACACCAAACAGTAAAAGACTTATTTTTGCCATTTGTCACCCTTAGCCATTTGTCTCGCTCTTAGTCAAGCAATGCTCACCAAGATTGAACCCCTCCTTTCACTCAGTATTCATTGATCGCTACCACATCTTGCACTACTATGCATAAAACTTTTCTACATGTTAACTCCATATTCCACATATGTTTTTCCCTTCCTTTCACTCACATTTCAACTACTTTCATATAAATAACTACCAACGATTATTATTCCTCTATATAATTACCACCCATTACACCTCTTCCCACCATACTAATATTTGCTTCTTTTCCACTATCACTTCCTCCTTATACCCGAAAAATCAAATACCTTAACCAACACTACTCCGCTGCCACATATCATTCCTCCAGCACAACCCTTTTGTTACATTGCACTTGCGATTGGTAGTTTAACTGGTAAGAAATAATAGGAACCTCTCCCATACGACCACTTACTTAGTACGCGGATATTTATTCAACTGCCTTGGTCCGGACTCCGTACCACCCGTCTCGCTCGCATGTTGCGGCGAAGCTTTTTTCTTCTTCAGTTCGGCTTTATCCCCGAAAATTAAGGGCAGTGAATCGCGCGGAACAGTCGACTTGTTGTGCTGACTTATGTACAAAAACCATTCTTGTAGCCCGACACAAATTATTGCGCGGATTGCGCTACACTTCTGTTTATTCGTGGGGCCTCAACACAGAAAAAACTTCGGGTAGTTACGTTCTCATTACAAATAATTACTGGTTCCTTTCATAAATTTGTTGTGAATGATATTTCGTGATTATATTGTGTTTGAAGTACACAATTAAGATGACAGTGCATTGGCACTTAATTGTCATGTTAAAAACGAATAGAGCGGGTATGTAGGGACCTCAACATGTGGAGGCGCACTCGCAACATACAAAGTAAGGCAACACGAAGCTATATATATGCAAACATTGCTCATCACCTTCTCATCATCTTAATTTCCTAATCCTCTTCTAGCCAGGAATAATTTGGACCTGCTTTTCCCCCTTTAATAATGGCTCCCACGCTAAAATCCTATGCTCAATTCTGCTTGCAATTAGTCTAGTGGCAGTGTATAATACGGAGGCGAGGGAGGGCGGTTTCTTTAGCAAACAGCCTGCCAGCAGCAACCCGAATGGCCGAGAAACCGCCGGGTACGGGGATTCAAAAGAGTACTACCCGACGGGTGGTGATAATTCCTACAACGGCTACTACGGGTCGAATGAAGGAAATGGAAATGGTGCGGGTGCGGGTGGCGGATACGGAAAAGGCGTCAATGGCTACGGTAGTGGCGCTCAGTACGCTACTGAAAACGCCGCCGGGGAGGGCTACGGAGAACAAGCTTCGGGCAATGGCGGCGGTTATGCTTCTGGCAACTGGCACGGCTCTAACGGGGTGGCGGTTACGGACAGGGTGCGGAATATACTTCGGGTAACAACGGCGGTTACAACACCGAGTTTGGCAACGGCAATGGCAATGGCAATGGGTATGGAGCAGGGTATGGTGGCGGCTTCGGCAACGGCAACGGCAACGGCAACGGAGAGTACGTTCCCAACAATGGTTATAATCAGCAAAATCCTTGAACCGCTTCACTGCTCTAGTATCATAGAAAAATAAACAAGTTGTTCCTATAAGCGCGAATGCGTTTCGTTAGGAACAATCCTTTTCCCCATATAAATATTTTCAATCTATCATTTCTCCCATTGAAATCTACCATCGAAATGGCTGAAGTATTTGACCATAATCAAGTCATTTCAGACGCCACAGCAAGTTTCACTCAACTCTAGTACAAACCTTATCATCGCCTCACCATAAATATAGAAAATGCTGGTATATGCAATTTTGTCCATCATTTTGTGCTTATTATGGTATTGGTTTTTTCTGTGTTGGATTTTGCAAGGCGTTTAGATGTTTTTAAGTCATTTTAGATGTTAACACAGCCACTTTTAAAATACGACCATCAAGATTGACATTTAATTTAAATGTCAAGATGACATGTATTTAATGTATAAATGTGAAAGTTAATAAATTAAATATTAAATAGATGTTATATATTGTAAATTTGTTACAATCATGACAAATATAACATAAATGAAATTGGAAAATTTGGAATGTAAATAAAATAAAATAAATAGAATTATCTTAATATATTATTAATGAAATATAAATGCATATCTTATTTATAAAATACAAATATCCATTAATTTTGATTTTTAATTAATTTTGTTTCATTTCTTTTTGGATTTATTTGATTTCTTGTTTAGCTCTATTTTATTGATTTTGATTTGTAATTGGTTTTTTTAATTTCTTACAAATAAAGATTGGATAATAGACTAGATGTATTGGATTTGAGATTTTGCAAGAAAGGTGAAATTAGAAGATTGTCCTTATTAGAATTTGGAAATGGAACGCATTTCCTACATAATTACGAGTTTGCACTAAGTGAGTCATTTATATAATTTTCTTCAAATTTGTTTTGTAATTTGCAATTATGTTTTAATATTATCATAAAATTTAATTATGTTTATGGATCTTCAATTGATTAGTGTAACATTAATTTTTTTGGGAAAAAATGAATATGTGAAAAACTATGAAATTGATTAGTCCAATCTATTATCCATAATTAAATAAAAGTCACATAACTATGAGAGAATATTACAAAGAACACCAACATCCATATAAAATTTAACTCAATTTATGTATTTTGTAATAGTTATTATAAAAACAAATTTGACATACATATTAAATTTTAAACGTCAAATGACATCCATATAATTTTCTAGACTGCCAAACAATTTTACTGTGACATGTAACATTGAACATCAAAATACACATTGACTACGTATCGATGTCGCATGGTATATATTTAATGATAAATGACTTTTATCCTATTTAAGCAAGTTTATCTCTTGGTCTAAGATTTTTGGAAAAATGTGGTGCCAACAAACAAGGAATACAACAACGATAAAGACCAAAATAAACACAATATATATTTATATTGATTCAAAATAGCTTGATCCACAAATATCAGAGTTGCTACTCTATTTTCAACAAAATACGAATAACAAATCTTCTTCCTATATTTTGTTGTTCACCATTGTGTATGAACTTGAGTTGTTGCTTCATTTTTCCAATGCATACATCTTCTATTCCCTATTGTTCTGATCAAAGCTTATTTTTGCTTTGTGTAGTCTTATCTTGCTCAGTTCTCACGAACTGACTCAGGTTATTAATTGTTACAGATGGCTTATGCGAGTAGATGAGGGAAAGACTTGTAGAATATTGCATCAATTTTGGTTGTGAAGTTCTTTTGTACGAATATTATTATGTTATAAAACATTGGAATGGGTTCTGTGGGAAATTTAGAAGAAAAGCAGTGCCTTAGTATTATGTGTTGTGGAGTAATGTTGTCGTAACTATTAAAACTTTGGCTTGTTTTTCTATCGTGGAAAATATAAAAGTTGATTACCGTATTGTTATGAGTGATTTTAATGTATTATAGAAATTCTAAGAATAGTATAGCGTTGCTTGACCAATGTTGTTACTCTCTTGTTCCCTAGTCATAGTTCCATAGAATTTTTTTTTCCCTTTGGGTCGTGTGTCATGTTGAAAAGAATTGGTGTATCCATGTATAGTTTTCACAAGAGAGAAATGGTAAACTTTGCTCTTGGGTTAAATGTTGTGTTGTAAACCTTTCCAGACATAGTAACAATGCAATTCTAAGCATAATAAATGGTTAGATGATCCTTATATATATATATATATATATATATATATATATATATATATATATATATATATATATGTATGTGTGTGTGTGTGTGTGTGATCTACTTGATAACTTTTGAGTCCTTAAGTGATCAAAGAGGAAACTATTCTTTGTAAAGAAAAATATATATACCTTGCTAACCCTAGATAAACTAATGAACATTATCCTTCTATGGTGAATTATAAAATGATCTTAAGATGAAATCAATGATTAGATTTTGGAAGATAATAAGGTTATAATAAGTAGGAGGAAATTGATTAGAAACCATTCAATCTATCTCACCCTTTAAAAATGTAATTTGTATGTTCATGTCAATCTCATCAAGTGAAACCTTTAATCATTCTGGATAGATTCTTAGCCCAATAAAATCCTGGTTAATATCTAATGAGATCTTAAAGATGAATCCAATTCGATCTTCTTCCCCTAACTTCTTCCAAAGTGCTTTGTAATCTTCTCTTTTGTTGTTAAATGTTTGATCCTTGCATGAGGAGGTGGTAGTTCTAAAACTAAATGGTAATTTCCCTCAACTGGAGCTTGCCCTCGTCACCTGTGCAATGGAGGTGGGAAACAAGATTCAGTAGCTTGAGTATGAATAAGTAACCTTGTGAGAGATGGAAAATTTCCTTTGTAAATCAAACAAATTAAGCAAGTTATTGACATATAATTGATGATTCTCTTTTAGAAAGTTTGGTCTTAAGTTAATTAGTTAATAGTATAAAAGAAAGAAGTTCACCTTTGTGAAAAGAATTGTGCAAATCAAAACATGAATCTTCTAGATCGTAAATTCAAGTTTGAAAGACATTTTTGTAAATACATAACCTTAAAATACTTTACACCGTGGGATGTCCTTAACTATAAATGTGTATTGTGTTTGGAATTTTATGTTGTGCCTTGTTGAAGAGAAAAGTGAACTATTCGTGATGGGTGTTGTATGATTCCTTGTTGCCTATGTGGTCAATGTTGTGTCAAGATTATTGAGAGTTGGTTGTAGCCCTTTCCTTGGTCACTGTGTTGTCGTGTAAACTCCAAACAAGTCAAAAAAATTATTCAAGTTTTTCGATGTTGTATTTGGGGTGTGTTTTAGTGGGCGTTACAGAACGGTTTCTATCTTGCTAGTAATATTCATGTGAGCACAATATGCACTCTTAGGGAAAAATATAAAAATGGGGAAATTTGAAAAGGTTCCATGTTTGAAACCCAACTAAAATACTTTCTTCATGTGGTAATTTTTACCCCCTGTTTACAATTCTAAGATTTATTAACTGCAAGGAAGTGAACGATGTGCAATGAGTGAAATTTTCACTCAGAGGGGTGAAAATAAATTTAAAATTAGGAAAATCCAATAGGTTCCAAGGTTGAAAGCATACTAGGAACAATTTCAAGACTTTTGATTGGGCAACATTTGATTATTTATATGAAGATGAAGACAACAATAGAAATTTGGAAATAAAAAAGTGAGAATAAAGTACATACACTTTATTGACTTGATCTTGGTCTAATTATTCATGTGAGTGGAATTTATGGTTAAAGGGGAAAAAATAAATAATGAGAAAAATTTAAAAGTTTCCATGTTCAAAACTCAATTGAAATGCTTGTTTCTTGGAGCACTTTATAGCCCCCTTTACATTTTGAAGCTTGAGTAAATGCAAGAAAACATATGATGTGTGAACAATAATTGATAATTGAGTTTATAGTATTAACATGAGTGTAATTTTTTCTTAAAGGTGCAAAAAGTAAAAATTGTAAAAATCCAACAGGTTCCATGTTAGAAGCCTTTTCGAAATGCTTGTTTCTAAGGACTTTGTAGACCCCATTTATACTTCTAAGATCAAGTAGATGAAGGAAAATAAGCAACTTGAAAAAAATCAATAATGATCCATTATATGTCTTGCACTTTATCATCTTGAGTTTGCTCGCATTATTCACATGTTTCCTCACACAAAGACCTTTGTAGACCATATATGTAGCACATGTCTCCATCCATCATCCAAACACAACATTTCTATTAGCTAATCTCTTGAAAATCTAACAAATTTCAAGAAACATTCATCTAATTAACCATCCCTACACAACCTGCAACTTGGGAAATTTCATGGCTCATCTCTCATGCCTCAACATAGCCCTTTGTAACCCATGTCTACTTTCTTCCTTGGAGGAGACGACATGGACATTAAGATATGCATCATTCATTTTTCAGCGACCCTGTAACCACTTTCATTACCCTACGCTATTTTGATCTCTCACCTTGTTATGACAACATAGAATAGGGTTTTCTCTAGCTCTCCCTACTTTCATGTTAAAATTATGGCTCATCCCTTTTGAGGTTTCATCTCCAAGTATCGGTTTGTAGGAGATCGTACTTCAACAACCTTTCCTTCCTCCTCTACATCGTTGTTCATAGTTGCATGTGTTAGCCACGGGAGATGTGATCGACAATTGAAACATGTTTGTGCTTCAATTTCCTCCCCAGCGTGACCTCATCCATTGATGGATCTGTCATGTGTCAGTGGCGGGTGGGTTCACTCCACTTGAAATAATGTCTTTTGGCGTGTAAATATGGATCATGGGGATTAAGATGTAATTGCGATTATATTTATTTGTTACAAATCACATACAATTTTAATTGATATTTGTTCTTCAAACTTACTAAGGAAGAAGATTTTAATTCTAACCAAGTAATTGGGGAATATTGAAGAATAAAATTGTTGGATTAGACTAATAATTTTCATTTTTAAATTTTGGAAGGATGAATTAAATTTACCATCAAATAATGTCTAAATTTAACCTAAAAATCAACACGTTTAAGATTCCCAAGAAAGAATGTCCAAATTTGGCTTGTAAATTAGGGTGTATAAATTTTCCAATGAAGAATGTTGTAGACATAAAATCATGCACTTTGGGTAATTATCTAGTCTTAATTACATACTACTATTCATATGATTCCTAAGTAAGAAAATTACTAATCAACCCATGTCTTTGGCCATCTTTGCTTTCTTTCTATTGCCACTTTTGGTCTTACACCCTTTCTAGCTCAATCTATCTTTTCATACTTCAAAATTTCTCATTCTTGACACCAGCGCCCCCATCCCCTCTCGACGTCCTTGACCTCTTTCTACCTTTTTCACATCTTTTGGGTCCTTTCTAGTCGTTTAAGAATCTTATCTTTCTAGTAGTTGGCATTTTCGGGGTTAATTACAAACTTCAAGTAAGGGAATCATATAAATATAAATTTATGTGATCATAATAAAGGACTAAGCACTAAGTATTAGCTATCATCACCTAAGGTTGCATCCAAAGGTTATTCAAGAGCATTCAAGCATCCATTCAAGGGAAAGGGACTGCATTATTCTACATACACTTCATAGGAGGGGATTTTATTCTATTCCATGCACACATCTATTACATTTCTGTACATCTAGTTACTTTCTTGTTATCCAAGTGTTACATGCACAAGAGACACCTAGGGCATGATTCCGCACACACACACACCCATATAACTACATTGGGTTTGAAATTTAGTATAATGCTCAGTCGTAAGATCAGTTGTTTGTCAACTAAGGACAATTCAAACCCTCATTTTGTATCTTTCATTTTTAGTATTTGATGTCTTTTTAAGGTTTTGTAAGTCATTATTTCATTACAGGTTTCCAACGACCTCAACGAACATTGTGTGACTTCATAGTGACCAAAGGTGAAGGATAATGAACACCTTACAACTATTCAAGGATGGTTTTCTTAGCATTTTCACAATCATAGGAGCCCACTACCGGTGTGTGGTGCTTGCAGCTCCCCGCCACTTTTTGGGTGCCCCAATCCAACTTATTCCTCCAAATCTACATTTTTCGAGCTTCAATGTGATAGTCTGTTTCTTCATATTTTCTAGTTTTTAGCTTAGTGCACATTCGGATCTTTGCAAAATAGCTAAGTCATTTTATCCCCTCTTTACACTTAGGGTTTCATATTTCCTAGCTTAGTTTGTTTGGGTTAATTTTGGTACTTAATTGATTATTCATTTACTACTACAATAGCAATCAAATTAAGCATTTTATAAAATATTTATTCATATTTCACTTAATCATTTTGGTGAAACCAAACTTGATTTGAACACCCTTAGGGTCCTCATACTTCCATTGTTTATATCTTCCTAGGATCCTCTCATCATGAGTATCTCTATTAATGATTTCCTGCTCATTAATCTTGAATTAAGAGATAAAATCATAACTCTCCTAGCTACTACTTGCATTCCTACTGATATTCATCTAGATATAATGTATAACACATTTGTTGATGCATTTTCTCATCACATTACTTTTCTCTTGAATCCTAATGTTGATCTTCTCATTTTTTACAATGATCCACCTTTATACATCATGCTTCGCATTTATAATATGGGTGTTAAACGATACATCATAAATAATGTATCTAAGATAAATCTTTGCACTATGTCATTCTTGTAGAAGCTCAGTCTTTCTACTACTAATGTTAGTCCTTCATCCCTTTCTCTTTGCGCATATGATGGATCTATTCGTCATCCATGCATAGGTCACATTACTTTTCCTATCACTATTGGGCCAAAAACTCTTAATAAGGATTTCTTTGTCATTGACTACCCGATTTCGTATAATTGTTTACTTAGTAGGCCATGGCTTCATGTCATGCAAGAAGTTCCTTCTACAGTATATTGTTATGTCAAATTATTACATAAGGTCATAGAATATACAATTCATAGTCATATTCACCCATTCAAATATTGTGAACATGATCCCAACACTACACTTCCTACTCTAACATCTTCTACCACCAATGACCCGCAACCTATGGATACTCTAGCTCATTTTCCATAACTTGAAGGTGGTATTTGTATGTTCGATACCATCCCATCCACACCATCGCCCCCTCTTCCTACTAAAAATTCTATGGTACTTTATCGAGGGCCTATCCACACATCAAATATTGTTCCACCTACTTCACTCTTGCATGTGCATCCACCATTAGCATGTCCTTCCCTTACATGTACACTTTTTATGAATGATTATTATTGGGAGCATATTCTATTTGATCCTACTTGTGATGAATCTATATGTACACATGATGGCTTGACTCAAATGGGTTTCACTTTTGAGGATCTCTATCCTCCACCTGATGATCTTCATCTATATCATGACTTCATTACTATCATTGTTGCTTATGGTCTACGTGTCTTTCTTTTATCTCATAGTCTTTTTTTGTGCGAGCTCCTCACTTTTCTCCACTTACATTAGGGAAATCCTTTCTTGATTACATTGGGGAACATTAGACCCTGATCATATTGATATCTCATTTCCTATTCCCTTCGGTCATGTGTTCATTTGCAATAATTCATTTCTTGGCTATACATAGAATCTCACCGTTGGTATGCACATGGATGTCCATTACCTCCCTTCACTAATGAGGAATATGCTATGGGCATGTACAATCTACACCTCAATGGCTCTTTATTGGATCAACCTGACACTATTGCTTACCAAGTTTTTGATGCTTCTCCATTTGGATTTGACCATGAAAATGATGATCTCCTAGATGACATTGCATGATTTCACTCTTTATCACACATACTTCAGGGGCATCATGCCAATTCAAACCCCCCATCCTACTCTTGTATCACTATTTGTCTACCATTTTTATAATCACATTATATACATCATCCTACGCATCTATACACATTCACACTTTGATACATTATTTGTATCATCATTACTCACCGTGTGACGCACTCTCGTGCTTCAATTCACACTTTATTTATTGAGGGCATCTTATACACATGAGCCTCACACACTTTGCACATTTCACATTTATGACACCTTATTCTACACATTTTTAGTATACATATCTTCGACATCATCTCTTTACTTCTAGTATGCATTATATGCACTTCCCACTTTCCCCACTTACACAATCTATAAATATTATGCTACACATTACACATCCTCACATTCAACACATTCAATACACATATTTATAGTGTCACAATCTCAAACAAAATATCACACATTTACAATCTACATCATTCTACCATATTCTACTTATGCATCATGTTATTCTATTTTATACTATATGCATCATGATCAAACCTTTGCAATGCACACTACCCGACGACGCACTCTAGCTCCATGGTCCATACTCAACTATTGAGGGTCTACATCTTGAATGGACCTCATCACACTAACATGTTCCATCAATCATTCACTCACACTTTTCACTTTAACGATCACATCTTTCTAATACACATAATTCAAACCATTTCCCGATGACGCACTCTTTCTCTATGATTCATTCTTGAATTATGAGGGGGCATATATAAATTAACCTCATCTCATACATACAAATCCAATCGGGGGCACATCAATCCTATCATTCACTATTCATCCCATTTCATCTCATCCACAACATCTTGCATATCTTGGTCACATTTACTCTTACTTTCTTATGCTAACGTGTAAACTTTATTACACATGATAGATAAATATCTTATATGTCATTATATTTCCATACACACATGCACATTCACTTGCTTTCTAGTTGTGATCGAAGATTCTACAGATCTATACATGCATCATGGATTCTTCCAAAGTGCAGACACTATTACCAGTCCCACAATGTCTCTCGGGGCATCCACATTCATACACTACAAGTGTTATTTTTTCATGTTTCATAGCACATTATTATCGGATTATACACGCTTTGACATACATTTTATCTTTCTAACATGTTAATGGGTGTTTCATGTGCAAAATTTGTCTTGTAGGTCTATTTTCCACCGTGGTTGTCTGTTACATTACTTTCTCTTATTTGTCATTGTTTTCCATTGTTTGTCGGCTTTTCCATTTGTCTTGTGTGCACACTTGTACACTTTTTTCCTAGTCATCCTTGATTTTCTTGCAACATCGTGAGTGATGTCCCACATTTACAACCCTCTTTTTGTGGTCTACATTGTCTTCTTGTCTATCAGTATTACTACGTCTTAGATTACACATAGTCTACTTGTTTACTAGCCTACATTTTATATGCATATTTACTTGTACTAACACTTGTCTCCTAGCCACTTGTTTTTGTGTGTCTTGGTTTCTATTAAACACACTCCTAAAGGGCATAATTTTTAGAACAATGGTTGGTCTTCCTTTGGGTTGTATACTCCTCGGTGATGTCATGAACCCCAAACGAGGGGGGAATCATTTGGGTGATTCAGTCACCCTATATAGTAGTCTACACACATATTTCAGTATAACATAGTACCAATACAACACAATCATCAACATTGGGCAAGGATCAAATTTTGACTTGGGTCCTTACTACAACATAGACACTAACGCCCAAACCAGGATGGTAGCGCTTGGGCATCCCCGACTCTTCCTAGATGCTTATCATCAGGGGGCAGTTACATATAATTCTTTAGTGAAGTACAATATATAGCACTACTCACAACAAATTTTACATGGCATATAGTTCTTAGCACACAACATACAACATTTTTCTTTTTTGGCATTGGATTGAAAATGGTCAAACTAGATCATATTTTTACACACCATCTACAATGGTGTTATACATTGTGAGAAACAGGTTAAAGGTTGGAGGATGAAACCATACTTTTATCCTTATACTTCTTTAGATCATTGGTGTGTGATCACCTAAAAACCTCGCAACCAACCAACACAAATGGCATGAGATCACCCAAAAAAATCATTCTTCTACAACATCTACAAGATCCTTTATAGACTCTTTCCTCATCGAGGATTAGTAGCACATGTTCTTTGTTTACATTTTTCATTTTATGTTGAGTTATGGAGCTCAATTACTTTAGATTAACATGATATATTAAACTTACAAGAAATCACATGAATCGAATCGAGCTATGGAGGGACGACATCATTCATCTATGATAGGAATCAATCAGGAAAGGAGGAGCTGACATCAGTTATGGCTAACTAGCATCGATTACCTGTGTGGGAGTGTTTTATTTAACTCTCAAGAATTAGATCTAAATTTAGTATTAAAGTAGATCTATTGATTGTAATTACATGGCTAAGTGCCCTAAGTTTTTATATGCTTATATAAGCATGAAAGTTAGGGTTTAGAAGTGAGGATTGTAAGAATTGATGATTATTGTGAGAATAATTGTGAGAGAGA
The DNA here is from genome assembly GCA_018340775.1 of Taxus wallichiana var. yunnanensis. Classification (NCBI taxonomy): domain Eukaryota; kingdom Viridiplantae; phylum Streptophyta; class Pinopsida; order Cupressales; family Taxaceae; genus Taxus; species Taxus wallichiana. Next base: position 972,055,653 of record CM031239.1, on the reverse strand, counting down.
GAATTCTTGGAGAAGAAGGAGAAGCTTGAGAGAAAGAAAGTATTGTACATCGTGAGAGGTGTGGAAGATTGTAGATCTTTAATTGTATATCTTCTGAAAGCTTTGGATAATAGATTGGCTTATTTCTTGGTGGATGTAGCCCACACTGGGTGAACTATGTTAAATCTGGTGTTGATTTATCTCTCTTGTTATGTATATTTCTTCTGGTAGAATATCTTCTTTTATTACATGTATGCTTAGATATGATATATTATTCATACAACCTTGTGCTAACCCCAAAAATTGGTATCAGAGCTTTGTTTGAGGGTTTTATTTGTTGACATATTTACTCACAGAGGGTTTTCTAATTGAGTGGAAGCTACAACAATGGCAGAAGAAAACAAATACAATGTAGAGAAGTTTGATAGGCTGAAATTATCAATTATGGAATATGCAGATTAAAGATTATCTATATCAAAGAAATTTTCACTTACCGTTGGATGAAAAGTCTAGACCTACAAAGATGACTAGATAAGAATGGAATATTCTTGACAAAAAGGCTTTAGGATCTATAAGATTGAGCCTGGAAGCATCGGTGGCTTCTAATATTACAAAAGCAACATCTACGGTAGAGTTAATGAAATCTCTTGCTAATTTGTATGAAAAACCTAGTGTTTCAAATAAAGTTTATTTGATGAAGAAACTATTTAGTTCTAAGATGCATGAAGGTGGATCTACATCTAGTCATTTGAATGAAGTCTAATATATTATAAATCAGTTAAAATTGGTTGATATTTCATTTGATGATGAAGTGAAAGAACTTTTATTCTTATGTTCTTTGCTAGTTGATAACTTGGTAACTTGGTAATGGTTGTTAGTAATACAACATCTGCTAATAATATTTTGAAGTTTGATGATGTGGTTAGTATAATCTTGAATGAAAAAAATCATAAGAAAAATATAGAGGAATCATCATCTGGGAATGCTTTGAATGTAGAAATCAAAGGTAGCGAAAGAGAGATCCAAGAGTAAGAATAATGGGAAATCAAAGTCAAGGGATGGCAGATCTAAATCCAAAGGTAAGGGAATTACCTATTGGAAATGTGGAAAGAAAGGACATACAAAGAAAGATTGTTGGTCAAAGGATAATGAGAACCAACACCTAGACAAAGGTAAAGATTAAAATAAAGAGGTAAATATTGCAGTAGAGGTAATGCAAAATGATCTTATTCTTTCTTTGGATAATAGAATAGAATCATGGGTTTTAGATTCAAGAGCTTCTTTCCATGTAACTCCTAATAAGGGTTATTTCAAAAATTATGTCCAGGGAAATTTTGGGCATGTTTATTTGGTGATGATGAACCTTGCAGTATTATTGGTAAAGGGGAAATTCATCTAAAATTGTAGAATGGAAATACATGGGTATTGAAAGATGTGAGGCATGTGCCAAGCCTCAAGAGGAATCTTATTTCTACAGGGCAACTAGGTGAAGTTGGTTGCATGGTTACATTCACAACAGACTCTTGGAAATTCACCAAGGGTGCTTTTGTTGTGGCAAGAGGTAAGAAGGTAGGAACATTATATTTATCTACCTATGTTATTGATTCATTTTCTATGTTATCTACTTTAGATTCATATGCATGCATGTGGCATAATCGATTTCGGCCATATGAGTCAAAAAGGAATGCATATTTTAAAGGCTAAGGGTAAGTTATCATATTTGAAAGATTTAGATCTTGATTTTTGTGAGCATTCTATCTTTGGAAAGAAAAAGAGAGTGAGATTTCTCAAAGTTGGGGAAACTAAGATGAAGCAGAAATTGGAGCTTCTATACTCATAATGTGTGGGGACCAACCCGGGTAGCCTCTAATGGAGGATCCCAAGTATTTTATTACTTTCATTGATGATGCTACAAGAAAGGTATGGGTTTATTGTATTAAACATAAATTTGATGTTTTTGAGACTTTTAAAATATGGAAAGCCCTTGTTGAGAATGAATCAAATTCAAAGTTAAAGTTCCTTAGATCTGACAATGGTGGTGAATATTGTAGTAAGGTTTTCAATGATTATTTTTTAGTGAATGGAATACATAGAGAAAGGATGGTTCCAAGAACACCATAAGATAATGGTGTTATAGAAATAATGAACAAGAAAATCATGGAACGTGCTAGAAAGTATGAGGATAGATGTTAGATTGCCCTTGCATTTTTGGGTAGAAGCAATTAATACAACAGTTTATTTGATTAATTGTGGGCCTTTAAGTTCAAGAGATGGAGGAATACCAAACGAATCTTGGACCAGAAAAGAGGTAGATATTTATTTTCTTAAAGTTTTTTGTTCATAAGCTTTTGTGCATATTGATAAGGAAAATAGGAAAATGTTGGATGAAAAATCTAATAGATGCACTTTCATTGGTTATGGATCTAGTGATTTCGGATTCTATTTTTGGGATTTAGAGAATTCTAAAATTATTAGGAGACGTGACATTGAATGGAATGAAAAGAGAATGTATAGGGATCAAATTTGGGTACCCAAGGAAAAACTGATTAAGAAGTTTATGAATGAAAATGAACTCTCAGATTTAAGAATAATACCAACATGGTTACACAGTAATCGGTGTCGGTTGACCCCTAACCCAAGATCGGTCAGGTTGAACCCAATATCGGTTACTGAAAGAGCCAAAGCGACATCGGTTAGCAGAACCGATGTCGATGTTGTTATAGGTGAATAGTGTTAGACACTATCATAAATTGGAAACAAATGTCCAGGAGGTCCAGAATGAGTCTTTGGTACCCCAAAATTTTGTGAGAAGGTCACAAAGGGTAAGTAAACCTCCAGAAATATTTACACCTTCCTTATCTTATTTATTATTGACTGATAATGGTGAACCAAAAATTTTGAAGAAGCAATGCATGATAAGATCCATGTGTAGTGGATGAGGAGATGGACTCCTTGGAACAAAACTAGACTTGGGATTTGGTTAAGTTACCAGCTAGGTAAGAGGACATTGCAGAACAAGTGGATTTACAAGATCAAGGAAGAAGAGGGTGGACAAAAAAGGTATAAGGCAAGGCTTGTAGTAAAGGGATTTACACATAAAGCAGGTATTGACTTTGGTGAAATATTTTCTCTTGTTGTTAAAATGACTTCCATACATACTATATTGAGTTTAGTTACAGTACATGATTTGCATTTAGAGAAACTAGATGTGAAGACGACTTTCCTTCATGGTGATTTGGATGAAGATATTTATATGTAGCAATTGCTTGGGTATGAAGTCAAGGGTAAGGAGAAATTAGTGTGTAGGTTGAAAAAGAGTCTATATGGGCTCAAGCAAGCTCCAAGGAAATGGTACATGAGGTTTGATAGTTTCATGCATGAGCATGGTTATTTGAGATGTGAATCTGACCATTGTGTTTATTTCAAGAAGATTGAAAATGGGAGCTATATTATTTTGTTACTATATGTGGATGATATGCTTATTGCAGGATCTAGTATGCAGGACATTGGTGAGCTTAAGGGAAAGCTAGCTCACACATTTTCTATGAAGGATTTAGGAGCTGCAAAAAGAATCCTTGGCATGTAAATACATAGAGACAGGAAGAACAAGAAATTGTATTTGTCTCAGGAGGCTTATATCAATAAGGTGTTGGAAAGGTTTAACATGCAAGATTCAAAACTGGTGAGTACACCTATGGCTTGGACACTTCAAATTGAGAAAAGATAAGTGTCCTTCATCACACAAGGAGGTTAAATACATGACATGACTCCCATATGCTTCAACATTTGGGAGTCTCATGTATGTTATGGTTTGTACCAGACTAGACATTGCATAAGCAATGAGAGTTGTGAGTAGATTTATGGCTAATCCAGGTAAAGAGCATTGGAAAGTAGTCTAATGGATTCTCAGGTATTTGAGAGGGACATCTAGCATGCAGTTATGTTATGGAGGTTTGGATATTTCTTTATGCGGCTATGTTGATTTGGATATGGCTATAGATCTGATGGTAGAAGGAGCACTACTTGATATATTTTCATAGTAGGTGGGATGGTAGTTAGCTAGATTTTGAGATTTCAGAAGGTAGTGGCTTTATCTACTACAAAGGAAGAGTATGTTGCATCTACAATGGCTAGAAAAGAGATGATATGGATGAGAAGGTTCATGGAAGAGTTGGGAAAGAAGAAAGATGGTTAAAAATTGTTCAGTGATAGTTAGAGTGTAATTCATTTGGAAAAGAACTCAGTATTTCATTCTAGAATGAAACACATTTAGTTGAGGTATCACTTCATATGACAGCTATTGGAGGATGGGAAGCTAAAACTAGAGAAGATTCATACAAGTGAAAACCCTACGGATATGCTAACGAAGCCATTAGCAAAAGATAATTTGGAGCTACACTCCACTCTATTGGTCTTTGAGTTTGAGACTTGAAGAGGAAGAAACATAGCTAAGGATTTGAAAATGAAAATGTATAAGTATAGTGCAGTAATTTATCTCCAAGTGAGAGGTTGTTGAGTTGTGGGGCTCAATTACTTCATATTAGCATGTTGTATTAAAATTCAGAAAGCATAGAAAGCATAGTTATGAGGGACATCATCGGTCACCTATGGAGGGATCGACATCGATCATCGGTTAGGGATAACCAACGTTGGTTACCTATGCGGGAGTGTTTTATTTAACTCTTGGAATTAGATCTAAATTTAGTATTAAAGCAAATCTATTGATTGTAATTACATGGCTAAGTGCCCTAAGTTTGTATATGCCTATATAAGCATGAAAGCTAGGGTTTAGAAGTGAGGATTGTAAGAATTGATGATTATTGTGAGAATAATTGTGAGAGAGAATTCTCAGAGAAGAAGGAGAAGCTTGAGAGAAAAAAGTATTGTACATCTTGAGAGGTGTGGAAGATTGTAGATCTTCAACTGTATATCTTCTGAAAGCTTTGGATAATAGATTGGCTTGTTTCTTGGTGGATGTATTCCACACTGGGTGAACCACGTTAAATTTGGTGTTGATTTATATCTATTGTTTTGTATATTTCTTCTTGTAGAATATCCACTTTTATTACATGTATGCTTAGATCTAATATATTATTTGTACAACCTTGTGCTAACCCCAACATTTTCCATACTTCTTTACATGTTTTTACACATATATATATACGTATTTGACTACTTGTTCGTTCTTCTATTTTGTAGTTTTGTCCATATGGGAAGCGTAATCAACATCATTCATCACCATGCTACATCGAAAACATCACACACATCAACATCGACATCAACAATGATAAAAATTGATGACATCTACAACATGTATTTTCACCCTAGGATCATTATCTCATCACTTTTAACACTTTCTCATATTCATTCTCCATGCTTTTCATTGTCTCTCAAAGATAATTATAGTCATCAATCTATATGGTTATCAGTATGCATCTCTATCTAATTTATGTTATCAAGAATTTTCTCAACAACATAAAGTGGGGGTGAATATAGACACAAAATCACGTAATTTGGGAACTTATCTAGTCTTGATTACATACTACTATTCATATAATTCCTAAGTATGAAAAGTACTAATTAACCCATATCTTTGGCCATTTTTTATTTCTTTCTATTGTCACTTTTGTTCTTATACCCTTTCTATCTCAATCTATCTTGTCATACCTCGACATTTCTCATTCTAGGCACTAAGTACCAGCTAGGACACCAACGTCAAGCACCCCCATCCTCTTTGGGTGCCCCGTCCTTATATACTTTGTTCACATCTTTTGGGTCCTTTCTAGTCGTTTAAGCATCTTATATTTTTAGCGATCAGCCTTTTTGATGTTAATTACAAAAATTCAAGCATGGGAATCATATAAATATAAAGTTGTGTAATCATAATAAAGGACCAATCACTAACCATTAGCTATCAGCACTTAAGGTTGCATGCAAAGGATATTCAAGAGCATTCAAGAATCTATTCTAGCATCCATTCAAGGGAAAGAGACTACATTATTTTGCATACACTTCATATGAAGGGAGTCTATTATCTATACATACATCAATTACATTTCTCTACATCTAGTTGTTTGATTTTTATCCAAGTGCGACACGCACAAGAGCCACCTAAGGAACGATTCCGCACACACACACACACACACACACACACACACACACACATAGAACTACATTGGGTCTGAAATGTAGTGCAACTCTCAATCGTAAGATCACTTGTTTGACAGTTGAGGACAGTCCAACCCCTCATTTTGTCTCTTTGAGGGTTTTCCAAGTCTTTATTTCATTGCAGGTTTCCAGTGACCTTACTAAACATTGTGCGACTTCATAGTAACAAAAGGTAAAGGAAAGTGAAAACCTTGAGACCAGTCAAGGATGGTTTTCTGAGAATTTTCATAGTCATAGGTGCTCACTACCCGTATGTGGCACTTGCAGGTGGCCCTACCCCTTTCTGGGTTCCCCAGTCAAGCTTATTCCTCCATATCTGCATTTTTTTGAGATTCAGTGTAACAGTCTATGTTTCATATTTTCTAGTTTTCTAACTCTATGCACCTTCAGGATCTTTTCAAAATAGCTAAGTCATTCTTTCTCCTCTCTTGCACTTAGGATTCATATTTTCTAGCTTAGTTTTCTTGGGTTAATTTCTATACTTAATTGATTATTCATTTACTACTAAAAAATTAGATTAAGCATTTTATAGCATATTTATTCATACTTTACTTAATCAAATGCATGTTGAAAAAGGAAAATGTTATTGAATTTTATAGGCTGAATTTTATCTATGACTTGAACACAAGTTATTAAGAGGAATTTCTAGTGAGATTTTAGGCCTATTTGAGGGAAGAAAAATCTTTAAGGATTTGAATTTGTTGGATACCTTGGCTGAAATTATTTGAAAAATTTTGTTTTTTTGTGAGGGACTTTGTGTCAACCACTTTGGCTTTTCTAATGAGTAATAAGCCCGAAATAGTGACAAATTTCCTGTTAAAAATGCTTCATCTACAAGAGAGAAACGAATATTGTTTTAGCTTTGACAAGGGTGTCATCTCGACTTGAAAAAAGGTTCTTCGTGACCGTATGAGAAATAATGAATGATTTCAAATTTTGGCGAGGACACCATTGGGAAGGTGGCACTTGTGGAATCTGATTTGATGTGGATTATTCTACTCCAAACTTATACAAAATGTACATGAGAACACACTCTAGCTGATATCCTAAGATGTAACATGGGATGAAACTTGTTCTAAGCCTTTGTTTCTAGGTAATTTTCTACACCTTCCTCGCGCTACTTGACGGTGATAGTTGTAACATGATTTTAAAAATGGTAATCTACACTATCCAGGAGTAATTTTTCATGGAACTCTACTCTGTAAGAAATTTTTTGAGCCCTAAAAGTGAGAGAAAAGAATTCATTGACTGGATCTTCAAGTGTGTGCATACCTTGACCTACCATATCAGGTCCTTTATTTTGGTTCTATTTCATCTAGCTTAATAACATTTACGATTACTTATAACCTTTACATGCTCTATAAGCCATAAGCTAAACATGAAAGATTAACGGCAGTGGGGAAAAGTATGAAAAAAAGAAACTTTAAATAAATTTTGACCCGAATAATGCCTGCAAATAATGAAACATACATAAAAAAAATTATGTCATTGACTGGTTCCATTGTACAGTGTCATCCACAAGAGATCGATGGCTCCACATGGTTCGTGCTTCAATTTCCTTTGCGCACTCCCTATCCTCCATCAATATCTTTGACTGATGTCATATGCCCACCATACCTACCCCATTACCACAACATCAGTGAAAACGAACCATTTTTGTTGGAAAAAACCTTTTCTCGTGAATTGGCACAATGAAGTATCCTTCCCTTAACATAACTTCCTCTTAATTAGGAGGACTAATGTCCTCGAAACCTAGATTGAGGGTCATGTCCTATGACACTCGATTATGTCCTTGTTTCAAATCCACCATGTATGTAGACACTTGTGTCCTAAACTTTTCTTTGAACTCACTCCATACCTGATATTTGTAATGGTTTATCTCTGCCTCTCTCAATTTCACACTCATTGTTTTATATCCATCCTTCAGCGCAAAGTGATGCACAACATTGAACAAAGATAGATATTTGGCCTCCAACAACACTATGGACTTGTGTTCCCTCTCTTCTCTTCCTCCGCATGTGTACCCCTATGTCACCTCCACCATTAGGTGTTCCTTTAGATTCAAAGCCCCAAAAATTTTTGCACTTCATCGTTATTAGCCCTATCATGTTGCGCTTTGTGGAGGTTTTATTTAAAAGTATGATTTTTAGAGAATTTCAGAAGTAGATGGATCATGTAACCATCCATGGGAGGATAAAAACTCGTTAACTTCAGCGAACATCACCCATGTGCATTTATTGTGATGGCTAAATTCTAGTGTGTGAATCTAGCTTCTTGCATCTTCAAACACAACCACGGATGCCAAATCACATTATATCCGCTCACAAAATTTATCGCTTCCTCCGAATTATCGTCGTTATTGTTGTCATAGATGAATAACTCTTCCACCCCCACATGAAAATAAATTATCCACTCTTTTAAGAATTTGGTGAAATTCAAAACAATCTTGCAAGCACACAACAATTTCTTTGGGTCTTTTGCTTCCCGTATATAGGGATTATAGTACACGTGATCAGAGGCACAATCGGAGATAGAAATGTAATGTCGTTGAATGGTTCCACTTTTCACTTTCAACCACAGAAGATCGATAACTCCACAGATACACAAAATCTCAAATCCATTACTGCAGGGTTCTTCCTCTATTCTTTTGTATTTATGTTTGTATCAACACACGATATGGTTAAATGTAAATTTCCCTACTAATATTATTTTTTTCACAATTGTTTTATTCTTTTGATACCCATAATTGGAACCCTCACACTACCCACTATGTTATCACCCTATTCTTGTGAATATGGATGAACCTATTGGCAATAACTATAGGTGTAGACGTAAAATCATGCATTTGGGTACATTTCTAGGTCCTAATCACATACTTTCATTCATATGATTCCTAAGTAAGAAAATTACTATTTGACCATTGTCTTTGGCCTCTTTTCTTTCTTTTTGTTTTCTTTCTTGGTCTTACACATCCTAATGCCCATTCCGACATTCAATACTTCAAATTTTATGAGTTTGGACACTAGTGACCAGGCGCCCCCTACTTCTTTATATCTTTCTCGCTTCTTTTAGGCTTCTTCTAGTTGTTGGGCATCTTTATTTCTTATGGGGTGGCCTTTTAGTGGTTAATTATGAAATTCAAACAAGGGAATCATATAAATACAAAGTTATGTGACCATAATAAAGGACCAAGATCTTAGCATATACTATCACCACCTAAGGTTGCATCCAAAGGCATTCTAAGAGAATCAAATCATCCATCTAACTTCATACAAAGGACAAGGGACTGTTAATTTACATACACGCATAGGAGGGGAATTTCATTTTTCCATGCACACATATATGTGTATTAGTACATCTAATTATTACTCATTATTCAAGTGCATCTTGCACAAGAGCCACATAGGGCATGATTATTCACACACACACACACAAAACTACATGGAGTATGAAATGTAATGCAGCACTTGAATCGTAAGTTCACTCAGTTGGGTGACCATTGGGGTCATTCTAACTCCCCATTTACATCTTTTTATTTTTAGGATTTGATGTGTTTTAGGTTTTGTAGGTGCTCTTTCTTTTTTACAAGATATAGGTGAATTCTATGGGCATAGTGCAAAGCATACAAATGATCAATAATGAATGGTAATGACATAGGAGTGACACATAAGAAATCACTTTCTGACCATTTTCATGCAAACAGTGGGTTCTCGAAGCAATCTATGAAAGTGCCTAGGTGCCCCTAACTCGAGTCCAAGTGTCCTAGTCTATAAAGATCCAATAGTCGCACAATTTTCTGGGCATAGTAATGATAGTTTCCTCCTCTTATTTATCAGTTTTCTACTCACTCGGATTAATTGTGAAATCAACTAAGTACTTTATCCCTTCTCTTGTACCTAGGGTTTCATATTTTAATAACTTATTTCTTAGGTCATATCTATACTTTATTGCTTTATCATTTTGTTGTGACTCTGCAATTAGGGTTTAACATATTTAAATATTTTTTAAATCATTTGGTGAACCCGTCTCATTTAGACACTCTTGGATCCTCATTTTTCTTCTCTCATGGCTCATAAGGTCTCTCAAGTCTCCTTTCTTCAATTGCTTCAAATGTAATCGTCTTGCAAATATGCTCTCCAAAACAATCTAGACACTATGTATCTCCCTATCAACATGTTGCATTCACAAGTCAGTTTCATATTTGATCATCTCTCCGATGACTCTATTAGTTCTAATGTCAATCAATCTATTTACAAGTCAATTCAATCTTTACATTCTTTATTTCAATATAAATTTCAAGCTATGGAATCCACAATTACGTCTCTTGAATATGAAATCAAACATCTTAAAGATACTTCTGGGATCATGCTAGTTCTTCTTCTCATCCTCATTCTATGTCTTCTACATGTGCTTATATCTAATGAAACTCAAATCTTGTTGCTCCCGTACCTCTCAAATTTGATTTCAATGCTAAAAAAAAGATATTCTTTCCATCTCATAACTCATCAATTAATCAACTTTTCATTTACTCATGCCTTTCATCCTTATCGATTTCAAAATATCAAGGTCATCTATATTGCAAGTATCATCGAATTAATGGACATAATGACAATTATTGTTATGCTTTACAACGAAGAATCAAGAATCTTGAGTGTCAAGGTTTTATCTTATTTGATGCACAACATTTTGTTATGTGCTCATCATCAATTGCTACATCTCATTGGTTTCCTAAATCTAATGCATTTATGTCTAATAAGCATCATATTATCACTTCTAATGTTCTTCCTTCCATCACTCAAGCATTGCATATACAACCCACTCAAACTAAGAAGTCACCTCTCAAAATCAATCTAAATCCTCCTCTCAAGTCTTCTAGAATATTACCATGTCAAACAAAGCAACTAACATCTCCTCTCTCAAGTCCTCTACAATGTTACCAAGTAAGTAACCACTCACTAAGCTAGACAAATAAATTCTAGATGGCCTCTTTCAACTTGCTCTGTTTGACCCCACATTCAGCCTTGATTCTACTCTTCCTCCTACCCATCATTTTGATAGCTATATTCTTTCTTATGATACATTTCAAACTTCCTCATCACCACAATGTCTTTCTTACATTGTCACATATCTCTCCATCATTGACACACCTGGGGCATCATAGCTTCTCCCCAATTACATTTTTATCACATGTCTATATTATCTCATGAAATTGATGCTCCATGTTTAATGTCTAAATATTTCCTAAGCATCAATACAAACTTCTTGGTATAATTTTTATCATCATTACCCTATGATGCACTCTTGTGCTATGGTTCAAAATTGACTGTTGAGGGCATACTACATATATGAACCTCACACACTACACATTTCTACACTCGATGCATTCATGACACATATTCTCTCATGCACATTAAGCACAACACACCTCCCTATGACCCACTCTAGTTCCATGGTTCATACTCATTGCTAAGGGTCTAAATTTGAAATGAACCTCACCACATTCACTCACTCTCTACACTCTATGCTTCATTGATCATATCTATCTAGCACACATTTCAAACCATTTTCTAATGATGCACTCTTGTTATATGGTTCATTATCAACTTCTAAGGTGTCATTTATAAATGAAACTCACCTCATACACATTTGTTTGAGGGGCTCGCTGCTCCTATCACACTCACATTGAATGTCACTCCATCTCACTCGATTCATAGCATACTATTATCTTGGTTGCACATAGTTCTTATTTTTATACTTGCATGTTACATGTTGCTTACTATGTTATACGTATACATCGTATGTCATTATATTTTTATTTACACATGCGCATTCACTTCTCTTCTAGTTGAGAATGCATACTTTACACATATCATTACACACAACATGGATGCTTGGCATCACCTCTTACCACTCCCAAAGCGGCCTCACAGGGCATCTACTTTCATACAAACTACATGTGTTATTGTTTTTTTATACTACTTCATCTTCTTACTAGCACACTACTATATCGGATCATACATGCTTTGACATAATTTCTATCTTTCTAACATGCTAACGGGTGCGTCATGTGCAAAAAAAAATTTGCAGGAACTATTTGCTACCATTGTTGTCTAATTCTTTGCTTGTCACAATGTTTTGCCATTGTTTTCCATTGTTTATGGGATTTTCCTATGTCTTGCTTGTTCATTTCTTGTATGTTTTGGCCACTTCATCCCTAATTTTCTTGCCACATTGTGAGCGATGTCCCATATTTGAAACTCACTTTTCACACTACATTGTCTTCTTACTTTCTAGCTTACAGATTGTTTTCTATATGTATATTTGTATTGTTTTTACTAATACTTGTTTCCAACCACTTTGTTTGCATGTGCCTTGCTTTCTACCGTGCACATTCCCTTCCCCTATAGGGCTTTAAAAACTTCAACTTGTACAAGTTTTTTTGAAATAGTTACACTCAAAATTGGAAGATGTTGTAGAAATATGAATCGTAGCATTTTGAGTCTAGTTTCTAAGCTACTAAATTTTATTGAAAACGGATAAGTTTAAGTGGGTCAAATAACTAAAATACCAACAGTGCTCCTATTTTTGTTAAAAAACATAATAGAGTGACTTTCGTGCCCCCACCATTTTTTTGAGCACCATTTAGTATTTTTGAAAACCCTTTGGTAGAAAGATAGCTAGGAGCATCTAGTTTGTGTTAGAATTTTTTTAAAGATTTTTTTAGCGAGTATTTTTTTTGATTTTTCTAGTACAAAATTTTATGTTTTGAAAAATAACAAAGCTCTACCATGCCCCCCTAACTACCTCAAAAATATCAAAAATTAGTTTTTTTTTAATATGTATAGAATTACACCTAGTTTGTGCCTAAAAAAATTTTTTTATTCAATTTTGATGAGTCAAAAAAAAAAGATACATGACAAAAGATAGACATGTTTAAACTTCAAAAAATAGCTATAAAAAGGCATAGTTAGAAAATAAATAATATGGAAACCTTATATTTGTTAGAAAAATTGAAAAATAATATTTATACAAAGAAGAAACTTTGCTTTACGTCATGGTATAATTTTTTTTAAACAAATCGATCATTTGATGTTGATTTATCATGGCGGAAGTTGGATTTTTTGCATTTTTCTGCAAAAACATGTTTTTGTTGTGTTTGTGCAAGTCCATGCCTCAGGCTTGGGGATCCAAACCGATCCCAAGCCTTGAGGCATGTGTTGAAAAAGGGAAAAATCATAACATGTATATGCATAATGTGCATTATGTTTGCTTTGTTTATATATTGTGGTCCCCAACGTCCCTTTCATCTCTTTCACGGGATTTTCTGCATACATTTTGTTTGGTCTACAATTTTCTATACATTCTTGCACATGATTTTTAGTAGTTCATTTTGTCCCCTACCCCACTAGTTGATTTTTTATAATCATGGGTGATAAAATTCGAGCTAAGGACAAGAGGAAAGTCAAGAACAAGACACCGAGCAATTGGAAGAGATGAGAATAAAGAAATTGAAGAGAATGCAAAAACTTCATGCAGGGCAAGGTACATCTGCTATATCAAATGTAGCTAATGTATTAGAAAATGGGGATGAAATACATAATGAAAATGTAGAGAATAATGATTTTGCAATGAATAATGATATTGAATTGAATGATAATGTTGGTATGGATGAAGAAATTGATATGAATCCAATTGTTGAACCTTTACCTGAGAATCCAAATGTTAACCCCAAAATTTGTATGAAAACACTTGAATGAAGAAAGTAACCTTGTAAACAAATCTTCACCTCTAAGAACACCTCCTTCCATTTTGTGAAGAAAACCAATTCACTTAATTGAAATTGATGAAAACATTATAAAACCAATGCCTAACAAAATGTTTGAAAAAAAATGCGAGAAGAAAAGCTAGTGGAATTTGGGATAATTACTTTGAGAATTTAAATGACACACAAAGATGTCAATTATTTGTTACATTGATGAAATTAATTAAGATGAGACCTATAATGAAGACCATAGGGTTAAGAACATCTAATGTTGTTGATCAAAATGCGTCAATTGTTGAAAACATACATAAAGCATACCAAACTATAGGTGGAAAAAGACACACCAAAGATAGTAATGCTACATGGCGTGCACTTACTAATTGTATAGTAAGTGATAAAATAGTTAATAAATGCTTGATTAGAAAAACAAGCAGTGCTTTGAAGCTAAACAAAAAACACTAATGAAAGCAATAGAGAGACGTAAACGTCTTGAGTCAGTCAATAACACTGACTATTGGGATTTCTCTAGCAGACTTCCATGGAAAAAGACAAGAATACATCTGATATTCTAAAAGAATTAATTGTAAAATTTTGGAATGAGAACACAAGGGTGTCACCGAATAGAAGAGATACAATAAAAAGAAGAATAGGTTCTCGTAATCGTGAATCATGTGTAAAAACATTTCTTAGATATGACTCAAACACAATTGTTCTCTAAGTTTAAGAATGAAAATCCACAAATTAACATTAGCCAAAGATTCTTTGAAATGAGAAAACCCTTTTATGTGAAAATCAATCACTCACGTACCACTTGTTGTTACAGGCATCATGTTGAATTTTCAATGCATTATGATGTTTTTTGTCAAATACGTCATGTTTTGCATACTGACATCATGTTGCAAGAGTGTGGATTAAATGTCCCACCAAAATCTTCAAGGGAATTTATTCGACAATATTTTGTGAAAAATCAACTAGACAATTTTTTTATAACAAAGCATGTTTGGATGGAACGTGCAATGTATGTGGTGGCTTGCCAAATCTGAAAAGTTGTATCCATGAGGAGAGTACAGATTCAATAGGAAAATAATTGGTTGGTTTCAAAAATATAAATCGTGGCATATCAATTAAAAGATGGAAAATAATCTAAGAGGTGTGAGCTTGTTACAAAACAATTACATGTATCAAAATATATGGTCAAATTCAGAGAGAAAATTGTTTATGAGTATGCAAGGCACACACATAGAGCTCGATGGTTGGATGAAAAATTCAAGTTAAGAAAGGACACATTCCCACTTGGTACTATTGTTTTAGTAGTTGACTTCACAAGAGAATTACACATTGCAACCACAAATGGAGGTTCAGTCTCAATATTATAACTCAGTGCAAGTTGTTATTTTCATGCATATAACATTCATGCACTCTCTCGAAAAGCATTGAGAAAGATCAAAAATATTAAGAGAGTATCATTTCTACATCAGTGATGATCGGACACATTCTACAAAATATGTACAAGGGTGTTTCTAGGTGTTTTATGTGAACTTGAATGAGAGGAACATTAGTTTTGATCAACATTACATTTGGTCGACAAACTGCACATCACAATTCAAGAATGCACATATGTTTTATTGGCTAAGAAGTATGCACAAAGAAAACAAATGTACAACATATCTAGATTTTTACTGAGGCAGGGCATGGAAAAGAGAGAGCATGATGGTGCAGGAGCATGTGTGAAAAGAGCACTTGCAAGAGAAGAGTTAAAGTTCAAGGATGGTGCTAAATTTACAGATGCAAAAACATTGTTGATTGGTGTGTCAAGAATATGGGCCATGAATCTCAAGAGAGATCAATGGTTCATAGATATTTTTGGTTGATAGAGGAACAACATCTGGAAAACTTTGAAGATTGTATGATAGTTGCAGGATCAAGTGATATGCACTCATTCCGTAGTTCAGATGTAAATGCTTGGACTATTTATACTAGGTGCATGGCATGTTTTTGTATATCATGCATTGATTTTGCATGGAATGAATGTGAGTCACAATAGTGGGTGGATGAATGGACTTGTAGACCTCTAATTCCACTCGACACACATCAAGTTCCACAAGCATTACAACTTGCAGGGTCTTCAGATCAAATGACAACATCACCTGACTTTGACCAAGTCTTTGATTTAGTGCAACAAGGTACATACATATATGTACATGCCATGTTTTAGATTTATAAATTATTAAATGGTCAACTCTTAATGTATTTTAAATTTGACTTGAGTTTTACTTTGTGATGTAGGGCACATTTTTTGCAGTTATTGCGATGGAATTTAACGAAGAGGGAACAAACTACTTCTTGTCTCATTGTGTAGAGGGGAAAAAATTTGACTTCCACATAGTCATTGATGGTGAAGACCTTGAGTATCCCACTTGGGTCAGTGGTAGTCACTGGAACTTGGCTTCGATGATATCCTATCAAAAAATCAAACATTTGGTTGTTTGAAGACTATGAAGTACATCGAAAGATACTTCACTATTCACATTTGGTTCTTGCAAAAATATTAAATTGATCAAATATCGAGGTCAGGCCATTAAACAAGAATCATGGAAGGTTCGTGAATCAGATCATGAAGCAATTCTTGCTCTCTTGTCAAGAGTAGAGTTGATCCTTGTGGTTCATTGGATTGAATTTGCAAAGGTATGTTCTTCATGAATTTAATTTGAATATTTACTTTAATGATTTTGTTTAAATTTTGTATGATTTAAAATTCTATTTAATTGCTTACTAACATGTTTATGTAGGTTAGTGTGCCAAAAAAATCTTCCACCTTCACGTGGTTGGCATATCATCAGTAGAGAATTTATTATTCTCGAAGCCAAGTGAAGCTAAGAGAAATTAAATATTAGAAAGGAACAACAAACAAAAAATTCTCTCATTTCACCACCTATATTGTAAAAATATCTTATTAAAATTCTCATTTCACCACCTATATTGTATGAACCACCTATATTATTCAGGTGATTGGCAATGGACAACCTTACACTGACTCAGACTACACTATTTCACGCATTTTGCAAACAATAGGACAACGAGAGAACCGAATGGAGATGGATAAAACCATGAGAGGATTTTGTAGAGGGTCCCACATGGAGGTTTTGGATCTAACGAGACATCTAGGTGCCACGGAGTCTGAGAAATCACCTGTCGAAGATATAGCGTGTTTTGGTCTCAGGGATCTTAAGGGACTACACCTGGATGAGGTAGCCCAAAAGCATGGGGAGCATAGGGAACCAAAAAAAGGCCTCCACTAGCATTCACCAAGCCATCCAATGTGTTGGCATAGATGGTTTGGTCCCATGAGCTACCGTTTGCAAAATATAGCGTCTGACCTTACACTGACTCAAACTACACTATTTTGTGTGTTTGCAAACAATAGGACATCGAGAGAACCAATGGAGATGGATAAAACCACGAGAGGATTTTATAGAGGGCCCCGACATGGAGGTTTTGGATCTGACGAGATGTCTCTAGGTGCCACGGAGTCGAGAAATCACCCGTCGAAGATATAACATGTTTTGGTCTCAGGGCTCTTAAGGGACTACGCCGGACGAGGTAGCCCAAAAGCATGGGGAGCATAGGGAACCAAAAAAATCCTCCACTAGCATTCACCAAGCCATCTTTACGATGTGTTGGCATGACAGTCCATTTTAGTCCCATGAGCTTATCGTTTGCAAAATATTAGCATCGACCTTACAATTACTTACATGACTTACACTACTACACTATTTTGTTTTTTGCAAAACAATAGGACAAAATGAGAGAAACCAAATGGATATGGATAAAAACCACGAGATTATTTTGTAGAGGGCCCCAACATGGAGGTTTTGGATCTAACAAGACATCTCTAGGTGCCATGGAGTCCGAGAAATCACCATTTTTGTAAGATATAATGTTTTTGGTCTCGGGGCTCTTAAGGGACTACGCCTTTTCACTGAGGTAGCTCTCAAACCACGAGGAGCACCTAGGGAACTTGAAAAAAAAATCCTCCACTAGCATTCACTAGGCCATCTAGACATGTTGGCATAGATGGTTTGGTCCCATGAGCTACCGTTTGTAAAATTATGCAATGATATAGTATCATTGACAGTTTAAACTCGACTTTGAACTACACTATATTTTTTTTTTGTAAAACAATAGGACAATGAGATCATGAAAAAAGGAGATGGAAAAAACTAGAATAGGTTTTCATAGGGCCCTATTGGAGGTTTCATATCTATGAGATGTCTCTAGGTGCCATGGTGTCTCTCTCCCTTCTATCGAGAAATCACCCATCGAAGATATAGCGTTTTTTGGTCTCGGGCTCTTAAGGACTAAAACTATTTTACAAAAGGACTCATATAACTTGTGAAATGACCTAAATTTGACCTAAAATTTTGTAGTGTTCACGTATATCCATAGTGAATGATTTCATGTTAGGACTCTGGTTTGGATCCTAATATTTCTCGTTTGAAAATCCATGTCGAGGGCCTCTTAAAATTTTTCTTTTTCCATCTCCTTTTGGTTCTCTCGATGTTGTCTATTGTTTTGCAATAGTGAAAATGTAGTGCAAAGTGAAGGAAAGGTGTAAAATTGGATATATGATATTTTGCAAATGGTAGCTCTTGACATGGACCAAAAGTCTGATCTTAAGCATCCTAGGGTGGCACGTAATGGCCTGGTAAATGCTAGGGAGGTTTTTTTTTTCTCTAGGCTAAAGCTCTGGAGGTGCTTTGGGACTACCTCATCCGGGCGTAGTCCCTTAAGAGCCCGAGACCAAAAACATGCTATATCTTCACGATGAGTGATTTCTCGGACTCCATGGCACCTAGAGAGGTCTCATCGGATCCAAAACCTCCATGTTGGGACCTCTACAAAATCCTCTCATGGTTTTATCCATCTCCATTCGGTTCTCTCTCATTGTCTATTGTTTGAAAATGCGTGAAATAAATAGTGTAATCTGAAAGTCGTAAAGGTTGAAAAAATGAGAGCTATATTTTTGCAAATGGTAGCTCGTGGGGCCGAAAAACTCTACATATACTGCACAACATCATTGATGGCCTTGGTGAAAAACTATTGGAGGATTTTTTTTGGTTCCCTATGCTCCTCGTACTTTTGAGGCTACCTACCTCATTCGGCGTAGTCCCTTAAGAGCCCTGAGACCAAAACACATTATATCTTCGATAAGTGATTTCTCAAACTCCGTGGCACCTAGAGATCTCGTCAATCCAAAACCTCCATGTCGGGGCCCTCTACAAAATCCTCTCATGGTTTTATCCATCTCCATTTGGTTCTCTTGTTTTCATTGTATTGTTTGCAAAACACGAAATAGTGTAGTTTGAGTCGAGTGTATAGGTTTTTGATGCTATATTTTGCAAACGGTAATTGAGCTCTGGGACCAAACCATCTATGCTAACACATATAGATGGCCTTTTTGAAATGCTAGTGGAGGATTTTTTTTTGGTTCCCTACGCTCCCTGCTTTTGGGCTACCTCGTTACGGGCGTAGTCCCTTAAGAGCCCTGAGACCAAAACATGTTATATCTTCGACAGGTGATTTCTCGGACTCTGTGGCACCTAGAGACATCTCTCGTCATCCAAAACCTCCATGTCAAATCCCTCTAAAAAAATCCTCTAGATTTTTTTATCCATCTCCATTCGGTTCTCTTTGTCCTATTGTTTGCAAACACGCATGAAATAGTGTAAGTTTAGTCATTGTAAAGGTTTCAAATGCTATATTTTCAAAAAGGGTAGCTCTGGGGACTAAACCATCTATATACCAACATGTCATGATGGCTGGTGAAAATCTAGTGGAGGATTTTTTTGGTTCCCTACACTCCCCCATGCTTTTGGGCTACCTCTCAGGGTGTAGTCCCTTAAGAGCCTTGAGACCAAAACACATTATATCTTTGACAAGTGATTTCTCAGACTCCATGGCACACTAGAGATGTCTCATCGTAGATCTAAAACCTCCATGTTAGGGTCCTCTATGAAAAAATAATCTCTCATGGTTTTATCCATCTCCATTCGGTTCTCTCATTGTCTATTGTTTTTAAATGCACAAAATACGTGAAATAAGTATAGTTTGAAAAAACTCGATGTAGTATGTAAGGTGTCAGACACTATATTTTGCAAACGGTAGCTCATGGGACCAAACCATACATACATACAACATATCATGGATGGCCTGGTGAATGCTAGTGGAGGATTTTTTTGGTTCCCTATGCTCCTCGTGCTTTTGGGCTACCTCGTCCCGGGCGTAGTCCCTTAAGAGCCCTGAGACCAAAACATGTTATATCTTTGATAGGTGATTTCTCAAACTCCATGGCACCTAGAGACATCTCATTAGATATGAAACCTCCATGTCGGGACCCTCTACAAAATCCTCTCATGGTTTTATCCATCTCCATTTGGTTCTCTCATGTCCTATTGTTTGCAAATGCACATGAAAATAGTGTAGTTAAAGTTTGAGTCGTGTAAGGCTTTTGTCAAATGCAATATATTTTTTGCAAATGGTAGCTCATGGGACCAAAACCATCTTTATGCCAACATGTCTAGATGGCTTGGTGAATGCACTAGTGGAGGATTTTTTTGTTCCCTATGCTCCTCATGTGCTTTCGGGCTACCTCATCTCGGGCGTAGTCCCTTAAGAGCCTTGAGACCAAAACATGTTATATCTTCGACATGTGATTTCTCGAACTTCATGGCACCTAGAGATGTCTCGTCAGATCCAAAACCTCCATGTCGAGACCCTCTACAAAATCCTCTCATGGTTTTATCCATCTCCATTTTGTTTCTCTCTTGTCCTATTGTTTGCAAACACGCAAATAAATATAGTTTGAGTCGTGTAAGGTCACGAGGACACAATACTTTGCAAATGGAAGCTCTGGCGCCAAAACCGACTATGCCAACATGTCGGGTGGCTAGGTAAATGCTAGGGGAGGATTTTTTTTTTCCTTTCCTACATACTCCCATGCTTTTTGGGCTACCTCATCTCTTGGGCGTAGTCCCTTAAGAGAGCCTTGAAACCAAAACACGTTATATCTTAACATGTGATTTCTCGACTTTGTGGACCTAGAAACATCTCATCATGAGATCCGAACCTCATTTTCAAGGAGTTCTTGTTCAATGAATAGATTGGATTAAGAATGAATTTGATAGGGGAATGTCTAAGAACACATGGAGTTATCAATCACCTAGTAAATATTTCTTGTTTAGTTCTTGAATGGGAGTCAGAATTAACTACGGCTAGTGACCTTCCATTCATTGATAATTTATGCTATGATAAACCCATGGATGCTTTCAAAAGTGCCTTAAAAAATATAGGGGTAGTCATCAAGCCTAGTGAAGGGTGTGATGTGATTTCCAAATAACTTGAAATGCCTACAGATTTAAAGGTAATAACATGAATTGGATAATTTAGAAAAATCAAGAATCATTGAGTGTCAAATAAATCGTCAATGTCATTGCATCTGGAGACATTCTCAAGCATTGGAGTAATGCATATGGAGAGACATTCTCAAAATATCAACAGATGAAAGGCATCAAATTGTGACGACTCTCAAGTGTTTTAATAGGGGAGAAGACTAAGAAGCATTGAAGAATGTAGTAGGTGCATGATAAGATAGGAACTAGTACAAAGAGACCATGAGCAAGAAGAAGCGCAAGTAAGGTAAATACACATATACACATTGATAAATTGAATGAATAATTACTCATATTAGGTAACTCTTTATATACATACATTATATAAATATTGATTTCCAAAGTTTGATGCATATTATACATTGAAAATGCTAGTACATGTACATCACCAATAAATGAAAAAATAATCCATAATGTCTTAAATATTGTCAAGTGCACATCATATTAGTTTCATGCAAAAAATAATCTCAGAAATGTAAGGTCTCATACAAAAATATCAAGTTCCAAATAGTATTTTAATGTGCATAATAAATATAAAAATGCCCAAATAGGTCATATACCATCAAGTTCAAATGCCATATAGGCGTACATACAATGCCATGCACATAGGCATACAAAAAAATGTCATGTAAGACATATATATTTCCTAATCATCAAAATCTATCCCTCTCTTGGCCTTTCTCAAAGAAGGCCCTCCCTTAGATGAAGATGGAGATCTATGAGATGACTTTGGATCATCCAAGCCCATGCTACGAGTCCTCTTCCATTGAATACTCACTTGTAGATGAACTTGTAAATGCAAAAAATGTTTTTTTGTCAAAACTTAATTTATATATGTTTTCAACATGTATTTAAGACCATGCTAGAATGAAAGTATTTACATAAATACACAAACTTACCACAAGTTTTCGATCACGCCGAATCTACATCTCACGCTCAGATGAGTCATCGGGAGCTCTGAGTAGTGACAAAATGGGGGTATGAAAAATGATGAGATGGAGGAGTCCATGCCCTCGAAGTCAAAATGGAGGGGTTGAAGTTCCCTACATACACATAAGATCAAAAAATCTAACATCATAATTAGCAAAAATAGAACTAAGTACATGTATGTGTAATGACAATATTTTAACTAATTTTATCAATATAGAACTATTGTTTTTACCCCACCACACCTATGAATCAAATGAACAGGGCTGCTACTTTCACATGGTAAACTCCTTCATATACACAATGAAGGACATTATTAACATAATTTAATAATTCTACAATGAAAGACATTACTAACATGTAATTTAACATAATATGAATTACACAAGAAATTTAACAAAATTTACATGTTGTTTGAATACCTCAGTGAGTTGTTGCGTAGATGAAATCATGAAACAACACCTTTCTCTACTTGTCGTAGAGATGGTGGGGTGTCTAGTGAAGTCAACATCTTTATCAAACATGTATCATGTGAGTTAGATGAACATACAAGAACATACATATATTTGACTTATATATATATATATATATATATATATATATATATATATATATATATATATATATATGTATGTAAAAATTTTACACAATTAACATTCTAAATTACCTCTGTGAATGTATGTGTATGCATGGTGCTCGCTGCCTATGGTTGGGATGAAGATGCCCTCCCACGCGCTGTAAATATCAATGCATATACATGTACAAATACAATTATTTCAAAAATTTAACATATATAAGTAAATCAAGTACTCTAAACTTTTTGTAACACACATAATAAAACATAACAAATACCTTGAAGGTGATGTCGATGACTTGTAATCCAAATGTCTCACTCAAAAAGGCATCTGACATAGTGACATTATCATGTGCACCCCTAGCACCAACTCCACCAAAATCAGTATGCATGAAAGTATCATCCTCCTCGGGCCCCAAACATATGCTACCACATGATGAGCAAAGATGTGGCCTCATGCTAGTACTCCTGAGGGAATACTTCTGTGTACCTCCGTGAGCATCTGGCTCAGAAATCTCCCTCGTATGTCGAACAAGGGTCACAAGATAGCCCCAAGTGCATGTGGAGTGTATCAATCTCTATTGTCTCCTTCACTGCTGAGGGACAGTCTCAGGGTGAGGGGCTTTTGTGCGGGGACTCTACCTCCTGTGAATAGGTGCACATTGTGCACACTGGTCGATCTGTGTGAGATCCTTTTCCTCGGCCTAGAAATCTTAAAATCAAAATAATTTGGGATCTCATTGAGGATAAACTCACAATAGAGTTTCCTCAAAAGTATAGTGGCACCTCATTGTTATTGCAAGGTGGAAAATCAAACACCATCCACCATCGGTCCCAAAAATTATTTTTAATCAAATTATTATTGCACCAATGGATGGGAAACCATTTGCATGACAACGAAATATGAAAATTAGTGTGGGGTCCATGAATAAGGTGCATATGAGGTCTTTTGTAATTTATTTTTTCTTTACATCCACATATGACAATTTTTTGGAATAATAAACCCTACAACCCTCTCTTGTAAGTTGTCCAATGATCAATTTTCCCCATTTCCACGTCAACTTGAGCAAGTAATGCCTCCAATGTGTTTGCAAGAGAGGCGTGTGGGGGTTTGTAGATTGTGAATCCCTCATTCTTTTGATTAAATCCTCAATTTCAATTTTGTTTTCAACTATGTGGGCTGCTAAATCTTCTTGACTACCCGGGGATGTTGAGCAATTGTGGGAGGGTTGGGAGGGATGACAGAATAACAGGGTTTGGTTGTGGTTGATTCCCTTGACCTCAAACTGTAACAATAAAAAAATGTATTCAATTCAAATTCTACTCTATAATTATCATATTTCAATGCAATTTTGAGAAAATAATTGTGCCTACCTCTTCTTCGTGGTGCCATCATTGATTCAGATCTTCCCGGTGATCTAGAAACAATCCTTTGAGCTTGAGATCCAGTTGAATGACAAAACGTGAGCTGAAACTCACATTTTAGGGAGATAAAATGATAGAGGCTCGGGCCTCTTTTTTTTAATTTATAGCAGACATAACACGTACACGTTATGCTTTGGTAAATCTCAAACCTAAGAAATTAAAAAGCAATTGCGTTATAATAGAATGCGTTCAATTCACGCTTTTTCTTGCCTCATCGTCACACTTTCACCATCAATATACATAGTTATAATGTACACATCTCTTCTCTACTTTATGTTATCGAGCATCTACTCAACAACATAGTTGGGGAATATGTAGACAAAAATCACGCACTTGGGTACATTTCTAGGTCCTAATCACATATTTGCATTCATATGATTCCTAAGAAAGAAAACTACCGATTGACCACTATCTTTCACCTCTTTACTTTCTTTACTGGGTTTTCATTGGTCTCACACTCCCTATCGCCCGATCGACTTTTGATACTTTAGCTTTTCTCGAATATGGACACCAGCGCCCAACCATGATGCCAATGCCTGTGCGCCCTTGTCCCCTCTAGGTTCTGTAGTGCCCACTTCCCTTCGACACTTATTATATTTTGATTTCAATTAATGTTGACTTTATACATGGATATTATTGTATCATTTTGTCTTAGCATGATGTTAGACAATAGAGATACTTTGACTATTAATGGATTTTGATTCATAGTATGATTTTGTGTGGATTCTTAGAGAGAAATTTTATATTGATGATGATGTGTTGTTGACATATTTATATATTTCTAACATTCGGCATTCTCATCATATTGAGTAGGATTTAGCAGTTGAACTAATCTTGTGATCTTATTAGTATTGATGAAATATAGAATTGAGATGTTGTTAGAATTTTTAAATAATAGCATTGTTGGTTTGGATGATGATTCAATTTATATATGGATGATTATTTATTTGTATGCATATATTTTATCTTGGATGTTTTGATATGGCCACGAGGCCGAAGGAGGTATTGTGTGATTTTTACAGTAATTATATCACAACAATCAAAGGGGGATTGAGACCAACCACATCGCGGAATACTAGGTGGATACGACAATGGTCACCATGGCAACTTGTGGAATGTTGTTTTCTTTTTTGTTGTTAGGAGGTTCCCCATGGGGGGATGACCTCCAATTATGACCAAGGGTTTGTGTTTGTTAATTTCCTTTCTTTGATTTAATTTTTGAGTATGTGGTTTTAATTGTGATGTAATTCCTTTTTATCATTAATTGATTTATGTGTCTAAATTAGTAAATTAATCATGTTACTAAACTAATTATGGATGTGACAAAAAGAAGTCATTTATTAGATTAGTTAGTGCTTTGGTCTATGTTTTTTAAGTTGAGTGTAAGTAACTTGAGTGTTGTACACTCTATCTTACCTTGGAAATTCGGATTTGGCCTTAAGGGCTGATTTTGGAGGCTTGTGGGATAAGTTAAGCTTGTCCCACACCTCTTAATTTCTTATACCAACCCTACCTATGGATTGGGGGTCAAAAATAGACCCCATTAAGTGTTTTGTAAGACAAAAAGTGGCATTCATTGCACTTTTCTTACATGGGTTTTAAAGTTTGTCCTTAGGGGGTGTGGGTTGGATTGTGTGTGTAAGAGGTTTTTCATTCCTCTCAACCACCAATTTATTATGCATTGGGGTTGAGGTTTGACTTATGAGGTGGATTTGAGGATGAGTGATGTGGCATCCTACATGGAGCCACCTCACCCTCCTCTCTCCCTTTTCTATTTATTCAAGTTCTTTTGTTTGTTTGGGGTTACTTCATTTCTTTTGGTGCTCTTGTATTTTTGGAGTTGGAGGATTTTGGAGTGCTTGTGGATTTTTTTGGAGCTTGTTGGTGATAGATTGGGCTTGAAGGATCTTGGTGTGTGACTCTTGGATCAATCTCTACCATGGAAAGGTAGGAGTTATACCCTTGTTTTATTGTTTTTCTTTTTTACTTGTGTATATGTGTATGTTATTGAGTGTTTTGGTATGCTTGTTGGGTCTTGGGTAGATTTCCTAAGTATGGTGTAGGAGAAGGCTATATGGGATCTTATATGTAGGGAGGAATAAGAGTTTATTTCATGTTTTGGAGGGAGTTGGGTTGGTGCCCCACCTTGGACAAGAAAATGCTTGCATTTCTTACTTGTTTTGTTTTTTATGAGGGAGACATAAGAGATTGTAGGGAGGCATAAGAGAATGTGGGAGGCATAAGAGGATTTGAGGGAGGCATAAGAGTTGTGTAGGGTTTTTGAGATGTTTATTGGAGGGTTTTAAGGTGGGCACCTAATCCCATTGGGAGGCATAAGTGACCTCCCCATAGATCCTTGCTCCATTGGCTTGCATTCAAGCCTTGTGTATTTTGTAAAGTTGTATTATTGTGTTTTTTTCTTGTGTTGAATGTGCTTAAAATGGTTGTGAAAATTTGTTGTGTTGTGGAAGCATTTTAGAGTTTCCATGTGTTGGATCCATCCCTTATTGCCTTTTGGTTGGGGCTCGGGGGCCAATGAGGAGAATTGATTCTTCTTCTCATTGGAGTTTTGGTTGGGTGGAGAGTGTTGCCTCTCCCCATTTTTGTTGTTGTGATCAAGTGAAGAAAATATGGAGCCTTGTTGGAGATTTGATACTTGGAGCACTTGTAGAAGACTAAGCAATCCTTCATTATAGCTACCTTTCTTGTAAATTCCCACTTAAGTGGAAGATTTATTGTATTTTTTTTGAAAGAAAAGTTGTATTGAATATTTGTTATTAAGATTGTAATGCATGTGGAAAGAAAAAAATTTTAGTGAAACAATTTTGATAAATGGAAATGTAGTTGAAAAAAAAAACAACTTGTTCACATTTTAGTTGATTTATTATCTCACATAGGTGTGTTGCTCTTGTTTTAAAATTATTGGAAAATCTTGTTGAAAGTTTCTTGTGGGAAAGGTTGTAACTTGTAGGTTGTAAAGAAAGAAATATCATTCTTGTTGTATTACTTGAAGGCATATAATAACAAGATAAACTATATGTGTTCATTCTTTTGCATTGATTGAAGAAAGTTTAAACTTCATATGTATTTATGGAAGAGTTTTTAAAATTTCCATTTCTTTGTTACTTTGTCAACAAATGGACCATTTTTCCTTTTTAAATCAAATGGAGTAAAGAAAAAAAAAGTGTATGATTACTATTTAACCTTAGTCTCATTAGGTTGTATAAATTCATTGTAAATTTGTTATAAATTTATAAGGAAATAGAAATAATGTTTTTTTATTCTATATTTTATTATCAAATTGTAAAAGCAAATTATAAGTACAAGATTAAAAAAAAAATAAATTGAAGTAGTTAACACTATTAGAATGTGAATAGTATTATTTATTGATAATAGTGTTAATATGAAAATACTATTAATTTTTAGATATTAAAATATATGATATTGTTATATTTATATATATATATATGTATATGTGTGTATATATATATATATATATTATATTATATCCATAAAATTAAAGCGAAATAGAAGTTGATTAAAACCGATTAAAACTCAAATTGTGTTGGGGTAGGTCACGACCTGCTTGTTTTTATGGAAGGTAAGGGTTGGGGGAGGGTTCCGACCCCACCCCCCACCCCATTAATAAATGGGATGGGGGTGGGGTCGACAACCTCCCCCAACCCCAAATTATTACTACTAACCCAAAACTTAAACCGTATGTTATTTTGGATACACAATGACGACCTTAGTAAAATTTTGGATGTGTGTAGTCAATTTCTCCCAGCATGTGTGACTTTTTCATTTATAATCACACACACACACATTGTGATATTGATATATATATATATATATATATATATATATATATATATAAATAATAATATATTGAAAATATATATATATATTTTGATATAGGGTTTATATAAAATAAAATCTTAATAACATATGTGTGTGTGTGTATAAATGTATATACATATATATGTATATATTCTTTTACCCAAGTAAATACTCATACCATTTTTAACCATTCCCACTAAAATGGGGCAAAACCCATATGCCCATTTGGGAAAATATTAAAATAATGAGATGAAAAATAAATAAATACATTGAAACCCTAGATGAGGTGTAATAAAACAAGAAAAGAAATGAAGCATGTGCATCCTCCCAAGAGCTTGAGATTGCCTCTCATGGCTTCCTCCTCCTCCTCCACCAATCTGCAAAAAAAAGAATGAAACAATAAGACAAACAAAAGAGAAAGAATTTTTTTCATAAGAAAACTTAGGGTTAGTTGAATCCCTAGATCTTATGGCCCCAAATGAATCCATCCAATGGATGAGATTCATCCCTACAAAAATTAGGTGGGGAGTGGGTGAGAGAAATTCAAATTTAATTTGCATGGGTAGACATTATTTTGGGGTCACTCAAGTATGTGTAAGGGTTAGGTGTTATTACTTTTCTAACCCAAATGTCTTTTTAGAGACATTTTAATTTAATACAACTTAGACCCCTTTGTGGGTATTATAGAACTTTATTATTTAATTAAATAGACCACATTTCACTTGAGATTAACTAACCAAATTTAATTAAGGTGAAATTAAATTATATTAAGTAAACTATAGGGAAGCCTAATTCTTGATTTAGACTAACTAATTTATTATAAATTATTGAGAGATTTTATTTTATTATTTTTAATTAAAAAGGGATCTAAGGGGAAATATATAATGTTAATTTAATGAAATTTTAAAAAGAAAGGGTGACTTGAAGTCTTAAATTTTAATGTTAGTTTTCATAGTATGTTTTAACAAAAAAATTATTCCATAATTTTTCTAGTTTGACCTAGGTTTGTTCTTGGGTTTCGTGTGGGAAATTTTAGTGGGCGTTACACTTGGTATCAGAGTCATGGGTTCAAATATTGGACCCTTGGGCACACTTAAAAACATGAGACATGAACATTAAACCTAGCACAACTCTAAAACCTAGAAAACAACATTGTATGATATTTGTATAATGTAGCAAACTTGAAAACTGAAACAAAACCTAGAATGATGAACTAACTCTCACCTTGGTCTATGTGCAAGGGCGCGGACTAGACAAGGGGTTCTTACATGTAGACCTAGACTTTCCACCTCTAGATCAGGCTGTAGTAACCATTTTACCTCAAATATTATAGATGCTTCAGGACATCAATGCCATGTTATACATGGAGGATCCTTAGGAGGATGACTTTCTAGACAAGATAGAGAGCCATCAGTTGAGGCTCATGCATCTCCTCGACACAACGATGAGCATAGGGAAAGAAACTCCCATGTGGAGTCAGCTAGAGCGATTCACCTCAGAGGGGACATGGAGATAGGATTTTAGGACATAGAGACAATCTTGAGCCCTAGGCCATGAGGGAGGAGCATGCAAAGAGACCTAGGGGTCGAAAATCATCATCTGCAGATCATATCAGGGAGATCCTAAAGCTACGCCTATCTCATTATTCTAGAGATACAAGTGGTTTTTAAGAAGAGGCTTGGTTAGTGAGCTTGAGTGGGTGCTTCAAGCTTTGTCCATGTACTAGCAACATGAAATCTCATGTTGTGATCCATCTTCTTGAGGGATGGAGCAGGTGTTTGGTGGAGGACTAGGAGAAGAAGCTCCATGTAGACTCAGAGACAATTACCTAGGAGCTCTTCGAGGAGCGGTTCAGGAGTAGATACTTATCCAGGAGGTTTATTTAGTAGAGGATAGATGAGTTCCATGACCTCGTCAGGCATCCATGACATAGCCGAGTACGAGAGTCGATTTTGGATTTACTTTAATATGTTACTATATGCAAGATGAGAGCAGGTCAGATTCACAGTTCATCAGGGGCCTAAATTTGGATTTGGGAGGTGTGGTGTGCATTCATTGCCCATAGACCTTAGTAGAGGCCATTGAGAAGGCCTACATTATAGAGGAGACTCGGGGAAGACTCGGAAAGCCAATCATAGAGTGTGGAGCCGCATCCAGTAGATGCAGGATAACAGGTCGAGGGGGTCAACTCCTCCTCCTCGTGGTGGACATGGTTATGCACAGTCTTCATTCATGCCACCACAACAGCCACCTCAATAGCAGCAACGAACAATAACAGACTCATCCACCATTCAGACCTCCACAGAGATTCAACTCTCAGAGGGGACAGAGTATGGGGCCTCCCCTAGGGGTCCCATTAGGACACAGGTACACTAAGAGCTCGGTGTGTGGAATCTCATTAGTAGTGACCTCAGCAATCCATAGCCGGATCATCAGATCCATGGCACATACCTCTAGAGTACTAGCTAGAGCCACATCTCATTGGAGAGGACCAGGCAGTTGTTATGGATGTGGCATTGTTGGACATCATTGGAGAGAGTGCCCACAAAACCCTAGTAACAAGGGTAAGGCACAAATTTTAGAGCCTATAGTTGGTGACATGGGATGTAGCCATCGGATCTATGTACGGTGGATTGAGAACCACCAGTTGAGCATCAGAGCACTGTGATAGAGACTACATGTAGCATTGGTGGTATTCCTACCTCTATACTATTTGATTTTGGTTCATCTGATTCATTTATTACACCATCTTTAGTAGAGTTGTTATAGGTTGGTGGTAGTTAGTAGGCAAGGGCCTTAGTTGGGATGTTGAGATGGCTTCTAGAGCCAAAATCTCTGTAGACTCCTTAGTTAAGGAGTGTGTAGTGGATTTGGGACCCTTCACCACTACCTCGAATCTTCGTATCCTTCCATTGGGTTTGTATGGAGTCATCTTGGGCATGGATTGGTTATCTACACACAGAGCTAGAGTGGATTGTTACCATAAGACTATATCATGTACATGATCTTGGGAGTTGAGTCAGTGATAGCTGAGTTAGGAGACCCATTTCTATCCACACTATTTCTGCTATGTAGCTTAAGTGGTGTGCACGATGTGGGTGTCAGTTGTATGCTATTACTTATTAGTGATAGGTCAGAGGATGGGGCTAGTGGACCTTCACTTGATGATCACCCCATCTTGCAAGAGTTTTTTGATGTGTTTCCTAGTGAGTTATCGGGGATGCCTCCCACGTGAGATAGACTTCCACATTGACTTGGTTCCAGGAGCAGAACCTATCTCACGCACTCCTTATAGGATGACCACACTGAGATTTGTGAGCTCAAGTTACAGCTTGAGGGCCTTCTTGAGAAATTCCTAATCCATCCTAGTGTATCCCCTTGGGGTGCACTAGTGATTTTTTTAAGAAGAAGGATGGATCCTTACGGTTGTGTGTGGACTACAGGCAAAGTTAAACAAAGTAATGATCAAGAATCATTACCCCCTTCCTCACATTGATGATTTGTTTGATCAAATGAAGGGGGCCATAATATTTTCTAAGATTGATCTTAAGTCTAGATACCATCAGCTAAGGATTACAGAGGTAGATATCCACAAGTCACTTTTTTCACACGAGATATGGGCACTATGAGTTCACAGTTGTGCCCTTTGGTTTGATGAATGCCCCCATAGTGTTCATGAGCTTGATGAATGGGGTGTTTAGGAAATTTTTGGATCGCTTCATGCTCATCTTCCTTGATGACATTCTGATATACTCACATACACATGATGAGGAGCATAAGGAGCACCTTTGTCAGGTTCTACAGTGTCTTCGTGAGCAACAAGCTTTACGGGAACCTAGAGAAGTGTGCATTCTTTCAGTCTGAGGTGTAGTATTTGGTCACATCATTTCTAGGGGAAGGTATCACAGTCGATCCTTCCAATATTAGAGCCATTATGGATTGGCCAGCACCCACTAGTGTGACCGAGGTACATAGTTTCATGGGTTTGGCAGATACTACAGGAGATTTGTACAGAATTTTCTCATGGGTTACACACCCCCATCACTTCCCTTCAATGGAAAGGGAAGAAGTTTGTATGGTTAGATAGATGTGAGAAGGCCTTCAGAGACACTGAAGGAATGCCTCACGATAGCACCTATTCTTGTAGTACCAGACCCTCAGGGTGAGTTCTTCATTTACACGATGCTTCTTTGGCAAGACTAGAGGTGTGTTGATGCAGGAGGGCCGAGTGGTTGCTTTTGAGTCTCACAAACTCAAGGATTATGAGCTCAATTATCCGACTCATGACCTTGAGCTTATAATAGTTGTGCACACCTGGTGTGGTGGAGACATTTCCTTCTTGGCTGATATTTACACTCAAGACTAATCACTTGAGTCTTCACCACCTCTTCACGCAACCCAATCTCAACACTCATCAGTGGCATTGGATGGAGTTGTTTTATGAGTATGACATGGAGATAGATCATGTGAAGGGGAAGGATAACATGGTTGTAGATGCCTTGAGTAGACGGAGACATGTGGTTATGGCTACTTTAGTGGGTACATATTTACGAGTAGGATTTTGTAGCAATAGCTTCCTCACAACAACTTCTACCTTGCAGCCAGAGAGAGATTGAGTCTCAGAGGCCCCTTGAGGGGATATTTGATGGATTTTCATTAGAGATAGATGGCCTTCTCAGGCATAGAGGTCGATATATGTTCCTAGAGATGGAGGCTTGAGACAGGACATTTTGACAGAGGCTCATCATGCACCTTATTCAACCCATCCCAGGGGTGAAGAAGATGCACGCCACCTTGAGATAGTTATACCATTGGAGGGGACTATGGAGAGACGTGGCTCAATTTTTGTCACGTTGTTTAGAGTGTGTCGAAAGGTGAAGGCCAGCATCAGCATCAATGGAATTTCTTCTTCCTCATGCCATACTGAGTGGAAATGGGACACCATTTCCATGGATTTCATAGTTGGGTTACTGATGTCGAGATACCACCACAACGCCATCATGGTCACGGTGGATAAATTGATGAAAGTGGCTCACTTTTCTCCGGTGAAGACCACCTACACAGCTAGTGTAGTGGCACAAGTATACCTTGATGAGATTGTCAGATTACATGGGATTCCATGGAAGATCATTTGTGATGACCGTGATCCCTTGTACACTTCTCACTTCTGGACTACCATGCAATATGCTCTCAGGATGAAGATCAACTTTAGTACAACTTATCACCTTGAGACAGATGGACAAATTGAGTGGGTGAATCAGATCTTGGAGGACATGCTTAGGATGTACATCATGGACCATCAGTCGAGGTGGGAGGAGTATTTGTATTTGGTGGATTTTTCCTACAATAATAGTTTTCAAAGTTCGATAGGCATGGCTCCTTTTCAGAAATATATGGCAGAGAGTGCAGACACCACTGAGTTGGGATAGGTTGGAGGACAGGGTTTCTCTTGGGCTGGCTTTACTATAGGATATGGAGCAATAGGTTGTTATGATCAGAAGAGATTACAGGAGGCTCAGATACATAGAAAAGAAGTATGTGGATCAGCATAGGATAGATCATAGTTTTGAGGTGGGCACGAAGGTGTTTCTTCATGTCAAGCCTCATAAGATCCCTATCCATTATGGAAAAGGATCTAAGCTTTCTCCTAGATTTGTGGGTCCCTTTGAGATCTTGGAGCGTATTGGTCCTTTTTCCTATCATCTAGCATTGCCACCTAGCTTTTCTTGTCATCCCATGATGTATTTCATGTTTATGTACTTAGGAGGTACATTGTAGATCCTTCTCATGTATTAGATTGGACCTCATTGTAGGTGTAGGATCAAGGGTAGGTGATGGTGGAGCCCATCCATATTTTAGAGCGTAGGACCTTGGGCCTTCGAGGTAGAGAGATTGACTAGGTATGAGTCCAATGGGACATGTATGATGAGACTACTACTACATGGGAGGATGCTACATTACTACGAGTCTAGTTTCCACACCTATTTCAGTGACTTCCAAGAGGAAGTCGAGTCTAAGGGGAGGGGATGTAGTGCCCACTTCCCTTCGACACTTATTATATTTTGATTTTAATTATTTGTTGACTATATACATGGATATTATTGTATCATTTTGGCTTAGCATGATGTTAGATGATAGAGATACTTTGACTATTGATGGATTTCAATTCATAGTATGATTTGTGTGGATTCTTAGAGAGACATTTTATATTGATGATGATGTGTTGTTGACATATTTATATATTTCTGACATTTGACATTCTCGTCATATTGAGTAGGATTTAGCAGTTGAACTAATCTTGTGATCTTATTGGTATTGATGAAATATAGAATTGAGATGTTGTTAGAATTTTTAAATAATAACATTGTTGGTCTGATGATGATTCAATTTATATATGGATGATTATTGATTTG
Organism: Taxus wallichiana var. yunnanensis; assembly: GCA_018340775.1. NCBI lineage: Eukaryota > Viridiplantae > Streptophyta > Pinopsida > Cupressales > Taxaceae > Taxus > Taxus wallichiana. The sequence continues at coordinate 972,021,117 of CM031239.1, read as the reverse complement.
TATGCGTATATCTTATCTTGGATGTTTTGATAACGGCCATGAGGCCGAAAGGAGGTATTGTGTGATTTTTGTAGGTAATTATATCACAACAATCAAAGGGGATTGAGACCAACCACAATGAATATTGGGTGGATATGACAAATGGTCACCATGGCAACTTGTGGAATGTTGTTGTTTTGTTTTTGTTTTTAGGAGGTCCCCATGGGGGATGACCTCCAATTGTGACCAAGGGTTTGTGTGTTGTTCTTTTCCTTTCTTTTATTTAATTTTGGAGTATGTGATTTTAATTGTGATGTAATTCCATTTTTATCATTAATTGATTTATGTGTCTAAATTAGTAAATTAATCATGTTACTAAACTAATTATGGATGTGACAAAAATAATTCATTTATTAGATTAGTTGGTGTTTTTGGTCTATGTGTTTTTAAGTTGAGTGTAAGTAACTTGAGTGTTGTACACTCTATCTTACCTTGGAAATTCGGATTTGGCCTTAAGGGCCAATTTTGGAGGCTTGTGGGACAAGCTAAGCTTGTCCCACACCTCTTAATTTCTTATACCAACCCTACCTATGGATTGGGGGTCAAAAATAGACCCATTAAGTGTTTTGTAAGACAAAAAGTGGATTCATTTCAATTTTTCTTACATGGGTTTTAAATTTTTTCCTTAGGGGTGTGGGTTGGGATTGTGTGTGTAAGAGGTTTGTCATTCCTCTCAACCACCAATTTATTGTGCATTGGGGTTGAGGTTTGAATTATGAGGTGGAGTTGAGGATGAGTGATGTGGCATCCTACATGGAGCCACCTCACCCTCCTCTCTCCCTTTTCTATTTATTCAAGTTCTTTTGTTTGTTTGGGGGTTACTTCATTTCTTTTGGTGCTCTTGTATTTTGGAGTTGGAGAATTTTGGAGTGCTTGTGGATTTCTTAGATCTTGTTGGTGATAGATTGGGCTTGAAGGATTTTGTGTGTGACTCTTGGATCAAGCTCTACCATGGAAAGGTAGGATCTATACCCTTGTTTTATTGTTTTTCTTTTACTTATGTATATGTGTATGTTATTGAGTGTTTTGGTATGCTTGTTGGGTCCTTGGGTAGATTGCCTAAGTATGGTGTAGGATAAGGCTATGGGGATCTTATATATAGGGAGGTATAAGAGTTTATTTCATGTTTTGGAGGGAGTTGGGTTGGGTTTCCCACCTTGGACAAAAAAATGTTTACATTTCTTACTTGTTTTGTTTTATGAGGGAGACATAAGAGATTTTAGGGAGGCATAAGAGAATGTGGGAGGCATAAGAGGATTGTGGGAGGCATAAGAGTTGTGTAGGGGTTTGAGATGTTTATTGGAGGTTTTAAGGTGGGCACCTAATCCCATTAGGAGGCATAAGTGATCTCCCCATAGATCCTTGCTCCATTGGCTTGCATTTCAAGCCTTGTGTATTTTGTAAAGTTGTATTATTGTGTTCTTTTCTTGTGTTGAATGTGCTTGAAATGGTTGTGAAAAAATTTTTGTTGTGTTGTGGAAGCATTGTAGAGTTTCCATGTGTTGGATCCATCCCTTATTTCCTTGTGGTTGGGGCTCGGGGCCAATGAGAAGAATTACTTCTTCTTCTCATTAGAGTTTTGGTTGGGTGGAGAGTGTTACCTCTCCCCCATTTTTGTTGTTGTGATCAAGTGAATAAAATATGGACCTTTTTGGATAGGTGATACTTGGAGCACTTGTAGAAGACTAAGAAATATTTCATTGTAGCTACCTTTCTTGTAAATTCCCACTTAAAGTGGAAGATTTATTGTAATGTTTTGAAAGAAAATTTGTATTGAATATTTGTTATTAAGATTGTAATGCATGTGGGAAAGAAAACAATTTTAGTGAAACAAGTTTGATAAAATGGAAATGTAGTTGAAAAAGAAACAATTTATCCACATTTTAGTTGATTTATTATCTCACATAGGTGTGTTTCTCTTATTTAAAATTATTGGAAAATCTTGTTGAAAGTTTCTTATGGGAAAGGTTGTGACTTGTAGGTTGTAGAAGAAAGAAATATGATTCTTGTTGTAGTACTTTAAAGGCATGTAACAACAAGATAAACTCTATGTGTTCATTCTTTTGCATTGGTTGAAGAAAGTTTAAACTTCATATTTATTTATGGAAGAGTTTAAAATTTCCATTTCTTTGTCACTTTGTCAATAAATGGACCACTTTTCCTTTTTAAAAGTAAATGGACTAAAGAGAAAAAAAAAGTATGATTATTATTTGACCTTAGTCTCATTTGGTTGTATAAATTCATTGTAAATTTGTTATAAACTTATAAGGGAAATAGAAATAGTTCTTTTTTTCTTATTCTATATTTTATTATCAAATTGTAAAATCAATTTAAGTACAAGATTAAAAAAACAATAAAGTTAAAGTAGTTAACACTATTGAGAATGTGAATAACATTATTTATTTATAATAGTGTTAATATGAAAATACTATTAATTTTAGTTATTAAAAGCGATATTGTTATATTTATTATGTTTGTTGTGTGTGTGTGTGTGTGTGGTCTCAAACATATATATATATATATATATATATAAAATTAAAACGAAATAGAAGTTTTATAAATTGAAACCAATTAAAAACTTGTGAGGGTACATGTATATGTAAAATTGCTCAAAGTAACGCGTGCACCCGCATCTCGGATCTCGTTGGTTGCTGGCAGGGCCGAGGTGTTTGAGACCATAATGGAACCGTTCCAAGTTATGGGACCTTACACGCTTGGGATGGATCTCTAGAGAAGGTTGGTTCCTCTACCTACCTCTAATGCTATTGCTACTCCTAATGCTGAAAGAAAATCCTAGACTAAACATGCCAAGGGACCAGGGATAGAAGGATGTGCAAAAAGGGGAAATCCTAAGCTAAGGAAGGTGATAGCACCAAAAGGAAAGGGTCGATCTCTCTCCACGAGCGGCGAAGGAAAGAGAGGGTGCAGGAGAAGAGGGCAGACGGTGCATGCCACAGATCAACACACAAGCTCAGCCTTCTAGCATGTGCAACACATGAACGTGGGGAATGCAAGCATAGAAGTATGCACAACATGCCAGAAAATGCAAACAGAGAGGTGAGATGCAATGAAAACGAGAGAGGGAAGACAAGAGTTCCACAAAACATGATTTTATTGCTTAAGGGATGCACAGTCATTTACATTCATGACAAGAGGCAAGAATACATTGCAGACCACGCCAAGGTCTAAGACCCATGGGAAGTCAGCCACCATTTTGGCATGGTGTCATTACAACAAGGAGGGATATTTTTTACAAAGCAGAACTCTATTATTTATAGAAAAAGAAGGAGAGAAGAGAAGGAGAAAGGGAGGGAAACTCATATTCAAATCTTCAACCACCAAAAACTAGCGATAAATACCTACAAGGCTATCAAAATGTGCTTCCCCATGTCTGTTTGGCATGTGGAAGAAGGAAGAAGGAAAGATCTGATGAAATCTGGTAGTTGAGGTCGATTGGATGTGTATTGATGAACTGAAAGATGTTTCCCTATTTTTTCCTAAAAAATCCCACCTATATTTTAATTTGAATATTCCAACATGTAGCTTGTGTCAGCAGCTTTCGACAAGTCCAAGCAAGTGTCGATCGTCGAGCTCTATAGAAAAATACACAACTTGTCGAAAGATGACGAGTTGTCGGCACACGCAAGAGCAAATGTGGCACGTGTGTGGGTTGGATGAAATGATGGCCAACTGTTCATTTGTTTTGTCTTTTTCTACCATGTGTCATACACTAGTTAGTTGTCTAGATTCAGCCCTATTGGTGCACTCTGATAGGTTGCATGTAGCACACTCAAGTCTGATAGAAGATGACTTGGCACAGAAGGGCACAAAGGAGGGTGCAAGGCGCAGGAGTGAGAAGCAAGTGCATGAAAGGGAAATAAAGGGGAGGCACATGGGGAGGAGGGCATACTGCAAAAGAAAGTATGGAAACAAGATGTGAGCATTCAACTAAAGGAAGGCGTGCGGAGGAAGAAAGAAAAGAGGGCACGCGAAGGGACTGAGTTTATGTAAGCACACAAGAGGAATGCCAGGGACTTAGCTGATTGGAAGGTAAGTCTCCCAGAGAGATGCGAGCAAGGAGTCCACAATGAGATAGGAGAGAAAGCGGGCACATAGGAGGAAGTTGCTCAAGAGATAGTGGAAGGGGATAGAAGAATGTAAAAGGGAGCAGAAGGCGCACAGGGCACACAAAGGAACTGTAATCGTACTCAAGGTTTCAAAAGAACAATATTGAGTGCACGTAACCAAAAATGTGAAACATCAGAGTCAAGATAAAAATATAAGTTATCCAAATAACTAGGAGATTTATTTAGATAACAGTTTTGGTGACTTTTGGGGGCCATCTGCCTGCTAGATGAAGAGACCAGTAGCCTTAGAAGTCCATTAGGCATGGAGTCAAGCGCTAATCTTGAAGATTTGATTTGTAACTTTGAAGAACATTCCTGAAGTCACTTAAAGCTCTATCTGAACTCTAAACTAAACTGCTGCTCTCATATGAAGATATTCTTAATTGGATTGATGAGAGTGAAAGCTATGCAATGACCATTGGAACTGCCTCTATCCAAAATTGAATTGTCATCCTAAGAAGCAACAAAAGGCGCATGTGGACACAAAAATAAAGGAAAGGCATCAGAGGGAGCATGCCAAACAAAGCACAACACTATGTACAAAAGTTGAAAATCATACATGTCCCAAATGGAACATGCAGAGTGTGGCGGGAACTTGTGGAAAGCTAAACTAAACTAACCTAAGCTAACCAGAGGCAAGCGGACTCAAGTAAAACCTACAACAGGAAGGGAGAAGTAGCTTCCCTTCCTCACAAATTGCAACCATGTGGTTGATTTGGAGTTGGACATGGTTGGAAACAAGAGTGAAAAACCACTTTCCGATGGTGTTTCACCCTCCTCAAAGTATCAACAAACAGAATATAAACCTCCTGAGTTGTTTTGTATTTGGATCTGGGAGGCATTGTTCTTTGACCTTTGGCACACTAAAGCTCTACCTCGTGCTCTAAAATGAGCATGACCGGTGGAAACTCTTTTATTGGCTCTAAGCTAGCCAGATATCTGATTAGGCATTTTCTGATCCTTGTAGTTTTCCTGTTACTTTGAATCTCAATCCCATAGATGGTATTTTCTTGCAGACTTTCCTCTTAAAGGAGAGCACTTGCAGGATGGGGTACGTAAATCTAGGGCGCACATGGTTCTACCTCTACAAGCAACTCGGTCTCCTCTAGAGCTAACTGATTTTTGTTTGGAAACAGAGCCCATATGATCTCCTCTTCCCAATAGGGTTTGTATGATTCATGCCTTTCTTCAATTGTTCTATAGTCATTGAACATGATGATGTTGGTTAGGAAAGGCGCGTTGGTAGGGGGCTATTCATTTATGGTACAACTAGGCAGAGGGACTTGGAATGAGGTGGGAGGATGGAGCATAGAGGGGATGAAGGGTGCACACACACTAAAGGAATAGAGGTGTGCACAGGAAGGGGAATGGAAGAGAAATGGAGAGATGAAAGTGAGGAGGGAGAAGGGATGGAATTCTCAGTGGGGGCAATGCGCAAGAAGCTAGGAACATGCACAGTGGGCTGAGATGATGTAAGTTGGTGCGGAGGAGTGGGAGGGTTATAGGATGGTAGTGCGGGTTGCCCCATTGACAGGGCTTCCGCACACTAGATTTTTGAGCCTCCATTTCTTCTACCCACTCTGTAATTTGGGGCAGCATCTCGGTGATGAAGTACAACTTCTGTTGGGTGCTAAACCACCTGAGTACAGGGGCCGACCCATGGACAAGGGACCTTGTAGCCAACTTTAGCTGCCTTTATGGAGCACTTGACTCTAAGCTACATCATGTCCATCTCCATTTTTTCACCTGCCTCTCAAAATTAGCTTCAGCCAAGGAGTTTCCACCATCATCTGCATAAACTTGTTCTTCATAAACATTTGGGTTAGAAAAAAGTGGGTTGTATGCATTTTCGGGATAATGGGGCTTATAAAACTGATTTGGAGGAGGATTTTGAAATTGTGGGGATGGAGGGAAATAGTTCTATTGCTGCTGCAAGTGAGAATTCCATGAAGGGAAAGAAGTCATGATTGCATAACTTCAAAAGAGGAATGTGGAATGATGGAAAAAGAGAAATGAATGGAGGAATGAGGGGAGACTGGTCTCATGAGATAATGGGTGCGTTGAATTAGTGGAGTCACCAAATGTGTTGAAAAATGCCTCCAAAGGATAGATCTCAACAATAACACATCGAAATTGCTAAGATGAAGATGTAAAGCTCTTCACTCTGGTCCCACTGGGGCATGCTAGAAACTATTGGTTGCTCAAACGTGCACCCGCATCTCGATCTTGGAAGGGCCGAGGTGTTTGAGACTACAATGGAACCGTCCCCAAGTTGTGGGACCTTGCGCACTGGGACAGATCTCTGGAAAAGGCCGGCTCCTCTACCTACCTCTAACACTACTGCTACTCCTCATGCTGAAAGCAAATCCTAGACTAAACATGTCAAGGGACCACGAGATAGAAGGATGTGTAGAAAGGGGAAATCCTAAGCTCAGGAAGGTGATAACGCCAGAAGGAAAGGGTCGATCTCTCTCTACGAGCGGCGAAGGAAATAGAGAGGGCACGGGAGAAGAGGGTAGAAGACGCACACCATAGATCAACACACAAGCTCAGCCTTCCAGTGTGTGTAACACATGAATGTGGGTAATGTAAGCACGTAAATATACGCACAAAGATGCCAAAAAATGCAAACAAAGAGGTGAGATGCAATGAAAACGAGAGAGGGAAGACAAGAGTTCCACAAAACATGATTTTATTGCTTAAGGGATGCATAGTCATTTACATTCATGACAGGAGGTGAGAATACATTACAAAGACCATGCCAAGGTCTGAGACCTATGGGAAGTTGGCCACCATTTTGGCATGGTGCCGTTACAACAAGGAGGGATATTTTTACAAAGCAAAACTCTGCTATTTATAGAAGAAGAAGGAGAGAAGAGAAGGAGAAAGGGAGGGAAACTCATATTCAAATCTTCAACCACCAACAACCAGTGATAAATGCCTATAAATCCACCTGTAAGGTTGTCAGATGTGCTTCCCCATGTCTGTTTGGCATGTGGAAGAAGGAAGAAGGCAAGATCTGATGAAATCTAGTAGTTGAGGTCGATTGGATGTGTATTGATGAACTGAAATATGTTTCCTATTTTTCACCTAATAAATCCCACCTATATTTGAATTTGAATAGTCCAACATGTAGCTTGTGTCAGCAGATTTCTAACAAGTCTAGGTGTGCGTCGATCTGAGCTCTGTAGCAAAAGATATGGTTTTCAAAAGATGTCAGAGTTGTCAGTGCATGCAAGACATGTGACACACGCGGGTTAGATGAAATGATGGTCAACTATTCATTTGTTTTGTCTTTTTCTTCCATGTGTCATACACTGGTTAGTTTTCCAAATTTGGTGCCCTGTTGGCGCACTCTGATAGGTTCTGTGCCAATTTTGATAGAAGATGACTTGGCACAGAAGGGTGCAAAGGAGGGCACAAGGCACGGGAGCGAGAAGCAAGTGCATGAAAGGAAAACATAGTTGAGGCACGCGCGAGAGGAGGAAGGCATACTTGCAGAAGGAAAGTATGGAAATAAGACATTCAACTAAAGGAAGGCGCGCAGAGGAAGAAAGAAAAGAGGGCGTGCAAAGGGATTGAGTCTATATAAGCGCGCAAGAGGACTGCCATGGACTTAGTTGATTGGAAGGTAAGTTTGCAGAGGTGCGGGAAAGGAGTGCATGAGGGGATATGAGAGAAAGCGGGCGCACGGAGGAAGGTGCGCGGGAGGAAAGTAGAGGGGATAGAAAATGCAAAAGGGAGCAGGAAGGCTGCAAGGGCGTGCAGAGGAACTGCAATTGTGCCAAGGTTTCAAAAGAACAATCTTGAGTGCGTAACCTGAAATGTGAAACATCGAGTCAAGATAAAATATAGTTATCCAGATAACTAGGAGAGTTATTTGGATAACAGTAGACCACGGCCTCCACTTTGTGAAAGGAGTAAGGGTTGGGGAGGGTTTCGACCCAACCCCCACCCCATTAATAATGGGATGGGGGTGGTGTCGATGACCCTCCCCAACCCCCCAATATTATTACTAACCCCAAAACTTAAACCATGCATTTTTTGGATACACAAATTGGCCTTAGTAAAATTTTGGGTGTGTTAGTCCTCCTGCGGTGACTTTGCCATTCGAATATATATATATATATATATTTATTATAATATATATATATATATCATATATATATATATATATATAATCACTGAAATTTTTCTTATTATTTTGGGTTTATTAAAATAAAATCGTAATAACATATATACATTCATACATATACATATACATACATACATACATACATACATACATACATACATACATACATACATACATACATACATACATACATACATACATATATATATATATATATATATATATATATATCTCGTGTGTGTATATAAATGTATATACATATATATGTATATATTGTATATATTCTTTTACACTAGTAAATACTCATACCATTTTTTAACCATTCCTTTAAAATGGGGCAAAACCCATATGCCCATTTGGGAAAATATTAAAATAATGAGATGAATAAAATAAATAAATACATTGAAACCCTAGATGAGGGTGTAAATAAAACAAGAAAAGAAATGAAGCATGTGTTTCTTCCCAAGAGCTTGAGATTGCCTCTCATGGCTTCCTCCTCCTCCACCAATCTGCAAAACAAAAGAATGAAACAATAAGACAAACAAAAGAGAAAGAATCCTTTCATAAGCAAACTTAGGGTTAGTTGAATCCCTAGATCTTATGGCCCCAAATGAATCCATCCAATGGATGAGATTCATCCCTACAAAAAGTAGGTGGGGAGTGGGTGAGAGAAATTCAAATTTAATTTGCATGGGTAGACATTATTTTTGGGGTCACTCAAGTATGTGTAAGGGTTAGGTGTTATTACCTTTCTAACCCAAATGTCTTTTAGAGACATTTTAATTTAATACAACTTAGACCCCTTTGTGGGTATTATAGAACTTTAATTATTTAATTAATCAGACCACCTTTCACTCGAGTGTAATTAATCAATTTAATTAAGGTGAAATTAAATTATATTAAGTAAACTATAGGAAACCTAATTCTTGATTGGGACTAACTAATTCCATTATAAATTATTGAGAGATTTTATTTCATTATTTTTAATTAAAAAGGGATCTAAGGGGAAATCTAAATGTTAAGTTAATGAAATTGTAAAATGAGAAAGGGTGACTGTTAACTTAAACCTAGTGTTGCAAATAGTTTAACAAAAAAATATTCCTTAATTTTTCTAGTTGGCCTAGGTTTGTTCTTGGGTTTCGTGCGGAGTAGTTTAGTGGGTGTTACAGTTCCCCAAGCTCTTTGTATCTTGCTCGCTTCTTTTGGGCCTCTTCTGACATTGTGCATATTGATTTCTTATGGGTCAGGATTTTAGTGGTTAATTACAAAATTCAAACAAAGGAATCATATAAATATAAAGCTATGTGACCATAATAAATGACCAAACTCTAAGCACCTACTATCACCATTTAAGGTTGCATCCAAATGCATTCTAAGAGCATCAAAACATCCATCTAGCTTCATCCAAGGGATGAGAGACTATTAATTCTGCATACACACATAGGAGGGGAAGTTCATTTTTTCATGCACACATCTATTTACATCGCACATCTAGCTATTGCTCGTTATCAAGTGCATCTTACACAAGAGTCACCTAGGGCACAATTCTTCACACACACATAGAACTACATGGATTCTAAAATGTAGTGCAACGCCTGGATCATAAGTTCACTCGGTCGAGTGACCGCTGAGGTTAGTGCTACTCCCTATTTGCATATTTTTCTTTTTAGGATTTGATGTGTTTTGAGGTTTTGTAGGTGATCTTTCTTTGTATAGGATACAAAGCGACTCAGGGCATATATGCCAAAACAACCACTCATACAACAAAAAGTCATCAAAATCTACATATTTCACATTTTGCAATCAAAACAACCTTTTGGGTCACCAACGCCGAAAAGTCGACGCAGGCGCCTAGGAGCAGTCACCAACACTTAGATCGGGCGTTGGCATCCCAAAAGATGTTAGTGCCTTGGGTGCTCTCACCCAAGATGGAAACACCCCAAACTCAAAATCTAAATTTTACAAAAATCAACAAAATTGAGCCAATTTCATCGAATTTTTCAAAAATACTCATACTTACCAACTCATTTGTCATTTGTGACACCATGGCCGCCACCACCATCTCGAACCTAGTCAACATCACTTTCCTAATTTGTGGCATCCTCAAGCTCGAGCTCAAATTCTCAATTAATTAAGGTTCAAATGAAGTCACTATTCACTTTTTATGATTACTATATATAAGACTTCTCTAATTTACTATAGTTACTATTTGTGCTCATTCTTCCAACTACTACACGACACACAATTTTGTTCATATCTTGAGCATCGTTACTCCATTTTCCTCCTCGTTTATGCTATTTTGTTCAAAATTTCTTCTACCATCGTATTATATACATTCCAAAATGCTATATTCCAATCTAGAACATTTTTAACTCAACATACACACAATTTTGTGACATCTACTATACTACATTTTCTCACTTTTACATCGTTTCACATCTATTTTCAACTTCAATGTTTGTTCTTACTATCACTCCCCTGTTTAGCCAAAAGGGGGCATAAAATGGGGATTACCCTATGATCCCCCTTAGGCTATTATGTGATCACTAGACACTCCTAATACATCATTATCAAAAATTTACTAATACAACATTCAACATTTTCTACTAATTTCTATCCATTCCCCCTAATGACCTAATTTGGGGGTTACAATAAATCAACAATGACATAGGAGTGACACAAAAGAAATCACTTTCTTACCATTTTCGCGATGTGGGCGCCCAAAAGTAGTTTATAGTGCCCAGGCACCCCGACTCCAATCTAGGTGTCCCGGTTCAAGTAGATCCGATAAATGCACAATTTTCTGGGCACAGTAACGATAGTTTCCTCCTCATGTTTATCAGCTTTCCATTCTCAACACACCAGAGTAATTGTGAAACCAAATAAGTATTTTATCCCTTCTCTTGCACCTAGGGTTTCATATTTTTCTAGCTTATTGCTTAGGTCAAATCTATAATCATTGCTTTATCATTTTGTTTTGACTCTACAATTAGGATTTCACAAAATTCTATATTTGTTAAATCAACAGACCTTAAATATTGTTTCTAAAGAAAATGCGAGAAAAAAAAAAAAAAAAGGAATGTAGACCTAGACATTTTCCGTCTCATAAATAAAATGGTTAAAAATGAAATAAGCACCATTTTTAAATGAATTTATATAATTGATTCGATAAAATTACGTGTCATACAACACAATTTCATTAAGATGCAAGATTGAAGAATTCATTCAAAATCATTTTTCCTTTATATTTATTAAAATTCCCATGATTGCTCCACTTGTTTACATACTTTTCTCTTTAATCAAATATTAAATTTCTATATTTCTCTTGAATCAAATCTTTAATTTCTAATTTTGATTCATTAAATACATGGCATTTACATAAAATGTTTCATGCGCTACAATACGAAGCTAATAACTCCACTATATGCTTACCAAAATGGGATATACCTCTCTAAGTTTTTCTTAGTAGGCAACTCATATTTGATTCCTTAAATATTTAGCTCATCCTTACAAAATTTCTTGAGTCTCAAATGCTAAACATTGTTCCCTCCACTCACATTCACACACCAAAAATCAATATAATCTAGAGCATTATTTAACGACATGGAATTAAAAAATATACCGGCCATTATTTTTGATATACGCAAAACACTCTTACATTAAAACATGACCCTTATCCCATGGAAATTTCTACATAATAAAATATTGTTTTTTCAATTTCTTTAAATTCTTTAACGACTAAAACTAAAAGAAACCATTGGTTCCCAAAGACATACCGAGCCCACATAAAGTTTCGTCATAATTTATAAGCCATATTAAATGAAAAATAATGTCCACGTGTACTACCATAGGAAACCCTAACAGAAAATTTCAAGATTTTAAAATCAGTTTAGGGAACCCAAGGATGGTTTATTTGACCTTAGGTTAAGGGAAGAGAGTTACCGTAAATTTTCAATAAATTTATTCCCATCACTTAAAACAAAAAAAAAACCATAAGAAATCGTGAAATTGTGAAAACACTTACCACTTCAACATATGGTCGCAGGTTCGAGTCTTGTTGCGCCTGTATCTGCTGTAAGACATTATAAGCTGACTCAACTCCATACAGTTCTATGGTTCCTGAAAAAAAAAAAAATTGCGACACAGTGGAATTTTCCGTGGAAGTAAATTTGTTCCAACACAACTCCAACTCCCGTGTTCAAGCCTCACAACTTGCTCAGCCACGATGTTAAAGCATTCTAGTCCTTCGCAATACTATTATTTTCACCCGACCATGTCTACAGCCCAGTTAAATTTGACTGCGGTGACCTTGCCATTCCACAGCCGTAAATAAAATCAAACAACATAACTACAAATACAACACCCTAAAAATTCAAACCCCGATATTTCAATCACATACCTTAAAGGCAAAATCCCTCTGCTCGGGAACACATTTGCCATGAAATCCATCATTTCTCTCACAATTTTTCATCATTATCATCATCTTCTAGCATAGCATAATTTTGGTTAATTCTCCGAGGAAAATGAACTAGCGGACTTTAAAAATACATGATAAAATCATTGCAGGGTCTTGTTATCAAGATGAAATTTTAAGTCTACAATTCCTGGGCAACATTTAAAGAACACTTCAAAAAATTAAGCAATTTTTTAGGTTTTAATATTCTACACTCTAGCTCTTTTTTATTGAGAATGATAGGCATACTTTAATTTCTTATTATTATTTAAAATAATATTATACATCAAGTTTATTTTTAAAAGTGTTGTCTACTTTTAAAATTTAGTATTCTTTATTATTATAATTATAAAATTAAATTTTCAGGATCTTTCAATCAAAGTCCGGCTGTAATATTTGTATGTCTTTTATTTGTTTTATATATATATATATATATATTTATTTCTTTTAGACACAAGTCATAGTTATTATTATTATTATTTGTTTAGAAAGAAACTTATTCACATTGTGATTTATTAAAATAGGTATAAGTGTGGTTATTAATAATGTAATCCTTTGGATAAATCATTTTCTATGCCTATTGACCTCTCATAAATACGTGTGAATGCTTTTGCTAGTTTTTATGAAGCCACACTATTGAAATTATATTTGCAAGATAATAGTAATCTATTACTCAAACCATTAAGATTATATTTGCAAGGGAATGATGGTAGTTCCATTGATGATTAGTTGGGAAAAGGGTGATCCTCGTATGGATCCCTTGCTCTATGAAGACTTTGGAAAATCTTATGTTTATATAATCTTCTTCTATTTATTTATTTTATTAAAAATATATATATAATTTTTCTAACAAAAGGAGAGAGAAATTAAAATTTAATACATAAGAAAAATAGAAGGAAAATAAAATAAATAAAACCAGAACACAAAAACTCGTGGATGATTAATCTCGTCTCATTTAAGTATGGTGTGATATTGGTTATCGATTTATTAAGAGCCTCAACCATGACATTAAAAAGTTGATGTAAAGTGATTTCTTGGATAAGTTAACTCAAATATTATTGAACAATGATTTGTCAATGAGCTTAGTCAATTTTATTTATTAATTAATTAATACATTGAGTAATGAGTTGTCTTCATAAATTATTGACAGGTGAATTTTACTAATAAATTTTATATACGCATTCACTTGATCACCTCTCATTTTCTTTGTAAATATCACCCTCAAATGAGCTTTCATTTTAAAAATTGAAATCGCAGCAATATTTAATCAAACCATTACCTCTTCATCCTTCACGGGGGCAATAAAATCTACATCATATCTCCATCCACTTCAATTAAAAACTCAATTGATAGAGATTTTTTTTTTTTTAAGCATCTTCAGTCTCAGCTGTTCCATATGAAATTTTATGCAAACATAAAATGTGGGGTATAATGTTTTCTTTAAAAAAATCATAAATTATTTATATTTTACAATTTAAAATGATGGATAAATATTTACTTCGACTTTTCCTAATTATCTTTTATATATATATATATATATATATATATATATATATATATATATATATATATATATATATATATATATAATTTTAAAAGTAATATTTAAATCACTTTCCAATATGCTGGGAATACCATTCCCTCATTTCGAAGTTTATTCACTTATGTTTACAAATGAGAAATTGCAGTAAAATAGTAAATATCAATGGCTTAACATATCCCAGGGCCTATAATCTAACCACGGCCCAAACCAGAAAATATATTCAATTTACGGTTAAACAATTTATTAATAAATTTTGATTTCAAGCTGGTAATGTTCAGGAACAATGCTTATGTCGGCTAAATCCATTGTAATTTCAGTTCTAAAAAGGGCAAAAACTGAGAACATACATTACTATATGATTTAACAGAATAAATCTAAAAAAACATACCCAAAAACAATATTAAAACCGTTCAATTTACACCAAAGGAGCTACAATCTCCATTGATCAATCCTCTGAAATTCAATCATGTACACCCTTTTCTCATAATTTTGGCAGATTTTTGAATTCCTCTATATCCAATCATATCTACCTTTCATAATTTTACAGACATCCAATTTTCTACAATTTTGGCAGACTTTTGTACATCCCAGAAAGATCCCTCTAACAATTCATGAGGACTAATCCCCAAGTGCTAATAAAACTGATCAGAAGTATTCATGACCGTGGTGATATGGGCTTCAATGGCCTCCATCTGTCTTTCAAGCTGGTTCATCTTCTCGTTTAAGGTAACCAGTTTAGTCTTGGCAAAATCATCTGTTATTCAAAACAAAAAAACCATCATTTAACCATACAAACCATTGATTTCATACCCAAAAAAAAAAAACTTGGATTCACCTTGTTCATAACAAATTTCAAATGGAAAAACTTACAGAAAAGAGGATTTTCAAGGATAAGTGCAGATAGCTTACCATATTGGGCGACAAATTCAAACATGTTTCTGATATTCAAATTGAGGGAAACATTGTTGTTGGATTCTGTTTGCCCAGCCATGCCCAAATTGTTTACGACGTTGGTGGGTTTTCCAGACATTGTTATAATTATTTGACAGCTGAGACATTCGATTTTATGACAAAAGGCAGCACCATTTTCTTTATTTTATAAGGAACGTGACTGCCGCTTTGACTTGACTTATCCAGTCTACATTAAATATTATTATTTTATGTGTGTTAGATTCCGTTTAAGACCCGGCTTGACTCACCATACGTTTGTGGTTACGTCACATTGACCTCACAAATCTGTCGTCTTACACCACGTATTAGAAGGTTTCATTGTTTATATTTTTTTTTATTTAGAAGCGTCTAGAAAACTAGCATAGAATTTTTGGTGGGTTGAGGTGAATTTGTGTTACCTAGCAAGAATGGAGTATTTGAGGTCAGGCATGAGGTAGATCATGGGCCACAAATTGGAACTAGTATGTTTGTGAATCTTCTAGAAATTTTGAGAAAGGATGCATTTTGTTCTAGATGCCAATGAAATTATATCTCGGGTTGGGGTTGCATTAATAATTACGCTCCCATACTTCTTAACATTTTCTATTGAGAGTTGAAGTTGATAGTAGTTAAATTTGACATTTATTTTTATTATTATTTAGGAAAAAAAAAAAATTTTGTTTGGTTAAAGAATTCAATTGAAAAATCATAATATTGTCAAGATAATACTATAGATTTTAGAATTTTTTTTTCCTTAAATTTGTTTTTAGCCATAATATAATACCACAATATTTTAAGTCGATAAAAAATTATGAAGAAGATAATGAAATTATTAAACAATGTAATATATAAAAACTTGGAGATAAAAAGCTTAAAATTAAAGTTTTTTTTTTTTTTGTTATGTATTTAAATACTACACTTCTTATTTATATTGTTAATATTCGTGTTTTCTATTACTTAATTTTGAATAATGCATTCATTAATAACAATTTTAAATTTGAGAAATACATCCACTATCGTTATTATAATTTAATATGATTAAATGTATAATAATATCATCATATCAAAACAACTAATGAAAAAATACCACTCAAAAAACTAAATATTTTATTGATTAGTTGGGTGACTTCAAGTAACAATTCATTTACAAACCATTCTTATACGTCCGTAAGACCCACACCTCTCCTCCATCTTTCTTCACAATTTTTAATTAAAATAATATTATTGTTTATACTCTTTGATAGTTCCATGGCATTGATAAGTTTGTTATAGATTGCCCTCACGCTTCACTCGAATACAAAATTAAAAGTCTTTGTGATACATCGGTGAAAACAAGATACCCTATAACTAGTACCTTGTAGCCTTCAAAAGATATATTTTTATGCGACCTTATCTTGGTTGACTTATACATATTCAAATCATATCATGATCTCGATGAAACTCTCTATGTAGTATTTTACTAAAATCTCCTTCTATTTCAAGTTTCAAACTTTTTGAATAGACACATTTGATAATCAAATACAAAAACTTTCTCTTCATTTATGCGACCATGTGATCCCGGTGTGTTGTCTTGTCTTTACCTCTTATTCGTCACTCATTTTTCACATCTTTCCACCATAATATTGCATGCTCCGTAGCTTGGTTTGTGCCACTGATGTGTTTTGGGTTGACTATCTCCTCAAACTCAAAATATTATTCCATACTTAAGCTTGACCCACGAAATCTTCTGGGTCCAACCTTCCGTAAAAAAATATGGAGCTTTCATTCTTGGCATTGATAAGTTTCAAACTTTTTGAATAGACACATTTGATAATCAAATACAAAAAACTTTCTCTTCATTTATGTGACCATGTGATCCCAGTGTGTTGTCTTGTCTTTACCTCTTATTCGTCACTCATTTTTCACATCTTTCCACCATAATATTGCATGCTCCTTTAGCTTGGTTTGTGCCACTCGATGTGTTTTGGGTTGACTATCTCCTCAAACTCAAAATATTATTCCATACTTGTAAGCCCGAGTCCACGAAATCTTCTCGGGTCCAACCTTCCGAAAAATATGGAGCTTTCATTCTTGATCCACGGCCCATTCTTGAAATAGGCTAGATAAAAATTGCACTTCCCCTACGCCCATGACTTCCTCTTTGTCTTGTTATTTATCTTTAGTACCTCCTTCACATCATGTGCCTCCTTATGGTGGTGTGCATTCATTGTCACTTTTTGCATACCGGTGCCAAAATCCTCTCCATCAATCTTCTTCAATGACCTCGAGCCTAGTCCTCACACCCCTTAGTTTTGTCATGACTTGTTTTAGTACTCTATAATAGTTATATTTGTTGCATTGATGCGTTCACCGCCCCTACATTGATGGATCTTCCGGCAACATTTTCGCTTCTTTGAATAGTTTCCTCGCGATCAACGCTCTACTAGTCCTCACTTGCGGAAAGTAATCTGATATGATACCACTTGACAAAACATGGTCAAATCGAAATGACCTTGGGTTGTTTGCAAAGTAAAACACAATGAAATTAACTCTAACACAACACTAATTTCATTAGCTTCTAGGCCTTTATAGCATCTACAATCTAGTTCCCTTTATTAGGATATTTATAGAACCAATATCAACTTAGGAACAACATAGGGTGGTATTTTGTGGACTGGTACAAACTAAGCAATGGTTTAATTCCTCCTCGTGGCTCACCAAAATCCCTCAAATGAGATATTGGGTAAGATTTTATAGTTTTGTCTTCCCACCCATCTAAAAATTGAAAACTCCTTCCAGAACCTTCTCCTAATCCCGCTCAATATTGAATTTTAATTATGGTGCATTAATGGCGTTCAACAACCCTGTTTTATTATTTTAGATAAATCCATCTAGAAATTTCCACGTCTTTATATTAATTTGGCGGTCCATATCCTCACATATGATTTTGTTGTCTTACGCTTACATTTCTATACCCTTAGTTGATCTTTGAATGCATCAGTCAATAGTAAAATATCTACAGATGTAAGAAGTCACTTTGACAATTGAACCTTCTTGGATTTGGTTTGAGAGAATGTGATCATTAAATTTGGATGAAAGGATCCCATGGTGCGAGAAAAATCCATGAGAAAGGCATGCATGATACTTTAAGCTAGAACCTTTTTAGTGGGGGACAAGCTCTAAGAAAAGTATTTGAAGGCAGGAAGCAATATTTGCAACACCACTTAGCGCCTTCTCAATAGAATTCTCATATGTTGGAATAAATTTATTAGCATGTGGAAAACAATATATATGGTCTGCATAGACCAAAGACCACAGACCCAAATCCACAAGCCAAAGACCAAATCTGCAGGAAATAATTTTTTATTCCACAGACCATCTAGAAATATCTTTTTGTATTTTATAAATTGGTGTTGAATGAAATCCTTAGCAACCATTTTCAGTCAATATTTTCTTTGTGTGTTTGTATGTATGATATGGTATCGAGCAAGGTTCGAACCTCGACTGGGTTAAGGGTCCACCATGTTTCCCCAAACTACTAAATTCTAAAATTTTGAGTTCCTTTGACATATCTCAAAATTATTTTAGTTGCTTTCCAATGAGGAATTTTAGGAGATGAAATAAACCTTGAAACTATACTAACTGCATAAGAAGTTTAGGCCTAGTTATTGTCAAATAAATATGAATTCCCACTAACTATTTAAATAGTGTGCTATCTACATAGTTTCAGACATCATTTGTTGACAATTTCATCCCCACTTCAACTAGAGTATTAGCAACTTTACAATTTTCCATTTTAAATTTGACCGACAAATCATGTGCATATTTGGATTGAGAGAGTAGTATCCGCATCTTTCTCGACATACTTGAATGTCAAGGTAATAATGAAGCAATCCTAAATCAGTCATCTCAAACTTTTCCTTAATATTTTCTTTGTTCCATCAATTAACACGTCAAGATTACTTGTAATTATTATGTCATCCACATAAAGAACCACAATTATTGTTCCAACATCACTCTTTTTCACATAAAGATTAGGGTCAGAGGGACTCTTTACAAAACCTTCATGTTTGAAGTACTCATCAATCTTTGCATACCATACCCTTGGTACTTGCTTTAATCCATATAAAGATTTCTTCAACCTACAAACAAGATGCTCTTGTCCTCTTCTCACAAATCCATGTGGTTGCTCCATATAGATCTCCTCCTATAGCTCGCCATTGAGGAATGCATTCTTTACATCCATTTGATGAACCTGCCATTTAAAGTTAGCAGCCAAAGCAAGAACAAGCCTTATTGTATTCATTTTTTCCACTGGAGAAAATGTCTCACTAAAATAAACCCCTTATTTTTAATAAAATCCTTTTGCAACAAGACATGCTTTGAATTTTTCAATGCATCCATCAGATCTAAACTTAGTCTTATAGACCCATTTAGTACCAACAAGATTTTTACCTTCAGGAAGTTCTGTCAATTCCCATGTATTATTTTTCATTAAAGAGTCATACTCTTCTTGCATTGCATGTTCCCACTCTTTCTTTCATTTTACTTCTTCATAAGATTGGGGATCATTTACCTTCTCTATTCTAGTCATCAAGGCATAGTTAACATGATGATCTTTTTCTTCAACTTGCTTACTCTTTTGATAAATTTCTTGAAGACTTTTTATTTTCATTGGGGGCTTTGCTCATTATCACTATTTTCTTCCTTTTCTACATCTTCAACTTCAGAAACTATCTCAAAAGTAGATGTAGATTCCTTATGAATACCTTCATCAAACACAACATCCCTATTGATAATTACTTTTTCAGTTTGAGGATCATATAACCTGTAGCCTTTAGATTGTTCACTATAACCAATGAAGATACATTTCATGATTTTCTTATCAAGTTTCTTCCTTAATTCATCGGTAGCATGAGCATAGGCATTACATCCAAACACTCTAAAATAATTGATTAATGGCTTATTACCATACCATGCCTCATGAGGTGTCATATTTCTTACACCTTTGTGGGAGATCTATTTAATATGTAGGCAGTAGTAACTATTGCTTCAACCCAAAAGGAATATGGAAAATCCTTAGTCTTGAGCATGCACCTAGCCATTTCTTCTAAAGTTCTATTTTTCCTTTTTGCAACCCCATTTTTTTGAGGTGTGTATCTAATTGTTAATTGCCTTTTAATACCTACATTATCACAAAAATTTAAAACTCTTTTGTGATATACTCTCTTCCATTATATGTTCTAAGAACTTTAATTTTTCTCCCACTCTCATTTTCTACTAGAGATTTAAATGTCTTAAACTTTTCAAACACCTCACTTTTGTTCTTGAGACAATAAATCCAAACTTTTCTTGAGAAATCATCAATTAAAGTCAACACATATTTTGATCCTACAAAGGAAGGAGTAGGAAATGGACCAATAACATCACTATGCACTATCTCAAGTTTTTCTCTTGCTCTATATGCCCCATTCTTCTCAAAACTATCTCTATGTTGTTTCCCATACAAACATCCTTCACACACATTTGAATCTGAATGAATTTTTGGAAGACCATACACCATGTCCAATTTCTTCATTAAACCCAAACTTTGATAATTAAGGTGCCCAAATCTTAAATGCCATAACACACTAGTATTGTCATGTGATGCAACAAGAGCATGTGTACTTGTACTTCCTCCATCAAATTTATATATTCCCCCATCTAGAGTACCTGATGCAATCACTTTGTAACCATGTTTCATATCCTTAATCAAACAATTATCCTTATAAAATTAAACTTTGAAACCTTGCTTTGTGATTTGACTAATTGAAAGAATATTCTTCTTTAAACCAGGTACATACATCACATTGGTAATACATTTTACTTCACCATTATTCATTTTAATAGGAACATCACCATGACCCTCTATATTATAAGCACTATTGTCACCAAGCAATATCTTTTCTCTTTCACATTCTTCATCTTTTCAATAGATTTGAAATTTTCTTTCTTAAAAGCCATATGCTTACTTGCTCTTGAATCTATATACCAAACATCATTTGAAGTATCTTGAGCAGATAAGGATGCAATGAAGAGATTACCTTCCCTTTCTACTTGATTTGTCATGTTGTTGGTTTGCTTTCTAGACCAATTGTGCATCTTTGGCTTCCTTTTTGTACATTCCCATTGAAAATGGCCCAATTTACCACAATTGAAGCACTTCACCTTATGCTTTTTCTTCCTTCTTTTATCTTCTCCTTGGTTCATCTTTTTCTTAGATTCTATAGCCATCTTGTCTCAACTTTGCATCTTGTTACCTCTAAATCTGCCTCTTGAAAAGTAGGCTTGCTCAGTAGAGTTAGTTTCATCAAACTTCCTTCTAACTCTCTATTCTTCCTGCAATAAGTATCCACTTAATTCTTCAAATGTTAGAGTATCAATCTTATCAACAACTTCTAAGGATGTGATTAGATATTCATACACTGTGGGGAGACTATTAAGAGTTATCTCAACTAATGATTTTTCTTCAACGTTCTCTCCCATAGCCTCTAACTGATTCTTTATCTCCTTTAGTTTTGTAAGATGATATGTCACATCCTAATCATTTTTCATTCTTAGATTATGTAATTGCCTTTTTAGATGCAAAATCCTAGTCTTTGTAGGCTTTTCAAATATTTCCTTAAGTGTTTTCCAAGCATCATTTGCATTATCAATATCTTGAATTTGTGGGATGATTTCATCAGCAACAAACATACCAATAATAGCTAAGGCTTCATTATTCTTTCTTTTAAATTGGGCTAACTCTCTATAATCAACAGGGGCTTCTTTCTTTTCTTCTACAAATTCCCCATCATTGCAAAGCAATGCAAAATAATTTTGAGATATGTCAAAGGAACTCAAAATTTTGGAATTGAGTATTTTGCGGTGTAGTTATATATCTTTGACAGTTTTACAGATTCTGATTGGGTTGGATGTATAGATGATCACAAATCTACTACAGGTTTTGTGTTCAACATTGGATTTGGTGCTATCTCATGGTCTAGCAAAAAGCAACCAACAATTGCATTATCATCAACAAAGGCGGAATATGCTTCAGCATGTGCAGCTACTCGTGAAGCAGTATGGTTGAGGAGAATACTTGGTGATTTACATTTTCCTCAAAATCAACCTTCAATACTATATTGTGACAACAAAAGTACAATTCAGTTGGCAAAGAATCTTGTCTATCATGCAAGAACTAAACATGTGGAGATTCATCATCACTACATCAGAGAATTGATTCAAAATGATGTGATTCAACTTTTCTACTGCAACATTGAGGATCAAATTGCAGATATTTTCACCAAAGCATTGAGTGAAAGAAAGTTTGTAAAATTTAGAGATAAATTAGGGGTCAAGGAAATTATGTAAATGGGTACCTTAGCATCCATAAGACCCATAGAGGCAGGCTGGGACCCATAAAGTGTGGGGGATTTTTAAAGTTTGTGTAAGAATAAATTTATGGGGAGTGTTGGAATAAGTTTATTAACATGTGGAAAATAATAAATATGGTTTATGCAGACACCAAATCCACATACCAAAGACCAAATCTACAGCAAATAATTTTTATTCCACAGACCATCTAGAAATATCTTTTTGTATTTTTGCTCCTCCATTGTATTCTATAAATTGGTGTTGAATGAAAGCCTTAGGCAACCATTTTAGTCCAGATTTTCTTGTGTATTTGAATGTCTCGATATCATATAATTTTGAGGTTGTGTATAATATGTCACAATAGCAAAGATCAAGAATTAGTGGTAGGAGGCAAGGGAAATATGAAAACTAGAAAAGAATAATTCAAGAAAGACATGTATGCAAACAATAGGCGAGCAAGTAGTAAATTCATAAACAGGCTCACAAAGTGTCTTTTGTCCTCACAAGGTCAAAGATGAATGCACTCGTGGTCTACGAGCTAGGAAAAAAATGGAAAGGGGTATTCATGTAAACTCTCAAAAAGTTCCAAGGGAAGAAGAATTTTGTTCCATTCAATGTTTCTATTAGTCATCAAGGTTTGAAAAAAATCAAAGGATGGATAGAAGCTAAATAAAGCATCGTTGACAACGCCAATAAGAGATGGGCACAAAGGTAGTTATACAAATTTTGTTCCTACTCATGTGTAAATCTACTTTTTCTTATTAAACAATTTAGCAATATTGATGAGTATGAAATCATTGTTCTAGAAATAGAGTAAAATTTGAAACAAAAAAATATGTTTGTTTGTTATACCATGCTCAATACTTTCTTCCTAGAAAGCATAACATACAAGGCTAAATTTGAACCAAAAAGAAAGTGGAAGAGAATAATCTTAAGTAGATGTTTTTACAAGTAAATTAGTACAAAGTCTTGAAAATATCATTGTCACTCACTCTTATTGCTTGGATAGAAATAGAACTACAAAATCAAAAAAGTTATAGATAATCACAATAAAAGAGCAATCTAATAACACTTATCTCAACAGGTTATATGTTAGTATTGCCCTTGAAAAGTCTGCTTTCATTCCTCATTGGTAAATCACTTAAAATAGAAAGAAAATGGTGTGGAAATTTTTTATAAAAAAACTCACTTTATTCTATTAAATAAAATAAAAATTATAACCCACACATAGCTCAAAAATATCCATGTGTGTCCAACCTTTGCAGGTTGGAACCTCGGTGGGGAAATATATTTTCGTTGAAATTGCAAAAATTGTATAGTGCCACTTATATTGTATACGCTCAAATAGTTTATCAAAGTATCAAATACAGCTAATTAATTTGATTGTAAATGACGCCATTATAAAAGTAATGGTAGCCTACTTGCTCTAGTAAAATATTTATATTTTCTCCTAATCACACGCATTCGTGTTTGGAGGAGCATTAGTTTATTTTTCTATATTTCTACACAAGTGACGCGGTTCACGGATTTTGCTGATTATAACCGTTGTTGGGAACGTACTCTCCGTTGCCATTGCCGTTGCCGTTGCCATTGCCGAAGCCGCCACCATACCCTGCTCCATACCCATTGCCGTTGCCAAACTCGGTGTTGTAACCGCCGTTGTTACCCGAAGTATATTCCGCACCCTGTCCGTAACCGCCACCTCCGTTAGAGCCGTGCCAGTTGCCAGAAGCATAACCGCCACCATTGCCCGAAGCTTGTTCTCCGTAGCCCTCCCCGGCGGCGTTTGCAGTAGCGTACTGAGCGCCACTACCGTAGCCATTGACGCCTTGTCCGTATCCGCCACCCGCACCATTTCCATTTCCTTCACTCGACCCGTAGTAGCCGTTGTAGGAATTATCCCCACCCGTCGGGTAGTACTCTTTTGAATCCCCGTACCCGGCGGTTTCTCGGCCAGTCGGGTTGCTGTTGGCAGGCGCTTTGCTAAAGAAACCGCCCTCCCTCGCCTCCACATTATATGCAACTAGTAAACATGCAAGCAGAACCGAACATAAGATTTTGGCGCTGGAAGCCATTTTGAGGGGGCAAACAGCTCCAAATTATACTTGGCTAGAAGGGGATTTGAAACTTAGTAGATGATGAGAAGGTGATAAGCAATGTTTGCATATTTATAGCTTCGTGTTGCCTTCATTGGAGTGGTGCCATTTCTTGATACTCTGATTGTAACACAAGTCTGTGAGTGCGCTCTCCACATGTTGTGGTCCTGTCGTACCTGCTTTATTCGTATTTTCCATGACAATTACGTGTGAATGGACTGTCATTCAGTTAATCGCTATGAAAACACCATATATCATTGACAAAAAGAAAGCTAATATTATTATTTCAGTGGGAATGTATCTACCAGAAGTTTTTCCGTGTTGAGGCCCACGAACATGGCAACCGCAATCTTCGCAATAATTTGTGTTGAGGCACAGTGAGCACGGCAAGTCGGCTGCTCCGCGCGATTCACTGCTCTCAACTTTCGGTGATAAAGGCGTGCTCGCCAAAAATTTGTTTGCCGCGACTTGCGAGTGGTACGGGCCATTCCACGGTCTCTTCCGTTGAAGAAATATTCCGCGCAGTAAGGGGGTAGTTCCGTGGAAGGCTCAACTCCAACACACATTTCTTCTTTTTTAAATAGGTGTCGTAGTGGAGTTAATTTAATTTAAATATTAATGTCTAGTGGAGGAACTAAAAATGATTTATGGGAATGTAAGAAATGATTTGTGGGTATCTAAGAAATATTACATGAATCCATATGGGAGTGTCAAATGTATTTTCAAAAAAATTTGAATGAGAAATAAAATCAATTAGAAACAATGATTTTATTGTTTGAAAGTCATAAATCTTGAAACCAGTAGAATGTATGGTGTCTTATAGATCTAGATTGTGTTGTTATTTGGAAGAACTAATATTGCTTGAGGTTCCTAAAGTTTGTTATTTGGAAGAACTAATATTATTGGAATCATCTGAGTGAAGACATCACTTTGAGTGTTCTTTGTCAAAGTTGAAGTGTCACGAATAAAAAGGCTAAACATTTCTAGCCCTCGTATTGAATGAAGCTCCTTGGGGATCCTTGGGAATCTATAGAAAGAAAATAGTATCTTCCACAAATTTCATGGTACATAGGGCACTTGAATACAAAATGCTTATCACTTTCAATTTTTAGAAAACACAATTGGCATATATGTTAATCATATGGGAGGTTATGCTCATATTTCACTCATAGTTTATGAGAGAAAACACGAAACTAAGCTAAGGGGGTCCTAAACATGAAGGCAACATCTTCTTCATGTACTCAAGAATTTGATTTTGATCATCATGAAAGCAAGAATAAAATTGGATATAATGGAAAGAAGTATTGGTTTCAATGCTCTTTTAGATTATACCATATATAACTTTTGAAACTAAGATTTTTATCACTTCACAAATAAATTTGTTGACTTTAGGTTTAGTAAGATGAGCAATATTAAAAGAAAACCCAAGAGGAGGGAGTCTTTCTATATTGATAACTAGTTTCGGAAGAGAGCCATAATTTTGAGGAGGGAGTCTTTCTATATCGATATCTAACTTCGGAGGAGAGACATAATTCTTGTATGTAGGTAAACAAGATTTACATCCTTGTCTAGCAAGATACATGGAAGATTAAAGTATCAAATAAGGATACCTATTTTGATTAGAGAAAAAAATATATCACGCATCAAATTCTATACAACATAGTGATAACATAGAAAATTAAAGAGATAAATAGCGGACATACCACAAAATCAGCAAGAATAATTGAATGGCTCAAATGTTCTTTTGAACTCCGAAAATAAAAGAATTTTTACACATGGAAAGAATATTTTGGCTCTAAAATAACACTTCATAACCAACAAAAAATCTTGTATAAATATCTTTAAATCTCTTTCCCATCAAAACTTCTTAAATTTTTTTCCTCACTTTGGTATAATATTATCAAATTTCAAAACCCATGGGACCATTTCAATATAAAACTACTCCTAAATAATCTCTATAGTACCCACTAAATTTTTCACATTGTAGTAACATGGGAACAGGGTCTTAAAACACCTAAACTACTTCCTCAAACAACAATAATGTTAATTTTGAGTTTTAATAATAGTGTAACTAGTATGGAAATTTAAAATTCATCGATGTGAAATACTTGAAATGCATTGAGGCATATCATTTTCAAAGTTCTTCTCTTCAATTTTTGATATATTATACTAATCAATAACTTTGTTATATTCTTAACCAATTTCCTACTAAGTGGTGACAAATATAAAATTTATAGTTTCTCTATTGTGTCAAGATTGAAAATGTTCTAGAAAATTAAACAAGCCCCAAACCCTAATGTTTAGTTAGCTAAAATCTCCCACTTGAGACCCATGAACAACCTAGGTTTAGTTAGAAAATTATGGAATAATTTTTTTAAAGTGTTAACGACCAAAGTCTCAAGGAAAATTAAATTCAATTGATAAATTTTCCCATTATAATAATTACTAATTCCACATTATAAAGCAACAAGTGTAATAAGTCCACACCTAGCTCAAATCTCCTTAGGGATTAATTTAATCACTGATTACATTGACATTTTAGCTAAATATTCCCTGATTAAAATTTTAGGGTTAAGGGACCAAAACAATTAAATACCCAAGGTATTTAATTCCACAAGATCTAAGACAAGAGCAAGGTTTAATTACATGGGGGAAAAGAATACATATTTAAAATCATCAGAGTAAATTCTAACTTATCCACTCCCAGAACTCGGTTAAGGATTCAATCAGATTTTTCTCATAATAAACGCAATCAAAACTTCCTAAAAACATTCCCATTAGATAGGAAATTTCCTCACCTTTCCATTGATATAAAGAAGTCCTCCTAACTCCTCATATTTCTCAAGTTATGGACCAGTGGAACTTGGGTGAAAATTTTCCCAAGAGCGGGCTTGCGGGCTGGGAGGAA
Organism: Taxus wallichiana var. yunnanensis; assembly: GCA_018340775.1. Classification (NCBI taxonomy): domain Eukaryota; kingdom Viridiplantae; phylum Streptophyta; class Pinopsida; order Cupressales; family Taxaceae; genus Taxus; species Taxus wallichiana. The sequence goes on along the minus strand of CM031239.1, from coordinate 971,993,512 downwards.
AATTTTCCCCAACTTGGGCCTACGGACTTCGGAGAGAAAATTCACCCGAGGAGAAAAGTGGACCGGTGGAGCGGGGAAGAAAAATTTTCCCAGACGCAAGCCGATGGAGTGGGGAAGACATTTAGCACTTTTTCCCTTTTGGGACAAAGGCACAATTTACCTCTGCGCTCCCACGAGTCCGTAAGGGAACACATGTCCAAAAATTTTAACCGGGGCGGGAAGGCGGGTCACGGAGACCAAGAGGAATTTTGAATTTTAACTTAACAGGGAAAAAAGGATCAAGTTTACCCGCTCCTCCACCGACACTCAGAGACTCCACGTGTCGGCCAACCATTGGTGCGGTGTGGCGGGGTGGTGGAGAACTTAGGAAAAATTTGACTTTTAGCAAGAAGAGCGTTAAGGGTTTAAAACAACCCGCACCTCCGCCGATGCCATAAGGTGCCACGTGTCATGCCCATAGTGACTCATGGAAAGGCAGGCAGGAGACTTAGAAGATTTTAACTTTAAGAAGAAAGATTTAAAGGTTTAAAACTCTCGCGCTTCCGCCTACCCTAGGTATGCCACGTGTCAGACAACCATTGGTTGTGGGTTGGCGGGCCGGAAGAAATTAAGAAATTTTGCCAAAAAAATTCTTTTGAAAGAGTTAAGGTTTTAAAAGGATCCGCACCTCCACCGACGCCCAAGAAGCCACGTGGCAACACCTGATTGGCTGTGGGCTGGTGGGGCTATGAAAGAAATTGGCAACTTTTTCCAAAAAAAAAAAATTGAACTTAGATTATTATATTTTTTTAACAAAAGAATGAAGGTTCGGGCCAGGCGAATAAGGGGAACTCCATGAATTTTGTGCCTTTTTGGAAAAAGCAAAAAAAAAAAAAAGTTTTAGCTCGTGGGTCCACGCGAATATTTTAATAATTAAATTAGACAGTTATATTATTTTTGAAGCCAAATGAAGTAAAAACTTCAGAAGGCCATAACTTTTGATTGGGAACTCAATTTTTGGCAAACGAGGACTTTCTGGAAATCTCTCAACGTCCTCTTTGCACAAAACCTTAGGAATTTGATTTTGATAAAGTTTAAAGGGTAAATTTTGAGAAAATGTCTTTCTGTCACTTAGAAAGTGAACTGGTATTTTTAACTTATCAATTATTTGTTCAAATCCGCCATTAATTCTTTCTCAACATGCCAAACAGACATGGAGGGTTTCACTTGGAAGGATTTAGGATAGATTTCAAGGGTTAAATTGTTTGATTGAAGATCAATTCAATTTCCCCAATTTAACAAAGCACAAATGACTAAGAAATTGTTTGAGCTCGATTTTAAAAAGGTTCTATGAAAATTTCTTAAGTATTATAGTTTTTTTGGGATCATTTTGATCTTTCTTAGCTTGTATTAATGTTTCAAATGTCTTTCCTAGTCTGCAGGGTCATTCTGTACATTTTCTGATAATTATTTGCCAGTTTGAAAATCATCTAACAGAGCTCTACAACTTCCAACTCGAATTGATCCATTTACATTTACCAAACTTTAAAATATGATTTCATTCTAATCCAATATTACAATGTTCTATTTCCTTCAATCAAAATGTAGAAACAAGAAAGCAATTTCTATTTCCTTTCCAAAAACGTGCTTTTCAAAACACAGAGGATGCAATAATTTTGAATACATTTTCCACATTCGAACAGAGAGTTGTACAACATTTTCAAAGCATATTTCAAACAATAATAACTTCATTGTATAAGGTAAAGCAATATCTATTCAATTGAAAAGATTTCTTTTATAGCTTCTCTTTTATATTGATCAAATACAACTTTCAGAATACATCTCTTTCACATTCAAAAGGGGATTTCATTTCCAAAACAGAGTAACTCTTCATCACAAAAATAATATACAATGTCATCCACTTCAAAGTGGGAAATGGTTACAATAAGAATAATCTCAACAAGGACTATCCAACTTGTCTTTTTTTCCTCTGCTCCAAAACAACATGAATATCCTCCATTTTTTTTATTTCAATTTGATCACAACATAACAGGGGAAAGGAAACGCTCTCCACCCAACCAAGACATCCAATGACAAGGGGAAGTCGCCTCTTCATTGGCCCCGAGCCCCAACCACATTGCAATTAGAAATGTTTTTCAACTCATGGCAACAAAAACTTCCACAACACAAAAGCAATCTTTCACATTCAACACATAGTCCAAAACATAATGTAGTTTGCAACCACATGAAAACAACAAAAAAAAAACTCAGGCTTCATCATGCAAGCCAAAGGAGCAAGAACTATGGGGGAAGCTACTTGTGCCTCCCAAAGGGGAAATGGGTATCACCACCTGAAAGAAAACCACCAAAATATATCAATTCAAATCCTTGACATGCCCTTATGCCTCCCCAAGTACCCCTTATACCTCACATTTCCTTATGCCTCCCCAACCTCTTATGGCACCCCATAATGAGTAAAGAAATGCAAGCTATTTCTTTTACAAGGTGGAACCCAAATCCCAACTCCCTCCACACTTATACCTCCCCAAAACACTTATGCCTCCCCACAAGAATCCCCATAGTCTTCTCCTACACCATACCTAGGCCATCTACCCAACCAGCCAACAAGAAATATCAAAACATTCACAACAGTTACATATGCATACATAAGAGAAGAGCATTTTAAAGAGCCAAGCTCCTACCTCTCCATGATGGAGTTTGTTCCAAAGTTCCAAACAACAAGATTTCCAATGTAAAACAGTCCAAGATCAATAATCCACAAGCATTCAACAATCTCCAACTTTCTCCAAAAATTGCAAGAGCTCCCAAAACCAAAAGAAGTCGCCCAAAATGAAGCAATGCAAGGTGAAGTAACCCCAAAACAAGCCAAGGAATTCAAATATATAGAAGAGGAAAGAGAAGAGGATGAGGTGGATCCATGTGGGATGCCACATCACACATCCTCAACTCCAACTCATAAGTCAACTTCAATCTCCAAGGCACAATAAATAAGCAGGTGAATAAATGATAGTTTACTTACACACTCAAATCAAACCCACACCCCAAAGGACTGAAATTAAACCATGTAAGAAAAGTGCAATTAAAACTTACAATTTGTCTTCTCAAAAAGCATTAAAAAAAGTCTAAATTCCACTCTCCAACCATAGGTATGGTTAAAAATAAATTTAAGAGGTATGGGACAAGTTTAACTTGTCCCACAAGCCTCCAAAATCACTTTAAGGACAAATTCGAATTTCCAAGAAGATGGAGTGTTTCACACTCAAAAGTTAACTTATACATCACTTACACATCTCTTACAACACTTTAATTCAAGGCCAACAACTCTATTAATTAAGAGGTATTAAAACTTACAATTTGTCTTCTCAAAAGGCATTAAAAAAGTCTAAATTCCACTCTCCAACCATAGGTATGGTTGGTAAATAAATTTAAGAGGTATGGGACAAGTTTAACTTGTCCCACAAGCCTCCAAAATCAGCCTCCAAGGACAAATTCAAATTTCCAAGAAGGTGGAGTGTTTCACACTCAAAAGTTAACTTACACATCACTTACACATCTCTTACAACACTTTAATTCAAGGCCAACAACTCTATTAATTACTTTCTTATGACATATTTTAATTAATTAACTTAACAACATGATCACTCACAATATTACACACCATTTAATAAATAATGAAAGGGTCAATGCACCACAAAATAAACACATGCAAACATCAATAAAAAGGAACCAAATAAATAAATACACATAACCCTTGGTCACATTTAAAGGTGATCCCCCCCATGGGAATCCCTAACAATCAAACACACACACACACGAACAATACAAGTTGTCATGGTGACCATGTTGAATTCATCTAGAATTCCAATGTGGTTGGTCTCCAATCCCCGATGTTTGTTGTGATATTTTTAACCTGCACAATACAAATACCCCTTCGGCCTCGGCCATATCAAAACATCCAAATGAATATAAATATAATTTCAAAATCATCAATATACATATGAATCACAACAACATCCATAGAAATCAACAATATCACTTGCAATTTCATCAGCAACTATATAATCATCAATTTTAAATTCAATTTTCTCGGTCTACTCAATATATCCAAATATCACATTTCCTAACAACATCCATAAATATAACCATGTCGGACAGTATATCATCCTCAATATATAAAATGTCTCTAGTAATCATCATGCATCATATATGAATCAAAGTCAACAATAATCCATGCTCTAACATCTAATCATCATACTAAATCAAGTCACAATAATGTCCATAATATAGTCAACAATGTCATAGTCAATATCAAAATGTGTCGAAGGGAAGTGGGCACTACAAATTTATAAGGAAAATATTACTATTTTTTTAGTGAATTCGACAAAAATGAAATCAAATTACCCCATGTGATCTATAGGGATCCGTAAAAACACACCACTTCATCGATTCCATCAACACCAAGAAGGAGAATTAGAAAACGAAGAAAAATGAGGTAAATGAAGGTTCTCGGACAAAACCGTCTTCATCTGTGCAAAATTGTAGTAGAACCGCGCCCTTCATGGTGACGGTCCTGTAACCACCACCCAACCAAGACAGTGGTTCAAACCGCCGGTCTATGCAGGCCCACTAAAGTGGCCATAACCACATGTCTCCATCTCACGCTTGAGAGCGTCCGCCACCACATTATCCTTCCCCTTCACATGCTCTATCTCCATATCATACTCATAAAGCAACTCCATCCAACATCGCTAATGAGCGTTGAGATTGGGCTGCGTGAAGAGGTGGCGAAGACTCAAGTGATCTATCTTGAGTGTGAATCTTCGACCAAGCAGAAAGTGCCTCCATCGAACTAAAGCGTGCACAACTGCCACAAGCTCAATATCATGAGTCAGATAATTAATCTCATAATCCTTGAGTTTGCGAGACTCAAAAGCCACTACTCTGCCCTCCTGCATCAACACACCTCCAAGTCCTGCCAAAGAAGCATCCATGCATACAAAAACTCACCCTGTGGATCCGGCACTACAAGAATAGGTGTTGTAGTGAGGCATTCCTTCAATGTCTGAAGGCCTGCTCGCACCTATCTGACCAAACAAATTTCTTCCCTTTCTACTGAAGGGAAGTGATGAGGTGCACAATCCGAGAGAAGTCTTGAAAAAATCTCTTGTAGTAACCTGCTAATCCCATGAAGTTGCGCACCTCAGTCACAGTAGTGGGTGCTGAGCCAATCCATGATGACCCTAATCTTGGAAGGATCGATGGCAATACCTTCCCTAGAAATGATATGACCCAAATATTGCACCTTTGTCTGAAAGAGTGCACACTTCTCTAGGTTCCCATAAAGCTCACCTCTCAATGACACTAAAGAACTGGCGAAGGTGCCCCTCGTGCTCCTCATGCTTTCATGAGTAAATTAAAAATTTCATCAAGGAAGATGAGCACAAAGTGATCTAAGAAAGTCCTAAACACCCCATTCATCAAACTCATAAACACTGCGGGGGCATTAGTCAACCCAAAAGGTACCACTGTGAACTCATAGTGGCCATATCTCATATGGAAGGTGGTCTTATGAATGTCCACCTCTGAAATCCTCAGCTGATGGTAGCCTGACTTAAGGTCTATCTTAGAGAAATTTGTGGCTCCCTTCATCTGATCAAACAAATCATCAATGCACGGAAGGGGATAACGATTCTTGATCATTACTTTATTCAGGTGGCAATCAATACACAACCGTAAGGATCCATCCTTCTTCTTTACAAAGATCATTGATGCACCCCAAGGGGAATATGCTAGGATGAATTAGGCCCTTCTCCATAAAGGCCCTCAAGTTGTAACTTGAGCTCACAGAGCTCAGGGGTGGTCATCCGATAAGGTGCTCGTGAGATAGGCTCTACTCCCGGAACCAGATCTATATGAAAATCAATCTCACGTGGGGGTGGTAACCCCGGTAGCTCCCTTGGAAAGACATCTACAAAACTCTCTCAAAATGGGATGGTCATCTAGCGATGGTCCACTAGACCCATCCTCTGATCTGTCACTAACTGTGACAAAAACATCTGACAACCCCATCACACACACCACTTAAGCTGCATAGCAGAGATGGTGCGAATAGAAATGGGTCTCTTGACCCCCGCTAACACTACCTCAACTCCTAGATCATCTGTACAGATATGATCTTGTGGTAACAATCCACTCTGGATCTCTGTGTGCAGATAACCAATCCATGCCCAAGATGACTCCATAGGAGCCCAACGGAAGGATACGAAGATCCGAGGTAGTGGTGAAAGGTCCCAAATCCACCACACACTCCTTAACTAAGGAGTCTACAGAGATCTTGGCTCTAGAAGCCATCTCAACATCCCAACTATGACCCTACCTAACTTTACACCAACCTACATCACTCTACTAAAGATGGTGCAATAAAAGAATCAGAAGAACCAGAATCAAACAAAATGGAGGTAGGAATACCACCAATGTTACCTGTAGTCTCAATAATTGTACTCTGATGCTCTACTAGTAGTTCTCGACCACTGTGTACATCCTATGACTACGCCCCATATCACCAATAGTAGGCTCTAGATTTGTGCCTTACCCTTGTTATTAGGGTTATGTGGGCAGTCTCTCCAAAATGTCCAAGTAACACCACACCCAAAACAACCACCTGATCCTCTCCCCTAAGTAGCAAGTCATCCGGTACTCTGGAGGTCTGTGGTGTGGATCCTAATGATCCGACTGTGGTCTAAAGGTCTCTGCTAGTGAGCTCCTGTTGAGTGAGCTCTCTGGGAACCCTGGTGTCCTGATGGGACCCCTAGGAGGAGGCCCCATACTCCAACCTCTCTATATCATCAACCTCTGTGGAGGTCTATAAGGTGGGTGGGACTGTTGCTGTTGTTGTTGTGGTCTAAAAGATGACTGTGTTGAACCCTATCCACCATGAGGAAGAGGTACTAACCCCTCGATCTGTTGTCCTGCATCTGTTATATGTGGCTCTCACTTGACTCGGTTCTCTAGCCTTTTTGGGTCTTTCCCCGAGTCTCCTCTGCTATATAGGCCTTCTCAACGACCTCAGCTAATGTCTGTGGACAATGGATCCATACTACACCTCCAATGTCTAGATTCAGGCCCCGGATGAACTTGTGGATCCACACCTTCTCATCCTACATGTAATCAACATACTTGGAGTAGATCTAGAAATCTACTCTCATACTCTACCACTATAAGAGATGCTACTAGAGGTCATGAAACTCATCTATCCGCTTTGTTGTATGAACCTCCATGACAAATATCTATCTCTGAATCACTCCTCAAAGAGCTCCCAGGTAACTATCTCATAATCAACATGGAGCTTCTACTCCTCTTTCCGCCACCAGACACCAGCTCCATCCCTTAGTAGATGGATCGCAACATGAGCTTTCATGTTGCTAGAACAAGGATAGAGCTTGAAGCATCCGCTCAAGCTCACCAACCAGGCCTCTTCCTAAAATCCACTTGTGTCACTAGAATAATGTGATGGCCAAAGCTTTAAGATCTCCCTAATGTGATCTCGTAGCTATGGTCTGACGGCCCCTAGGCCTCTCTGCATGCACATCCCTAAGCCTAGGGCTCTGAGACCTCTCTCTATGTGTCCTGAAAACTTGGTCTCCCTGTCCCCTATGGTGACTCAGCTCTAACTGACTCCTCATGGGATTTCTCTCCTCTATGCTCCTCATTGTGTTGAGGAGATGCATGAGCCTCAATGGATGTCACCCTATCATGTCCGACTTGAATGTGCCCTACGGTCCCTCCGCGTAGAGTGACATTAACATCCTGAAGAGTCTACAAAATATGTGGTAGGATGGCTACTACAACATGATCTGGAGGTGGTATGCCTAGGTCTATGTGAAAAGGCTCCTCATCTTGTCTATGCCTCCTACACAGAGAAAAATGAGAGTTAGCTCCTTATTCTAGGTCTTACTTAGTTTCTGTGTTTACTAAAATATGTAATTTCTAAACTAGTTGTTTTCTAGATTTAAAAGTGTGCTAGGTTTTAAAGTTCATGTCTCAAGTTTTCTAGTGTGCCCAATGGCCCAAGCTTTTGAACCACTTCTCTGATACCAAGTGTAATGCCCACTAAAAACAACCCACTTGAGACCCAAGAATAACCTAGGATTAGTTAGGAAAATTATGGAATAATTTTTTTTTTGTTTAAAAGAGTCTACAACCAGGTTACAAGACAACAGTTGTCACAAGCAAGTTTCAAAGCCAATATACTATTAATAGCTTATAGTTTTATTAATATGACAATTATAAAAGATCACAAGGTCCAAACTTAGGGTTAGATTAATCAATTAGGTTAAGAGGGTAATTTCTCACTATACCACTTTCTAACAGGGCTTAAAAGATTCAACTTGATTTTTCTCAAAATTAATGCACTCAAAACTTCCCAAAAACATTCCCATTAGATAGGAAATTTCCTCACCTTTCCGGTGATATAAATAAGTCCTCCTAACTCCTCATATTTCTCAAGTTATGGGCCGAGCGGACCTTGGGAGGAAAATTTTCCCAAGAGCGGGTCTACGGGCCTAGGGAGAAAATTTTCCATGTGCGGGCCTACGGGCTGCGGGAGGAAATTTTTCCCATGCATGGGCTGGCATGGGGGCATGAAGAAAAATTTTTCCATGCATGGGCCTGGGCTGTAGGGAAGACAAATTTCCCCAAAGGCGTTCGGGTCGGCGGAGCGGGGGAGGAAAGTTGGATTCTTGGCGCTTAGGGTCAAGTGCACTTTCCCCCGCAACCCGGTCCCACGGCGGAAAATTTTAAGACTCACACACCTTTTAAAATATTATACCCCGGGCCACAAGGGACATGTGGCATGTTCTAAGCCAACACGGGGAAGCGGGTTAGTGGGGACAAATAGGCATTTTTTCCTTAAGGGTTAAAAAAATGCACATGGGATTAAAATCCACCCGCGCCTCCGGGTGCCTCACGATGCCACTGTGTCAAATACGTTCATTAGTTGCGGATCAACGGGTCGGGAGGAGATTTGGGAAAATTTTCCCAAATTGAATTTTGAAGTGTAAATTTCAGGACACTTCGCCTCTACCACATGCATCGTGGGGACACGTGTCATCCATTCATTGGTTGCATGGGTCAGTGTGGCGGGAGCTAGTGGGAGAAATTAGAAAAAATTTTTTCAAAAATTTTCTTTTGAAGCGCTAAGGAAAAAAAAGTGCCTCCACCGCCTCTCTAAGACAAATTCATTAGTTTAATGAAGATGATTTTGACAAAAAGTGCTGGGGGGATGCAATGGGAAAAAATTAAAACTTTTTTCCCAAAAATTTTATTAATTAAATTTAACAGTTAGAAAAATTTTGAAGCCAAAATGAAGTGAAAACTTCAGAAGGCCATAACTTTTGATTGGAAACTCGGTTTTGGAAAACAAGGACTTTTCGGAAAGATCTCAATGTCCTCTTTGCACAAATCATTAATTTTTCATTTTGATAATGTTTAAGGGGTCAATTTCATGAAAACAATCTACGAGGATTTTAAAAGGAAAACTAGTAAATTTTAACTTATGAAATTTTAATCAATTGATCTTCTTCCTCTCTCAACATGTCAATTAGACATGGAGAATTGTTCTTAGATGGATTTAGGATGGATTTGGAAGGTAATTTTGTTTGATTGACTCCCAATAAAAAAAATACAACTTTGATAAAAACGACAACAAAACGGTTTGAGCCCGATTTTGCTAAGTTTCTAAGAAATTCCTTAAGTGTTTTTGTCCAATTGAATTCGTTTAGGGCATACTACTTCAATTTAATCATTTAATTTGTTATTTCATTGTTGCAGGTTCGAACTATGCATTTTTGGATAAAGTATTTACCAGTTTGAAAATACAAAATAGAGATCAAATTTTAAAGGATCTATTTGCCATTTTCATCTTCCAAGTATTAGAATTCATTCCAATTCTAATCTAATACATTTAGTTTGATTCAAATCAAACTATTCAAAACCAAAATGCAATTCTGATTTCCAATTTTACACTTTTCAAAAGATAGAGTTCTGTATTTTCCTCACACGCATTTCTTCCTTTCAAACAAGAGATTTCAAATACATTTCAAACTCATATTTTAAACAACAATAGTTCCAATTGTGGAAAGGAATGCAAATTTTATTCAAAAGACAAGATTTCCTTCTTTTACAACTTCTCTTTTCTGTTGATTTTCACAATACAATATACAAAATACATCTCTTTCTTTCAAAACAAAAACAGAGTATATATCTCTCCTTTACATTTCAAAATTACAACTTTCATATTCAATACAACATATTTCCATTACAAAACATATACAAGTTCATCCACTTCAAGTGGGAAAGGTTACAATAAGATTTCTTTTCAACAAGGGACTGTCAAACTATTTTTTTTTTTTTTTTTTTTCTCCTTTGCTCCAAAACAACAACATGTAGTTTTATCATTCTTCCAATTCTGATCACAACAAGAGCAGGGGAAAGGCAACGCTCTCCACCCAACCAAGACATCCAATGACAAGGAGAATCCATCCTTCTTCATTGGCCCCCAGCCCCAACCACAATGCAATAAAAGATGTGTTTCAACTCATGGCAACAACAATAGGCTTCCACAAACACACATGCAAATTTCACATTTAAAACACAGTCCAAAACAGAATGTAGTTTGCAACCACATTAAAACATAGCAAAACAAAACTCAAGGCTTCATCATGCAAGCCAAAGGAGCAAGAAACTATGGGGGATGCTACTTATGCCTCCCAAAGGGAAATGGGTATCACCACCTGATTTCAAACCACCAAAATATAGTATATCAAAGCCCTGACATGCCCTTATGCCTCCCCCAAGTACCCCTTATTCCTCACATTTCCTTATGCCTCCCCAACCTCTTATGGCACCCCATAACGAGTAAAGAAATGCAAGCTATTTCTTTGTAAGGTGGAACCCAAATCCCAACTCCCTCCACACTTATACCTCCCCAAAACACTTGTGCCTCCCACAAAATAAACCCCATAGTCTTCTCCTACACCATTCCTAGGCCATCTACCCAACATCCCACAAACATGCCAAAACATTCACAACAAAACAATTTCATAAACAAAAGAAGCATTTCAAGAGCCAAGTTCCTACCTCTCCATGATGGAGTTGTTCCAAGTTCCAAAACAACAAGCTTTATCTCAATGCAAGCAATCCAAATCAGCCAAGCACAAGCATGCAACAATCTTCCCAAAAACTTCTCCAAAGCAAGAGCTCCAAAACAACAAAATAATTCACCCCAAAAGGAGTTTCCCAAAAGTGAAGCAACCCAAAACAAGGCAAGCAATTCAAATTTTATAGAAGAGGGAAGAGAAGAGGATGAGGTGGATCCATGTAGGATGCCACATCACACATCCTCAACCTCAACCCAAAATTCAACTTCATTCTCCAATGCATAATAAATAGGTGGGTGAATAATATGACAGTTTACTTACATACTCAAATCCAACCCACACCCCAAAGGACTGAAATTAAACCATGTAAGAAAAGTGTAATTAAAACTTACAATTTGTCTTCTCAAAAAGCATTATAAAAGTCTAATTTTAACCCCCAAACCATAGGTATGGTTGGTAAGTAAATTGAAGAGGTATGGGACAAGTTTAACTTGTCCCACAAGCCTCCAAAATCAGCCTCCAAGGACAATTTAATTTCCAAGAAGGTGGAGTGTTTCACACTCAAAAGTTAACTTACACATCACTTACATATTACTTACACATTCTTACAACACTTTAAATCATAACCAACAACAATATTAATTACATTCTCATGATATCTTTTAATTAATTAACTTAACAACATGATTACTCACAATATTAACACCACATTAATTAAATAATGAAAGGGGTAAGTGCACCACATAAAACACATGAAAACATTAAACAAAAGAACCAAATAAATAAATACACATAACCCCTTGGTCACATTTAAAGGTGATCCCCCCATGGGAATCCCTAACAAAACAACCACACACAAACAATACAAGTTGCCATGGTGACCTTGTTGAATTCATCTAGAATTCCAATGTGGTTGGTCTCCAATCCCCATGTTTGTTGTGATATTTTAACCTACAAAACACAAATACCTCCTTCGGCCTCGTGGCCATATCAGAACATCCAAAATAATATAAATAAAATTCCAAAATCATCTAGATATATGAATCACAACAACATCCAAGCAACCAACAAGATCATTTGCAATTTTACTCAACAACTATATCATCATCAAATAATTTTCCATTTCTAGGTCTACTCACAATATCCAAATATCACATGTCCGAACAACATCCATAATATAACCATGTCAAACAATATCCAAAATGTCTCTAATAATCATCATGCATCATAATAATCAAGGTAAACAATAAGTGTTCTAAAGGCAAGTGGGCACTACTTTGGCCGGAGTGGAATTATAGGAGAAAGGTGTAGAAACAGAGCAAGCAAGCATAGGAAGGGAGAGGTTTACATTATTGTCTCCATTTTCTACTTCTTGTAATCTGTAATTGTCTATAATTGACCAATAAAAGTGGGAAGAAAGAGTGTTTTTCCCTTCCCGACTGGTTTTCCTCCATTGGGGTTTCCATGATAAAAATGTTGGTGTTTGGAGTTTGAATTCTTTCCTATTCTCTGTAATTTCCTTTCTATAGCACTAGATAATCAGTCACTAAATCTCTAATCTTCAATCAATCTATCATTTTCCAAAGTTGAAAGTAGAACAACATAATTGTGTGATTTGTAGAGTTCCAAAGTAGAAGTTTACAGATCATTTTGGTATCAGAGATGATTATATATCCAAGATTGTGTTACTCGATTCTTTATTGTGATTTGTATGATAGTGAAAAGGCCCAAAGGTAAATAATTTTTACGTTCCAAGCCAGATATTTCTACAAAGAAGTGGAAACAGAGAATTTGAGCTCAAATGGAAGAAGAGAACTTGGTCCAGTAGAGTCAAGATTGTAGAGACCATGATGTATAGGTTGCATAGAAAACAAGAAGAGCTTTCAGATCTACAAAAGAAGGCTTCGGTTAAGCAAGATTCCATGGACTCAATGGTTCAAGAACTTCACAAAAAATTTGATATCAAAAGATCCACGAAGAGGAAGAATGGGAAGAGTGTTAAGAAGAGACTCCAATTGTAAGTGAAAAGGTAAAATCTGCTCATACACCTTTTAAAGTTGAAACAAAAGTTGAAATGAAGAATTTTGAAGGACAAGTAGATGTAGAATAACTGGATAATGGATAAAATAGTTGGAAATTTGTTTTAGTGTGCATAATTTCACCGAGGCACAAAGGATCACCTTTGCACGTCTCAAAATAGAAGGTCATGCTCTAGTTTGGTAGGGAAACCCACTTAGTCACTTGTGAAAGGAAGAAACATCTTATTGTCAAGACTTGGAAAGGTTTTAAATAATTACTTAGATATAACTTGTATCCTATTGGCCATAAGACTGAGATGATGATTAAGTGGCGATTTTTAGGTAGGGTAGCAAAATCAAAGCGTGTAATACTACACTACGGAATTCGAGACAAGCCATGTTGCTTAGTATAGAGTTGGAGGATGAGGATATTCGACCAAGTATTTGGGAGGACTTCACACTCACCTTCGAAGGAAGGTAATCTCCAAAATCCCAAGGATCTCAATGAATTTTATACAAGCATACTACATTGATGACATAAAGAAGCAAGGAGAAACAGAGAAAAAGGGAGACCACCAATAGATCAACAGGGAAAAGAATAAGGGAAGACAAGTAGCAAAGGCAAATGAAAATGTAAACATGTCGATACTTCTTTGCATACTTGTAAAGATCCTAAGAATTTCTGTAAGAATTGTGATATAAATGGGCATACTGATGCCACATGTTGGAAGTTGCATCTGGAATTACACCCAAAACACCGAACCAAGGATTCAAAGAAATCCATGACCGTTGTGAAAATAGAAGGAGAGGTGGAGATTAAGGATGTTTCGAGATGTATACGAAAGGCTAGGATGCATGGCCACTAAAATGTACGAGGATCAAGAAGAAGAAGAAGAAGAGATGAGTAAGATTTTTCAAATCAGAATCCAAATCAAGAAGACTAAGGTAAACACTTTAGTAGATTCTGGTTCTCAGTCAAATCTGATTTTTGATACGGTTGTAGAACATCTTGGTCTAGAAACTTACGTGCATCCATATCCATACCCATTGGGATGGGTGAAGAAGGGTGTAGAAATATAGGTTACAAGAAAGTGTAAGTTTCAATTTGGGATAAATACCCAATATATTGATGTATTAGAGGTTGATATCATTCCACTTGATGCATTTGACATTTTCTTTGGAAGTCCTTACTTGTATGCCATGGATGTTGTGTTCACAAGGAGGGAGAACTGGTCCATATGGGTCAAGGATAGAGTCAATTTCAACATTTAGGAACACCAAAGAAAATAAAAAATACTATGGTAAGTGCCAACCAAGCACCAAGACTTATTCAGGAAAATCATCAGTTTTGTTTACTTTCATTAGAAGAAAAACAAAATGGACTTGAGAGCACGAATATTTTGGATAAAACTTGTCAGTTTTTGTAGAAGAAGCCACCATAGGAACTAATCATTCAAGGATCAAAACAAACTTCCACTATGCAATCACCGTATCTACCTACTGATTCATTGGACTTGACTGTGGGATAGTAAGGAGAAGAGGAGATACAAGGAACAATGGTGACTATAGCAGCAGCAGTACATGGAGAGGATTTGGCCAATCCATCTCAAGAGACAAAGACAAGAAAGAAGGACTAAACCACTATAGTATGGGACCTTCACCATACTTGAGTAGGTTGGAAAATAAACCTTCAAGCCATACTTCATGCAGATGCACGTGATAGAAAGTTGCAAGAGCTCACACCTACTAAAGCCATCTATGCATGAAAAAGAAGGAAACATATAGAAGTTGCCTTCCAAATAGGATTGTACTTGAGGCAACTTGGAGGAGGATGTAGCACTGGAGCAACAAACCAGAGATCCACATGAGCCTTGGTAGGTTGGACGAGAGAAGACACCAAGGTAGACCTAGTGGTACTCAAAGGAGCAAGAGAGGGAGTTGATTCCTCTACCACTCCCCCACTAAGATTTTTTGGGACCAAAATCCTCCTAATCAGGGGAGGTATGATCCATAGGATCCGAAAAATAAACCACTTCATCAAGTCCATCAACACCAAGAAGAAGAATTGAATAAAATGAAGAAAAATGAGGTAAATAGAGGTTCTAGACAGAACCGCCGCTTTGTCTGAGTGGCAATTGTAGAACCTCTCGCCCTACATGGCGGTGGTCCTGTAACCACTAATCTGAATGCGCGGTCATGTAACCGCTTCCCAACCATGATGATGGTCCCGAAACTATCGGTCTCGCACTAGGAAATGGTCCTAGAACTTTTAAATAGAAAAGAGAAATGGAGCACAAATGGATGTAAATTTGAAGCACCGACTATGTCTCTTCCCTCCCTGACCTTTCCCATTCTCCAGTGCATGGGAGGACATAGGAGAAGGCTATAAATATAAGGAGGAGTAAGAGAATTGGGGGATTCAAAGATCCAAAGAGATCAAAGAAGAAAAGTATTAGTTTTAATGAGAGCAAGTGAGCAAGATCTTCAATGCTTTGAGTGGAATTGTAGGAGCAAGGTGTAGAAACAGAACAATCAAGCATAGGAAGGGAGAGGTTTACATTGTTGTCTCCATTTTCTACTTCTTATAATATGTAATTGTCTATAATTGACCAATAAAAGTGGGAAGAAATAGCGTTTTTCCCTTCCCGACTGGTTTTCCTCCATTGGGGGTTTCTAGGATAAAAATTGTTGGTGTTTGGAGTTTGAATTCTTTCCTATTCTCTACTGCTTTCATTTCTATAACACTAGATAATCAATCATTGAAGCTCTAATCTTCAATCAATCTGTCATTTTCCAAAGTTAAAAGTAGAAACAAACATAATTGTGTGATTTGTAGAGTTCCAAAGTACAAGTTTACGGATCACCATGATAGTCAAATGGACATCAAATCCAAGGTTGAGAATAAAATTGAGCGTGTTGTTTATTAGTGTAGGTTATTATTTATCCTTTTATTTGTTTATTAGGATAATTCTTGCACTTCGGTTATCCCTACATTTATTTAGGTAGCTTAGGTGTATTATTTATGTGGATTTAACTTGCTAGTCATGTGGAGTTAGTTTGATAGTCTTTTAGAGTTAGCTTAACTATCAGTATCAGCTAGTGGGAGTTCTTCACCACTGATCTAGGTAGTAGTTTCACTTCCCTCCTCGTATCTGTGCATCCCGATTAATTATTTAATTTAGCGCATTATGATAGCTTTCCATATATGATATTGTAGATCATTGTTTGTAAATTCTTTTGTAATGTTATTGTGGCGAATTCATTACAGCTTATTAAATGTGATTTTCTATTATCATCTGAGATATTTGCGGCTTGGAACAATATTATTAACTTTCCTTTCATGGTATCATAGCGGTAAATGATGTAGACATCCGTATCTGTAAGTGTTTTTATAAAAGCAAGGGCTCTATACTTTTCATATATTTGTAATTTTGTAGTATGTTTCTTCACGATGTATTTCGTGAAAAGCAGAGGGTGCCGTCGAGATCTAGAAGGTGCCAAAGTCCTAGAATTGACTGTAAACTTGACCATGTTCTGACATAGTCAAATTTAGGTATTTTCAAGGGATTTTGGCACGTTTTTCCAAAAACCCATACAATTCTATAAAAACAAATGACATCAAATATCAACCCCGGTTGGAATATGAAAACTAGTGGCATTTATCTTCAATAAAACGATATTGGTTCTATATATGAATGAGTTCATCATGTTTCTTTACACTATTTTAAGTTGTTCACTTTCTAATATCTCTTTTCTCATTTAGAGATATTTTGGAGTATATAATGCCTTATAAGTCACCCTTTACCATTATTACCAATGTGGATTAGCCCAACTACAACCCAATTATGTATTTTATTAAATAATTAAAGGTTTCCACAAGTGTTTTAGATTATATTATTAATATATATGAGACTTGGTGTGTCTTATTAAAAAATTGTAATGAAAATTAATTATTTTTTTAAGTTACCTAGGGAGAGGGCCTTAGCCCTTTTTGGCATCACCATCCCACATTTTCCATGGAACCATCTAAGGATGAAATTTTAAGCTCTTGACTAGCCCATGGATTAAACCACATTATCGTGGTGCCCTATCACTAAGGTATCCAAACCGTCGGTAGTAGGCCGCCTTAACACGGAGCCGAGATTTGAACCTTGAACCTCCCAATTACTAGGAGACCCAAGAACCATTACACCACTACCAGTTGGATAAAATTAAAATTATTATTTATAATAGAAAATAAAACACTAATATTTTAGTACTTTCCTTTTAATTTTTTTTTAATGCCAATATGCATGTATCTTTCATCAAGTGTGCCTAGTTATGACATGTGTCGTCAGAAATCAACATTGTTAGTTAAAATTCACATTGAATTATGGATGACACATGGTAAAATTGGATTCATCCATGTGAAAGTGTGAATTGTATTAGAATTTACACATTTCATAGTTGTATTGCAACCTCTGCTTTCTAATATCATCATTTTCTCGACCACAATTTTTATGTGGGTTATCTCTTTTTATGATCATGTTCATATCCAACATGCTTGAAATTTAATTTTTTTCCATTTACATACATTGTTGATGTTGGTGTGTATTATTTTCCACATCATTAGGTGATTCATCTCACTTAGGTGAGATCGTAGGTCCATGTGTCATTTAGGGGTCATTATGATATTCTCTTATGCGTCAGTGCGTTAGCGTGCATAGCGCCAATGCATCAATGTGTCATATGCATCATTGGGAGTTACACTTCTATTCTAGGGAATGTAACTCCCCCTCTCTACTTGAGTTGTCATGATTGTAGCACTGGGGGTTACTCAACACCTCCTATATGTACACCCCATTTGATCTATGAGATAGAGGAGAGTTTTATGGCTTAACCAGGTTCTACCCGTGTTTCAAATCTTTACATGCACATTCGGTTGATGCTCGCTCCTCCCGAGATCTCTTCATGCTACCGTTTGCATGTTCGTTGATGTGCACGTTGTCCCTCATGATCCTCGCTTGTGGGTTTTAAACCCTCTTTCATGGTATCGAGTGGGTCTTGTGGATCCGAGAACTCTTCGGCGTTGCTTGTGTGTTTTTCCGACTTCCAAAGATGATATCCAATTCTCGTTGCGTGTGTCGTAATGGATATTTCGATCATGCCCTTCTTGCATTAATTTGGGTGCCATACCTCTTGCACGGGTTTGATCATGGTTCATTTGGTCGTGTTCAAGTTTCTGGTGTTTTTCGAGTTTAGTGTCTTTGACCACTCGATTCTCCAGGGTTTCATGCGCATTTGGAGTTTGACCTCATGGTGGGTTTGGCATTTTGAACTTGCATCGTTTTTATGTTGTCTTGGCCCTGCGTGACCGTTGAGCTCGTCATTGTTTCCATGCTCATCCCTTGCATCACGTGGTTAAATCTTGTTGTGCTTCCTTTCGGCTTCCCTGGTTTGTATATCCCACTTGTGCTCTGCTGAAGATCGAGCTCCACTTGGTTCGTGGCTTGCCTCTCCTCCTGGTTCGTGGTTTTGCACAATCTTCATGTGGCACCTCTTCTCCACTATTTCTCACCAATTAGACACCTTCCTCTTCGTGGTTCCCGCTTTTACGCATCTCAGTCCTCCCATGAACGCACCTCCTCTCGTGACTGCGTTTTTCTCCTTTTGCACTATTTTGGGTTGTTTCGCTCATTGCTCAACGATTACAAGCACGTTGCATAGCTACACGCTTGTTCTATCGACCTTCCCACCCTCATGCACCACTACATGTGGACCTGGTCTCTGACGACGGTTTCAACTTGCTTCCAACGACCTCTACACGTGGACCACCTGTAGACCAACTCAACACATCCAGTCTGCTCGATTTGCATACCTGCACGTGGACTCAGTTGCATTGACTTGACTCAACAAGTTCGTTTCACTCCTCACAAGCCATTCCAACCTGGCAAGGATCTCAATCCAGCTCCAGCTCGTTGTATTTCTTTTGCACAACCAGCCTATTGGCTCAAACAAAACCTTCCAACGTCCTTTACATGTGGCATTTCATTTGCATAGCAACAACTCCTTGCATAACCATGGCTTGAAATCTCAACGTGGGCCCATGCACACCTTTTTAGTCTTGTTTTGAGGATAAAACAAACTCTATTTTTTAATGTTTTAAGATAAAAAAACATTCATAGCATATCAAATAATTTTAGGCTCTCATTTTTGCTTGTATTACTTACCTTCCTACGAGCATCGAAGACGGAGGGTGAGGTCCAAGGTTGGTAGGAGGCTAATCCCCCGTAAGCAAAACAAACTATGCCTAAAATTTGATGTCATTTCCAACGGGTACCCACACGACACCCTTTGCATCCATTTTGGGCACTTTTTTAATGTGTTTGCAGCATTTATTGACATTTTCCATCAGTTGTGGGAATCGTTTTAATGCTATAACTTTTGACTCGTTGCTCATTTTTTAGTGCTTCTTTAGTCAAAGTTGCATGATTTTTCACACATTATGTGATGACATTGTTAGTTTTGTAAATGCACTACTTTATAAAGTGCCACATTCTAGGGGGTTGACTAGCACTCTTGGGCTTTCACACGCAGATGCATTATCGGCCGAGTCCGACGTCTTGCTTTTGTGCATCTTACATTTTTCATCATGGAGAGTGCTCTTTCCAGACTTGAGCATCGTAGGATCACTTTACAACCTCTGCCACTTCTCACCGGGAGAGGGAACTATTCAGCTTGGCGTGCTTCCATGGAACATTACTTCACCCACGAGGGTCTTTTACCCTTCTTGCTTGGGCCAGTTCCTGCACCCACTGATCATTGTCATCTGGAGGACTTCTTGACACTTGTGACCATGTCTTTGGTCACATGATGATGCATGTCTCTCATTCTCTTTGGTTTCATGTGGCACTCGAGATCCACCTCACCGTGTCTGGAGTATTCTTCAGTCCCTCTATGGAGACCCTTCACATACTACCGCCATTATTGTTGTTTCTTATTCAGTTGTCTCCTCTATTTCTTTGTGTGATGACAGCCCACCGACACGAGCTCGCTTGGTTCTACTTCTGATGACGAGGATTGTGCATCCAGTTCTGATGTCGAGAGTACTACAGAGGACTTCTCTCCTCTTTCTCTCACTATTCCAGAGAGTGTTGACACTTCCCACATCTCATCAGATATTGAGTAGTCTCCTACTCACCTCATATAGTCATCACACCCGCCTCCTTTCCACTTACTACAGGTGTGTAAGGCCCCTTTCACTCCTCTACCTTCATTGGATGACTTATACCTATCCGACATCGCTCTTTTTTTTGTTGAGCCACCTCATTGGGATGAGTATCTGCTCGACCTTAGTCATCTTTTCCCAAACTCTACTTGTGATGCACTACAGTCCCTCATCCATCTACAGTGTTTTGAGAGGAGTTCATCATCTCTATTGTTAGGGGTGCCCCTTCCAGAATCATATCACTTCCACATTTCCAGAGACCTTCATTGATCCACCCTCGCCTATGGATCCCTTTTCTATTATGGAGGATGTTTTGTTCCTTCACATCACTTGGACATCCTTTTGCGGGTGTTCCTCTTTTCACTCCGATAGTTCTATGCACATGGCATTACCTTCGATTCCTTAGCACTCACTCACTATACCTATGTCACACTTCCATGCACTGACTCAAAGTTCTTCATGTTTGCTTGCCTTCAGTTTCCTTTGTGGAGTGGGCGGACTTCCAAAGATGTCATTTATGTCCTTCCTAAGGGCAGGCACATAGTTCATTGTGGGTGGCTCTTCTTCATCCGTAAGGAGAGGATATCGTCATTGACATTATTTTGGGATACCTCCTAGAGATGCAAAGTTTATATCCGTCCATGGCATCTTCTGCATTCCTCTCGTCTCCCTCTTCTTCTCTCTTCTTCTTTCCAAGAGATTGCCTCTTTGTACATGGGTACCTTTTCAGCTCGTCTATGGCCGGGACCCATTTTTGGCATCTTTCTTAGATTAGAGAGTGTGTTTTTCTCTTGTGGTGGATGTTTTTCCCACTAGGTTTTCCTTCACTGCTTGGGACCTTTTTCTTGTACATGGGTACCTCATCAAGCTTTGTGCCGAGACCCATTTCTCGTTTCTGACTTGTTGCCTCATCCTAAGTTACGATGAAGGGGGGGTGTTGGTGTGTGTTATTTTCCACATCATTAGGTGAGTCATCTCACTTAGGTGAGATCATAGGTCCATGTGTCATTTAGGGGTCATTATGAGATTCTCTTACGTGTCAGCGCATTAGTGTGTCAGTGCATCAATGTGTCAAGTGTGTCATATGCGTCATTGGGAGTTACACTTCTATTCTAGGAATGTAACTCCCCCTCTCTACTTGAGTTTTCATGATTGTGGCATTGGGGGTTACTCAAAGCACCTCCCATATGTACATCCCATTTGATCTATGAGATAAAGGAGATTTTTATCGCTTAACCAGGTTCTACCCGTGTTTCAAATCTTTTCATGCACATTCGGTTGATACTCGCTCCTCCCGAGATCTCTTCACGCTGTCTTTCACATATCCATTGATGTGCATGTCATCCCTCGTGATCCTCGCTTACAGGTTTTAAACCCTCTTTTAGTTGATTATTTTCTTCATGAATTCCATGGCTAAATGGAAATAAATCTATGCTTCAACCTAGAGTAAGTACATCAAATATTAAATTAAGAAAACAAAGAATTTATTTCAGATCTATAAATTACACAATACACTTTGATAATTTTATTAGTAAAAATCCCTCCTTGTAAATTAGAGACCGATTTTATCTTAACATAAGAAAACATAAGGAATCTTTGTCTAAAATTTTCAATCCATCATATAGAATCTACATATTGCTTATATGATGAACCACTGGAGGAGCTCAATTATTAATGATTGTTTGCACATCACCTATTTTCCTAGAATTACTTGAGCTTAAAACTAAAAGGGAGGCTAGGGTAAGTGCACGAAATGGGATCCATTAGTGGAAAAAATGATATTTTGAGCAAAACACGTATGCATTTGTAAAAGCACATTCGTGCTTTAGAATTCTAGGTTCAAGAATTCACGAACCAAAAAACGTATGCGTTCCTTAGTGTATGAGTAATGTATGGATTTTGGGAGCCATTTATTTACAAAAAGAAATGTTTAAGTGTAATATTTCATTTATCCTATACTTTAAATTTATTTTATTAAGTATAAGAAATTAGGGTCACTTTTTACCTTATGGAACTAGTCTCATGACTCCATGATTCACGTTTTAGGAAATAGTGTTTTATAATCTAGGATTTCAGCAATTGGCCTAAAGCTTTTAGGGTTTAAATTCTACAATCAATTTATATTTTGTGAAATATTATATTCATTGTTTAAATTTTGGGGCCTTTTCGATTTTTTACCGAGATTTGTAGGATTTTTAGATGTGTCAAAATTAGAGTTTACAAACCTCAAACTCCCAAAGGTAACGACAATTGATCAAATATATGGACTCATGAATTTTCTTATAAGTATAGAGTTGAATCCTTAAGTTATTCTTAGAATATGGTAGAATCATACTATGGATGAGTACCTACTTTACAATCTTAGGGCATGCATCTTGAATAGGACCACTCACGCAATCCTCACAATCAAGAATGTAGGGGAGTGACCGTGGTTCCCATGTTGACATGTATATAATCCTTTAAACCATATAATATAGAATAGAAATAGTAAGGTTTGGGAAAGAGGATGATCTATCTAAGGACCCCATAATATCTTCATTTTTTCAATAGAAGAATAAAAGGTAACATGAAGAGTTAGAAGCTAAAAGAATTCATCACATCGATATCTTTATAACACTTAACAAAAGTTAGGGTAGAAGTAGGTGAAAATGTGAAAAATATTCCACACATCATTTACTTTCCATGGAGAAGTAAACTCGGAATTTCATAAATATTTATCCTAAGAAAATTAATTGCATTCCCACCTTATTGTAGGAGTAGGAAGGTTGATTCAAGTTCCACATAACTCATAAGCAATCAAATCTACATCAACATTAAGATAAATGATTTTCATATATCTTTTTGTGTTTTTGCCAAGACACCATTGAAATAAATTCATATATGGCTGATACAACATTGAAATAATTTCATGCATTGAAAAAATGGAATTTGGTGAAATTAGTAAGAGGGGGATAGTAAATGAGAGTGTACCATAAAATTATCATCATCGCTTTTAAGAAGAGTAAAATCCAAGCCTCGTGGGAATTTTTCTTGTAGAATAAAATAAGAAAGACTCAGTTATGAATAAGAAAATAGGATCTTGGACCTCTCATCATGAATACTCCCACACTAATATGATTTCACTCAATATAGGTATTACACACTAATCTAATGATATTTATGATGGTCTATGTTGTCATGGACCTTGAAAATGTGAAATTTTTGAAATTTTTGACATTTTTAGCTAAATTTCTTGCTCATTCTAGTTTCCCTTACCTTGTGTATATCGAGAATGAGGGAAAAGTCCAAAATTATCCATTTTTGAGTTGACTTGAGCTTGAATTGGATGAATCAAACTTTTTTAGAACAGAGGAATAGTTCCTATGTTCCTCTTGGTCCCTACATTTCTACCCTCGGCTACTTCCTATATTTGAATTAGTTATGTTGGGTCTTACTAGAACCTATATAACATTTCCTAAGTTCCTCCCATTTTTCGATTCACCGCATTACCCAATTCATCGCACTCCATTTTTCTCATCGCTTAAATTGGTGAATGCGGTACTTTAGGAACCCATGGAACAATTTTCTATGGTCCTAGAGTTTTCCACAACCCCGATTTACCCACATTATATGTAAATTGAGTTTGTGATTTCTGTTTTGACCTTTCCATCCAAGCCCATCGTGTTCAATTAAAATAAAAGGAGGGATGAAATTGTGTTAACAAGTATTCACACGGGCCTTTAAACCCTCGATTCGCCGATTTGTGTGTTAATAGAGGAGATTAAATTATGTAAAACCCAAACATATATAAAACCCTTTCCCCACTCTTTTAACTCAACTAATTTTTAATTTTTCATTTATATTGCCAACTTTTGTGTTGTGCCCATCCTTCCTCCCGCATGTGAAAGTGCATTTTTACCATAACTTCCTCATTTCTCATCCAAATTCAAAAATCAAAGTGCATTGAACTGTTATGAAGGCTTCATCATTTTCATCCAAGAGGTGAGTAATTTTATCCTTATTTTATCCATTTTTATACTTGTTTGAGTTTTGAGCTCTTCCCCTCAAATCCTCCTCAAAACTCATTGAAAACTCTTTTTTTTTTCCTTTCGTCCTACCCAAATTGTCACCATGAAGTTCCAATATGTTGGGTATGAGCATATCTCCTCCCTAGAAACCTTTGTCCCTAAGATAGGTGATAGTGATGTGAAACATATGAATTTAGAAGATTTTTGGGCTAGGATAAGAGATGATAACCCAACCCCATTGGCCCAATGTGTTAGAGATAGTGGTTTAGCTCATGTTTTTTATTTCCCCACTTCACCCAATGCACGAACATTGTCCTAGATGTGCTTCCGCTTTGATCCACAAACCAAAGAGCTAAAAGATCCTCGGGGAAAGTTATTGCTCAACTTGATGCCCATCATATTAATGTGGCCTTGGGTATTCCCACTTTTGAAGATTCTAAAATCTTAACCAAGACGAAGCTCAAATATTATTTGACCTAAATCCAGACAAATAAAAATAATGATTTCCAAAACCTGGCTTAGGATTAAAAGGAAGGGGCCATCCAAGTTACGCAAGATCCTCTACAGAATTGATTTATTAGAAGAGTTCTTGTATATAATAACATTACTTGCAAGGGTAATGGGTCTCATATCAAATCAAGAGTTCCGAACTCATTGAGAATTTACATTAACATAATTTGTGAAGGTACACAACACCTGAACTAGCCAGAGATCATTTGTGAAAATATTACTTCTCAACTCACCCAAGTTCACTAGAGTAAAACATTCTATATGACCTCATACCTAATGTATACTATAGTAGGGTATAGAATATGGATTGGCTTAACAGAGTGTCAAGATAACATGAAAATTTCAACCATATATGATTTTTATAATCAACTCACCTATGAGAATAGTAAAATTCATCATAGGAGAGTTAATGATTCCTTCACCATGTTCTTGGTAAGATTTCTCGAAGGAAATGTGGCTAATAGGGTATCTAAGGAGGCCAAACAATTGATTTCCACATATGGCGCTTTATTTATTAAATTCGGAAGTTCTCTTATATTTGAATCGTTGTTCGAAGGAGCACCATATAAACTTCCAATTTACTACAATGATAAGATAGTTTTGGTTGAGCTTTGTAGGCGCTTGTGTATTCTTCATAAAATTTGTGGATATTATTCATAGAACTTGTAGAGATAAGAAGATATCTGGTATACAATTTCCCATAAATTTGGGGAATTATACATATAGATCAGCCTTGGATTCCCAGAATGTTGAAAGAACCATCTCTGCATTCAAATTTCATCCATACCGAAAGGTTCTTTTGATAGCAAGAGTTTCATTGCAAACAATCTCAGGATGACATACTAATACTTTCCATCGTTTGAATATTACCTGAGGACTGTGTTTGTGAATATGAAGTCACGAAAAGAGTCTTTGGTAGGCTATCATTGCAGCAAATCAAATATTTCAAATTGTATATAGTTCCTGATGAAATGGTTGATGATGGTTTTGATCCTTACACTCAGTAGCATATATAAAATCTATTTGATATACTCTTCTATCCACTATTGATTGGTCCCAAGAGGAGAAAGATAATCTTGATGATCTAAACACTTTTATGCTCCCGAGGTAAATTCATTGGTTTAACAATAATATTACGAGAATTCAATGAGTCTTAGAAAAAAAAATCTTCTCAACAAGTTTATGCTTCACAAAAGGATTCCCAACCCAATAGATTCCCTCCTCCTCTCCTTTAGACTCGGAACTAAATTCTATACCAAGAAAAATAAGGCCAAGGAGGTTGAAAAGAAAATAGAAACATATGATCAAGGAGTTTAGCAAGGGAAAATACAAGAATTGCTAAGTGGATTGGATCTTGATAAAACATCACAGCAGATGATGGAGAAGAAGTCGATAAGAAGAAACAAGATGAGATGGAAGAAGAAGAGTAAACTAGATAAAATGACGAGGAAGAGGATGTGGTTGAGATAATTACACCGATTCTTGGAAAACTAGTGTTTCAAGGCCAAATTTAGATATTATAAAGCATTCCTCCTCTTCCATTGTAACTTCCAATGTTGAGGTTCATGTCTCCCAACCTCCAAATTCTCATATTTCCCTTATATTGTCTCCTCTAACAACATCTTTTGGAGATTATTTCACCTAGGTTTGTTGACATTAAAATTTTCCTCTGTAATTTCTATTTTATTAATGTATGTATTAGGAATAGGATGTTGTTAAGTATAATTAGTAGTGGCGTCCAATAGAAGATAACGGCACTGTCAGTACGGTGCCACCAATAAAGTAGAGTATGGTAACAGTTAAAGTACAATAGGAATGTTGTAAAAAGTAAATATTTGTCGTAAGTGGTCCAGTAATGTTAAAATGTCAAAGTTTGGGTAAGTAGAGAAGTAGGGTCTACATGATTAGGAATTAGAAATATTATATTTGTAATAAGGACAAAGAGTGATGTCATAAATATTTTGTGTATTTTATTTGTGGAAAATTCTAAAAAGGTGGAACCCATGTGAGATGATAAGGTTTATCTTATCTTAGAAGATAAGCCTACATGTACAGGGAAAGAGTTTAGGCATGGAATATGATTGGTCGGAAGAGATTTTCCATCCTATCTTAGAGATAGGGTGGATAACCCCGAATTCCTATAAATAAAGAGGTCACCCCCTCATTTAGCATAGAAGGAAGTAGTGAGAAATATTGTCCGAGTAAGTGTGTAAAGGAAGCCATCATTTTGAAGGTGTGTTAAAGAAGCCGTTAAGAGGTGTAATTGTGAAGTTTCTCATATAGTTATTGTTGGAAGGCAAGTGAAGTCAATAACACTTGAAGTACCTCATGGGTGAGATTGTAACAATTTCATGTTGATATTATAATTTACACTTATATTTCAGATTTGTCATCATTCCTTCGTATCATAGTCTATGGTATTCTTGTGTTATGTTTGTTGTTGTGTTTCCAGATTACATCCACCAAACTAAAGGTTGTGCATTAGTAAATAATCATAGCATGAGGAGTTCCCGGTGGATAATTATCATAGTGCCGGATTGGTGTTGACATTTTGGTTCCATTGCGGACCATTCCTCGTTGGTGGATTTTCTGGAGAGATATTCCCACTTAGTCAGAAAACATTTGGAGGGTAACCTTGTTTTTACTGTGCATAGTAGTTACCATGGTAAATTCACTTTTTACCATGAATAGTATTTACCACAGTAACTTCTTTTTACCATGAATAGTGTTTACCCTAGTAACTTCATTTTTACCGTAAATAGTATTTACCACAATAAAGTAAGTTTTACCGCATGAGAAGTCAAGTTTTACCGTGGTCATTCCTATTTTACTATGTAAAGTCAGTAAAGTCACTTTCTATTGTAGTGAGTCCAATTATTTGTGTACATAAGTCTTACTGATTGTACTTGTGGGTTGGTATTTCACTGTGGTTACTTTTAAAAATAGGAAGATTCCTATTTTTTCAGCCCAATCTAATGAAGATGCTTCCTCTTTCATTCAAGAGTTTAAACGATCTTGCATTTGTAATGGCCTCATAAGAAGGGAACAATGGACTGAATTTTTTCCTACCTTTTTGGATGGTTCAGCTCTTAGGTGGTTTGAAACACTAGGTGATAATGTGAAAAATTCATGGGATTTATTAACTGAAAGTTTTCTTGAAGAATTTGGTGAACAACAGAAATATGCAGATCTCATGATCGAGATCACAAAGCTAGCCCAAGGAGAGAAGGAGAAGATAAGAGATTATCATGCTCGTGTTCTAGAGCTAAGGAGGAAGCTCGATGCCTAGATTCGGAAGGAAGGATTAGCGGATGGGTTGATGAATGGCGTGGATAATCTCCTTTGTAAGCACTTCATTCTTGGGATGAAGCCAGAGATTAGACAATGAGTAAAGTATGACCACCCAACTACCATTGAACAAGCAAAGGAGATTGCAAGAAGGCAAGAAGAAAGCATGGAAGAGGAGCCCAAAGAAATTATTGCTAAAGTAGAGCCTACACCAACACCTTTGGTCCAGAATCCACAACCACTCTCGGTGAGCACAAATATTTCTCCTAGTACATCTACTGAGTATGAATATCTGCTTAAGAAGATGGGTCAGTTAACTATTAATCTTCTTCAAGGAAAGGAATTTAGTTCTCAGGGAGGAGATAGAGGTCCAAAAAGAAATATTTCCTAGGTTGTATGTTATGGTTGTTATAAAAAGAGTCATTATAAGTATAATTGTTCTAGATAGAGCTTCTACATCTGTACAAGAGATAATGATAAAGGAAAATCACCTGTGAATTCTTTTGATGTAGTAGATAAGAGCATAAATAATGAATTAGATGTGTTTGTAACAAAAATAAATAAATAAAAAGATAACCAAGATGGAAATGATCCTAAGAAGATGAAAGGAGAAACTAGTAAGAAACATAGGAGAAGAAAGTTGGGTGTGCGGGATTTTCCGATTTCACAGGGACAAGGACCAAACTCCATCTTAGAAGATCTGTCTAAAAGGCTGCGCAAATATTACATATGGTCAACTCTTTCTATGTCTTCGAGAAGAGGCGGGAGCCGTGAAGTGGACTCAATGCTCGATGAAGGAAGGAGGTTGAGGTCCCTATTTTGGAGAGCAAAGGCGGATCCCTACGCTCCACAAGCTGAGGTACCATGTAATGGTATTTCAATCCATGATGTCTTAGTTGATGGAGGTGTTGCAGCTTAATGTAATGACCGAGTTTATAATGAATATGTTGGGTTTAAAAATTGATCGCCCCTCAACACTTATGTTAAGGTTATTAAAAGGGAAAACTAAACCGAGAGGTGTTGTTTCAAATGTGGCAATATCTGTTATGGGTGTCATGTATGTGTGGTATACTTTTAGGTGATGAAAAATAGTATTGTTACATACCTAATGTTGTTGGGAAGGCCATGGCTAAGGAGAGTTCATGCAAGAAACTACTGGAATAAAGGTTTCATGACACTTGGACATGGTAGAGAGAGTGTGAAGATAAATGTGATCCTCGGCATCATAAGGAAGAACCTGTGGATTCAAGTGATGAAACTGATGATTGGACATCCTCTAATTACTCTAGTACCAGTGAAGTGGACATAGAAGATGAAGAAAGTGAGGTTGATGTTTCGGTCATGGATATATTTTCAGTCACACCGACTCATGCACCCTTAAAATTATCTCGAATAATAAATTGATGATCGTCTCCAACAAATAAAGATTAATGATGTTGTTATGGAGAGTGAGAAGGAATCCTACCTCCGGCTCTTTCAAAGGTACATACACCTATTCACTTTTGATTACAAGGAACTCACAAGTAAGTTGGGTAGAACATTCTATTGAGCTAGTAGATGGTGCTAGTATATGAAGCGAAGGAATACTTTGATCAAAAGATCCATTGGTCTCCATTTCATGTGAATGACTTGGTTCTAGTATATGATTCTAGATACAAAAAAGAAGACAAAGAAAATTTCTTCCCAAATGAATGGGGCCCTACAAAATAGCAGTTGTGCATGAAAAAGGTACATACGACCGGAGGAATTAGATGGTACTCTCATTACGAAATGGGTCAACCATGACAAGTTGAATATTTTCCACCCACCAAACTTCTTGAATGTCCATAAGAGTCTACTCGAGGATGGAGTAGAAGCTAGGAAGGGGGAAAATCTCGACATTAAAATTTTCCTCTATAATTTCTATTTTATTAATGTATGTATTGGGAATAGGATGTTGTTAAGTGTAATTAGTAGTGGCGTATAATAGAAGATAACGGTGTCACGATGATAATGCTTTTTGATAAAGTAGAGTACGGTAATAGTCAAAGTACAATAGGAATGTTGTAAAAAGTAAATATTTGTCGTAAGTGGTCCGGTAATGTTAAAATGTCAAAGTTTGGGTAAGTAGAGAAGTAGGGTCTACATGATTAGGAATTAGAAATATTATATTTGTAATAAGGACAAAGAGTGATGTCATAAATATTTTGTGTATTTTATTTGTGGAAAAGTCTAAAAAGGTGGAACCCATGTGAGATGATAAGGTTTATCTTATCTTAGAAGATAAGCCTACATGTAAAGGCAAGATTTTAGGCATGGAATATGATTGGCCGGAAGAGATTTCCTATCTTATCTTAGAGATAGGGTGGATAAGCCTGAATTCCTATAAATAAAGAGGCCACCCCCTCATTTAGCATAGAAGGAAGTAGTGAGAAATATTGTATGAGTAAGTGTGTAAAGGAAGCCATCATTTTGAAGGTGTGTTAAAGAAGCCATTAAGAGGTGTAATTGTGAAGTTTCTTCCATAGTTATTGTTGGAAGGTAAGTGAAGTCAATAACACTTGAAGTACCTCATGGGTGAGATTGTAACAATTTCATGTTGATATTATAATTTACACTTATATTTCAGATTTGTCATCATTCCTTCGTATCATAGTCTATGGTATTATTGTGTTATGTTTGTTGTTGTGTTTCCATATTACATCCACCAAACTAAAGGCTGTGCATTAGTAAATAATCATAGCACGAGGAGTTCCCGGAGGAGAATTATCATAGTGTTGGATTGGTGTTGATAGGTTCAACCCATGGTTGATATTAGATAAAGTAAGGCTCAATCTATGATTGAAGTTCCCGAATTTGATGCGATGGTTTCCCTTCTTAGTACTTCCTCCTCCTCCAAACAAAGCTAAGATTTCCTCTCGTCTTTTTTTAGATTCCACAGGGATAGAAATTCTTAGAAATTGTTAAGCTAAAAAGGGATATAGAATGAAAAAGATATATCAATTTCATATCTTGAGCCAAAAATAATTTCATTGGGTGAATCAACTCCGAAGGGTGAAGCGTGCAACCTTAGAGAATTTTTTTCTAAGTTCATTGAGAGAGTTGAAAAAGGAAAAAAAACCAGGAACAGTTGGAGGAGCAGGTGCAAATTCTTGTTAGTTTTATCAAGTCTTTTCTTTCATTAGATAAGGCTGCTCTTGATCCAACTCCCTTATTAACACTTGTACCCATTCTTATCACTACTAGGATTTATTTGAAAGACATCATATAAATTCACAAGCATTCTACTTTTGGCAATGCATCGGAGACTTGGATTGAAGGCATTCTTGTTTTAGGATTGCAATTCATTGACGAGGCATGTAAAATATATGATAACATCATCTCATCCCAAAACCAAATCAATTCAGGGATTGATGGTATTGATACAGGAGCTTAAGATCTAGGCAAATGTTTTCCAAGATCTCTAGATTAGGGTTCTCATAGATGAGAAAATATTTCTTTGAGAGAGTATTTTTTATGACTCTAAGAGTAATTTGTCTAGAACTTAGACTTTCAGTGTGGAATGGAGGATCGGATTCCTTGAATAAGATGCCACTTGAATTAAGAAGGGGAATCATTGAAAGCTCATATATTTATAGATTTACAAGCCCTTCGCTGCTAATTACTCAAAGACAACTCATCGAAGAGGAATTCATTTTATCAAATCAAGGTAAATTTCAATGCTCTCATAAAAGAGAATTTGTTCAAGGAGGAATTAGTTAACAAGGAGAGGATGGAAGATTTATCATAACTCAATAATGTTATCATTGAAGCAACTAAGGGACTTGCACAATATGGTGGGATAGAAAAATAAATGGAGTCTACCCTGTGAAGTTGGTTGAGTAATCTTTCAAACACCATCATCCCCAAGGATATGGATATTTCCACTGTAGTCACCCAATTTTGGATACACATTTTAAATTTCAAAGTGCATGCATTAGTTGTCTCTTATATTCCTTCTTCCTCTAGTTCCTAGTCTCACTAATTGTTCTATTTTGTAATTGGCTTTATTGTATAAAAGTAAAATTGTAATATAAATCCAATTTATGTAAATCAATTAATTTAACACTTAATTAAGAGAAATTAGTTAGTTGAGGTAGTTATTCCCTCCCCTTAGCCTATATAAGGCTTCACTTTCTTTGTACAAGGGGTTAGATATTGGTGCATTTTGAATGTAAAGATACAAATTTTGGCAATACATAAGAAGAATTATACTCTCTTTTCTTGTTCTTCCAATCTTAGCTCTTTGATTCAGTTGATATATTGTTTTCTTTATCTAGGATTTGAATATTTGTATTTTTCATGGAGTAATTTCTTATGAACTTTGATATAGTCTACATATTATGTGTTGTGTAATTTTTATTTAAGTAAGCATGTGTGTTCTTTAATTTCATTTGCATGCAGGAGTATGATAAGATTTGTAGTCTTCTTATCTGAAAATTTTGTTTCTTCTTTCCTTCATTCATACAGTCAGGCGGTAATATTGTAAAACCAAGGAGGATCTTGCATATCCTTGATTAATTAGTTAGTTATAACTATGTTTCTCTAATTAATTTGTCTTGCCATAATATTGTTGTTGTAATTCTTTTGTTCCTAGTTATTTACCTATCTTTTGTATTGTGAATCATGAATCCATTCATATCTACCAATGTCCTCATTAAGAATTAATTCATCTATATATTTGTAAATAAATTAGAGTTTCAAGTCTTGGATCAATAAGGGAACCTCCCCATTAAAGAGGAGGGATTGTCGTCCCCTAAGCTATTGATTGCTTCTACAACAACAAATTTTCCAACCAACAGATCTACTTGTATACTCCCTACTAATATTGATTTCACTCAATTTAACCCAAATACACTCTTGCACATGACTATACAGGATGTCAGAGATATCCTATAAGGAGACTTTTACAAACATATAAAAACTTTAGTTTCTTTTTTCCTCTCTATTAAAGGTTTAAAAACCATTCTTGTCATAAAAACCATTTCTACATGGGAACACAAAAACTTATCACAATACATTTCTAGGACTAAGCCTTATGGTAGAACAAAGATTCATAATAGGGTTTTATCAAAAAATTAGAGTCTTGGAGTATTCTAAATTAATGTATACATGCTTCAAACCTTCTTAAACATCATCCACACATTAGCTCAAGAAGAGAGGTAGTTTACCCTATTTGATTCATATGAACTTAATTACAATGATGTGATGATATTTATGGATTAGTTGGTCTCAATAACATCATGCATAGTAAATCAAATGTGACTTTATGATGTTTTTTTAGATTTTATGGACCGTAACTACATCATTATCTAAAATAATTAATTATATGAGTGAATAATCCTCCTAGAATGATGAATTTATGTATCCAAGTAAGGTTCATTGAGAGAAGAAGTGAGAAGAACTTGATGCATGGACCACTGAGATCAATGAATAATTCACTCTTTCACTTGAACCAATCCATCCAATCCATGAAACATTGTCGTTCCTTTTTACCCTCTTGCACTTGATGAGAACTTGAAACAATTTCCCACACAATGCAACCATGATGATCCTTCCACCTAAGAAACATAGTGACTAATGAAATGTGAGACCGAAAACCTTCCAACATTGAGATGGGTGAAGGTAGGAAATTGATTAAATAATAATTCATTGTTTTGATCAACCCATCTGATGAGATGAGAAACACACCAAAACATAATTTGAGACCAAAATTTGGAACCAAGAGGACTTACCTTCTGCTTGAGTCACAATTCAACTATCAATCCTTCTCATTTTTGAAAAGTGACTTTTACAATGCAACATTAATTCACTTAAGTGAATAAGATGAAAGAGTGAAAAATACACTCTCAATGAAGGAATAGAATGTTAGAGAGAGAGTAAGGAGGAGAGAAATTAAGAGAGAGATGGAAATCTAGAGATAGGAAAGCTCTTGCTGATGAATAATATATACTTCTAATGTAATTTTGAGGAAATGCTTGATGAATGAGAGTCTTGACCTCCAACCACCTGATGAAATGAGGCATTATGATTGCAATCTCCTTCTTCTATGAGATATTCCAGTATCAAATAATTGTTTAGAAACACTATTATTGTATTTGTATTATGATGGTAACATGATTCTCTCTTCTTATTACAAAGAAAGAGTGAGGATCACTCTCTACTTTTATAGGCCTCCTATGAAATCACCCTAGTGTTCACAAATCAACTCCATGATGCTCAAACCATTTTGTGATTATTTGTCACTTACTAAAGGATAGGTCTTCACCATGTATATGGAATGATTTCTCAATGAATGGATTTCTTGTCATGTGGCCACCTATTGGAGTAAATTGAGTTGGTTTAAATGTCCTTCCTCCTTTGAAGTGTGATCACACTATAAGGTTCAAATGAGTGTTTAATAACACTATCAAGTGAGTGGAATCAAGTGAACTAGATGATTTCTCAATCTTGCATACATGGTTCTCTATATGAAGATCATCCTCTTAAACCTCCTAGCTTCATAATTCTCCTCGATGGAATCAACTTCAGGATGCTCATACACCTCTTTTCTCATATGCCTCTCATGGATATAGATGATGTCTTGATCCTTCACACATGATGGTCATGAATGCATCGGTAGCTTGAGTAGCTCATATTTGTTTGTTCCTTGAAGAGGTTTGAACATAATGTCAAATTTAAGATATGATGATCCTCAACTTAATCTATGAACTTACCATTTCACCTTTGAACATGATGACAACCTTTTTAACTTCACAATTCACTTCCCGACCAACATGTCACCCGAATGGAAATGTGTTTATAGTATCTAGACGCCTCTTTTCTTAATTGTTCCTCATGGAAATAGGTTTCCTCCTCCAGATAGAAGGATTGATCCCTGAATGAGACTTGAAGGAAATTTTGAGGGTGATGTTTAAAACTCTCTCAAGAGATATGCACCTTTATTGAGATCACGGTGGCTGCTTGCCATAACCACTCACAGTGATCCTTTCTCATCATATCATAATTATCATTCCCTTGATTACTTGAATTTCAAATAAGTTCCTAATGTTATATATCCTTCACATACCTCATGATTCTCCCGATTACACTCGTTGTCCAAGTAATGATATTTTACATATAGTGACACCCTGATTTGTTCATTGTCATAGTGTGATCCCCATGATGTCCCTTTTCATTAATGGATTCAACCAAGATGAATCCCTTATTCCACAATTAGGATGATTTCCCTCTTATCCCCCTTGCACCATGGGGACATGGGGGATAGTGGGGACACACAGGACACTGGATGTCCAAAATGTGACTTGGGGAGGAGGATGAGGTCACACTTTGGTGTCCCTCATGGGAGATATAAGGAAAACAAGAGTGTAAAAAGTGTTGGAAGAACAATGGACTAAGAGGGGGAAAATCGGTCCTTCAAAACCCTTAAAAATTAAAATTAACTTGCATACATCATTTAACATTCAATCATGCATTAATGTGATTTTAACAATATGTAACAACCATCCACAAGAGAATAACCATGAAAGAGTACACAAGAACACAAGATATAAGTGGAAACCCTCAAGGGGAAGAAAAACCACTGAAATTTTTTATTATATTACTAAAAGTAAAATACTTGCATGAATATGACTCATCACACAATAGTTTTTAGT
Source organism: Taxus wallichiana var. yunnanensis (assembly GCA_018340775.1). Classification (NCBI taxonomy): domain Eukaryota; kingdom Viridiplantae; phylum Streptophyta; class Pinopsida; order Cupressales; family Taxaceae; genus Taxus; species Taxus wallichiana. Next base: position 971,957,653 of record CM031239.1, on the reverse strand, counting down.
GAAGAACCAACCCTGAAGGAGCACCAACCCATAGAAACCCTTGTTGATATTACTCACAACAAATTAATCATGTGAATATGACTCATCACATAAGTTTTGAATAATAATACAACTGAATAAATTATGCCAACACACATAGCTGATAGTGATCAAAGATTCAGCTCATACACCTTCAAACCCTCTTGAAGCACACACTCTTCTACTTTGCTAAAAATTGATCTTTCATGGACTGATTTAGACACAAACCCTTACACATAAGTGTTTAAAAATATTAATACATTTACAAACACTCTCAACTCTATATATATTCCCTTGAACCTCTTTCACTCTCTCACCTAGATCTCATATTTTTTCCCCTCTTTTAACTAGTGTAAAATGAACCATTACATTCACTTTTATACATGAATTATGATTATAAACATCATAGGTCAAAATTGACCACTTAACATTGGTCACCAAACATGAGAACATAACTACAAGCTCATATAAAACATCATGAAGGACCCATACTGTCAATGATGCACCAAGACATAAGATAAGCCCAAAATGCCTAAACCCCCATCACCAAGCTCATCAAAGACTTAAAACACTTCATCAATATTTTTCAAGCCTCCAAATGTTTCAAACATTTCAAAAATAGCATATAAATTTCATCATTTTGATCAATAACCTCTGCATCTTTCATTTTCTTCATATCACTCTCAAATAGGATTGTTTCCTAATCAAAACAAGCACTTCCAGAACCAAAATTCATTAATGGAGTTAAAGAACACACCAAAACACCTCAACTATGCCATGTAAAAATCATTTGAATTACCTATATAACACATCCATGCATGTTACATCTCATGAAACATCCTTAAATTCAAACGGAACCAATTCTCCTCTTGAGAAAATTGACTTTGCCCAGAACCAGCTTTGGAAACTCAACAAGTTTTTACCCTAATCGACACATTAAAGACCTATAAATGAATTCAATAAGAAAAAAATTCATCATTATTCACTCTCAAGAGGATATCAAACATCATATAAGCCAAAACATTGGTATTCTACATCCATCTTCTCACCAAAGTAGTGTTTTCCTAAACCAATCAAACTAGGTCAACTTGTGACCTCAACCATGCCACCTCAGTACACTTTCAGAGCTCAACCAAAACATAAAACTTGTCACATGAGATTTAAAAACACCTGAAATTCCATTATACTTCATCATCATGCCCACAAGTTCTCAAGCACTTACATTCACCAAGCCTGCTAAAACTACCCTTTTGGCCCAAAAACTAGTCTTCAAATATAGGGAAAACTTTGCACTCTAAGACCTCAACCATGACTTGAAACTATCATGGACATGTATTAAAACTCCCAAGATTTCATAAATGGTAATTTATTCAATAGGTTCAATGGACATTTTTTTACAAACTAAAAATCTTTAGAAACAAGCCTTTTGAGTGGGGCCCATTGATTAAGATAAATATGGGAAAAAGAGCCTAATTTGATGTTATTATAGGAGTAAAATAAATATGCAATGAATTACAGAAATTAAATAAAGAAAACTAAGAAATAAAATGTGAAACCCTAGTTACAATGAAGAAGAAGGTTTAAGTGAAATTAAATAAAGAAAACTAAGAAATAAAATGTGAAACCCTAGTTACAAAGAGGAAAGAAGGAAGGTACTTGACCAAGTGAAAGATGAGAAGAAGGACATTATGAACCCAGAAAGCCTCAAATGAAAAAAAAGAAATGTAATAGATGTGTGCATGGAATAGAATGAACTTCCCTCCTATGAAGTGTATGTAGAATAACCATCCCTTGTGTCCCTTGTGATGGTGTTAGATGGATGCAATGGAGCTCTTAGATGCTTGATGGATGCAACCTTAGGTGGTGATAGCTAATGCTTAGTGTTGGTCCTTTATTATGATCACATAACTTTATATTTATATGATTCCTTTGCTTGAATTTTGTAATTAACCCCAAAAAGGCTGACTACCAAAAATATAAGATGCTCAAATGGCTAGAAAGGACCCAAAAATGTGAACAAAGTATAAAAGGGTCAGGGGCACCCAAAGGGATGAGGGCCTAACACGTGGCATCTCTGGTTGGGGTGCTAGTGTCCAGATGATAAAATGTCAAGTATAAAAAGGAAGAACTGAGAAAGTAAAGGTGTAAGACCAAAAAAGTGAAAAAAAAAAAAGAAAGAAAGGTGGCCAAAGACATGGGTTAATTAGTACTTTTCTTACTTAGGAATCATATGAATAGTAGTATGTAATCAAGACTAGATAATTACCCAAAGTGCATGATTTTGTGTCTACATTTTCCCCCACTTTATGTTGGTGAGAGAAAAATCTTGATAACATAAAGTAGATAGAGATGTGTACCTAATAACCATGTAGATCGATGATGATGAAAGTGTGTTGAGGGACTAGACAAAGTGTGGAGTGATAAAAAATGTGAAGCATGGATGCTAAGGAGGAGAAAAAGTGTAAAAAGTGATGATGAAAATGAACCTAGGGTGGAAACACATGTGTAGATGTCATGATGTGCATATTGTTGATGTTGATGTTTGTTGTTGTTGTTTTGATGTGATGATGTTGACTACTCGCTTCCCATACAGATGGACCTGCAAAAGAGAAGAAATGAACAAGTAGTCAAATACACATGTATATGTGTAAAAATATGTAAAAAGTATGTAAAAATGTAAAAAAATGAAAAAGGAACATGTGCACCTGATCCATGATGAGAAAAAAGTGTAGAAAGGATCCTGAAGATGTTGTAGAAAGAAATTTTTTTGGTGATCTCATGCCTAGATTTGTTAGTACCAGAAAGTTTTTTTGGGGCGATCTCACACCAATGATATGGAAGAAGTGTAGGGAGAAAATTTGGTGTTATCCTCCAACCTTTAACTACTTCCTACAATGTAGACACCACTTTACAGATGGTGTGTAAATTGAACAAAATCAAATGTGTAAGTGCTATGCAAGTGCTAAGGAATATGCCCTATAAAATCCATTGTGTGGAGTTCTATAGACTATGTTGAACTACCAATCATTGTGTAATTTCCCCCTGGTTATAGGCATCCAGGAAGGGCATCATTGTGTGTAAGGACCCAAGTCTAATTTTAGCCTCTAAACTAAAAATTGTGTTGTATATGTTGTATGTATGTATTGTGTTGTGTTGTGTGATGACTGTATACATATTGTATGGGGTGATTGATTCACCCAAATGATGCCCCCTCATTTGGGGTGCATGCGACATCATGAAGGAGTATGCGGCCCAAAAGAGGACCGACCATTGTGTTGAAAATTGTGTGCCCTATAGGGGGAAGGGAATGTGCTTGGTAGAAACCAAGGCACACACAAAAAAAAGTGGCTAGGAGACAAGTGTTAGTACAAGCAAAGAAAACATGCATGTATAAGATAAAATGTAAGCTAAGTAAGCAATATGTAAGCTAAGACATGCAAGAAGATAATGTAAACACATAAAGAAATGTAGACCATGAAAAGTGGGTTACAAACATGGGACACCACTCATGATGTCGCAAGACAATCAAGGCCAATGAATCCAAAAGAAGACAAGTGTGTGCACACAAGACAAAGGGAAAATCCCACAAACAATGAGAAAAAAAGAAAAAAATGACAAAAAATAATGTAATAAACATGGGAAAAAATAGTCTGCAAAAAAATGTTGCACACATGAAGCACCCATTAGCATGTTAGAAAGATAAAAATTATGTCAAAACATGTATAATCCATAATAAAGTAATGTGTTATGAAACAAAATGAAACAATAACACTGTAGTGTACAAAAGTGGATGCCCTCAGAGCCATTGTGGGACTAGTAATAGGTATTGCACCAAACATCCATGTTGTGTGTAATAGATAGATCTGTAGAATCTGATCACAACTAGAAAGAAAGTGAACATGCATGTGTGTATGATAAAGATAATGACATACAAGATATCTATCTAGCATGTGTAATAAAGTGTGCATGTAAAAGTAAAATAAGTAAGAAAAGAGTAAATGCAACCAAGATATGTAGTATGTTGTGGATGAGATGGAAATGGAATGCAATGTGAATGATAGGAGCAACATGCCCCTAGTGGATGTGTATGTATGTAATGAGGTTCATTTATTTATGCCCCTCAATAGTAATCAAGAATGAACCATAAATGAGAGTGTGTCATCGGGAAATGGTTTGAAATGTGTGTGTATAAAAGATGTGATCATCAAAGTGTAAAAGTGTAGAGTGTAAACATGTGAGTGAATGAGTGATTGATTAAACATGAGTGTGATGAGGTCCATTTGAGATGTATACCCTCAACAATCGAGTATGGACCATGGAACTAGAGTGCATCATAGGGTAATGACCAATGTAAAGTATGTAGTAGTAGATGGTGTGAAATGAGAGAGTGTAGTGTGAATGTGTATAGTGAATAAGATGTATAAAGTGTGTATGATGTAGATGATGAGAGATGAGTGTCCTAAGTGTATGATGTATGTGTGTGAAATGTATATGTAAGTATGTATGTATATGTGAATGTATGATGTGTGAATGTATGTGTAGTGTGTGTGTGTGTGTAGGTGTGAGGTGTGTATATATATGCCCCTCAACGTAGTCAAGTGTGAACCATAACACAAGAGTGTGTCATCGGGAAATGATGATATGATATGTGTAATATGTATGTGTGTATGTGTAAAGATCTAGGTGTGATGTGATGAGAATATAAGATATGTGTTGATGTTAGAGGGGGGGAGAAATAAGTGTGATGCCCCCAAGTGTGTGATGGTGAGTGCACTATCCGATAAAAGTGAAAGATGAAGGCCCTCCACCTGATGTTAGCAGAGATGAAGGTGTGTGAACATGCTCAAAGAGTGGTGGTATATGAGATAGATGTGTGCAGTGAATGAAGCCTATATGCATGTGACCAATGAGTATATGGTGGCACCTTTGTGTAACAAAATGTGGAGGTGATGGAGATGGAACCTATGTGAAGAATGAGAAGAGAGATGAGGTGATGAGACCTATGTGGAGTAGAGATGAGAGAGAGAGTGATGGACACTACATGGAGTGAAATGAGGTGGTGAAGTATGCCTAGATATAGGAGTTGTCTCATGATGGACCTAGATAGATGAGATGTGATGGACTAGACAGAAGAGAGATGAGACCATGATAGGTCATGTGTGAAATGAACAGAACAAGAGGAGCTAGGAGATTGTGCTTTAGGTTCGATAGGCCATGGGGAACTAGATGGACTAGGTGATGCAATGATGAAACCTTAAGAGGAGGTTGTGACCATGGAGTGGATGGAGGCACACCATTGATAGAGATGACTTGATTGTTTGTGAATGAACTTTAGATGTAAATGATTCATGGAGATGATAGACTTGAGACCTATGAATCCAATTAAGACCTAAGAGCATGTCACACCCTTTGATTTTTTTTGTACAAGGAAGGGCACAAGCATGGTGAGAGGACCAAAATAACTTGAAGCTTGACAACCCCATATGAGTTATCCATTGATATGAAATTTGTGAGAGTGGATAGCCAATAATAGAATAAGAAATGTGGAATAGAACATGCACTGATGATATGCCATGATGGATCAACTTTGGTGTTATTGATAGGGATGGATCTGATAGAAGCACTAATGTGTAAGTGATCAGAAGAGAATGTAGCATGATAATCATGATCAGAGAAAGAAATGATTGGTGGAGAAATGTTCAGTATGAGAAACTAGGAAATCAAGAGCCCCCATGTAGGAGGAGGCATTGCATGATATGTATGATTAGTCGAGGAATCAACCACTTTCTTGTCATGTTTTGGAAGTGGATTATTGAATATTTTGAGCTTATGATTTTCATTGACTAGTGCAGAGGCCATAGGCTCTGAAGCTCAAGTTTTTATCATCGATAAGATCTTGGATGATATTGTGAAGTTTGAAACACCTATTTGTAGAATGTCCAACACATTGATGATAGTCGCATCAAAATTTCTCATTGTAATTTCACCTTTTGGATGAGATGGATCTAAGTTGAGTGGAGGAGGAAGCATAATAATAAGATTTCTCTCAAGAAGTTGTTGTAATATAAGATGTGGAGCAATAGTCAACTTTGTATATGTATGCTTAGTTTTCCATTGGAGTTCTTTGGTGTTAGAGACAACATTGATAGTGACTTTAGCTTCAGTAGGTTTCATGGTTGGTTTAAAAGTTGTTTTACTTTGAAAGCATGTGTAGAGGATGAAGCTTGCTCCTGATACTTAAGCTTTCCTATAGATAAGAGTTTAGTTTCACGTAGCTTGAGAGTGTGACACAATGATCAAATGAGGAGATGTCTCAAATAGAACTCTCTAAAGAGGTGGTAATAAACTTTGAATGAATAAGTCTTGAAGCTCAGAGTCCACAAATCACATTAGACATCTTAGCTAGGTTGTTTTTTATCATAAGACATAATCTGCTAGATGTTCATTAGATCCCTTGTTTAAGTTGTGTAAGTTGTGCATATGAGATCTTAGAGCCGATATTGATAGAAAAATGAGTAAGAAAAGCATCGACTAGATGCGTGAAAGATGTTACCAGTGGACAGGTAGGTCATAGAACCAACACATCACATAATCATGGAGACTGTGAGGAAAATATTAGCTAAAAGAATGTGATCATCCACAAAATCTAGACAAGCCACATGGAATGCTCAAGATGATGCTCTTGTGGGTCACCATGCCCATTGAAAATGGGAAGCTTAGGGGTGAAAAAATTAGGTGGAAGTGAGTAAGTGGATATGGTGGGTGTGAATGGAGTGTGTAATAAGAGAGTGGAATCCAAATATGGAGACATGAGAAGTAGCCTGTTGTAATTGGATTTTGTGCACTTGGAGGTCTTGATAAAGAGAGGCTAAATCTTGAGTGCCAATGAAGAAACTTATCATGTGTGAGAAACAAGGGTGGAGTGAAGTGATTAGTGGGAGTAGGAATTGAAACAAGAATAGTAGATGTAGGTGGAAGAGTGGAAAAAAGGCATAGTGAGTGGAAATGGAAGGTGGGGATGGAGTGGGGAGAAGAAGTAAAGCTTCCAAGATTGGTGGCCTCCTCACGAGAAGCATATAAAATCAAGTCTAGATCTTGGGGATGCTCAATGATATGATCATTAAGGGATTTAAGATGGTCTTTAGTAAATTTTCATAAGATTGAGCCATAGTGATAAGAGGATAAGAGCTCTAAATGGAAGGTGGATTCAAGATCGGGTTCACCAAAATGATTAAGCTAAATGTGTGAATATATGCCTAATCTGATGTTATTGTAGCAGTAAAATAAATATGCAATTAAGTACATAAATTAACCCAAGAAAACTAAGCAATAAATTATGAAACCCTAATTACAAAGAGGAGAAAAGGTACTTAGCTGATTCATAATAAAATCTATGAAGTGTGTACCAAAGTGTTGACTAAGGAACAAAAAGAAAGATCACACAGAGACCCAAAAAAAAATGTAGATCTAGAGAGATAGGCTAGACTAGGGCACCCGAGAGGGACAGGGGGCACCTGGGGGTGCCTAGGCCTATTTTTAGGGCACCTGGGTCTATGAAAAAAATGCTCAGAAACCTCCTCTAGTGGTCACAAGAGTTTGTTTTTTCACCTTTGGTCACTCTGAGGTCACACAAGATCACCGAAGTCACTGAAACCTACAATGAAATATGAACCTACAAAACCTCAAATAGACATCAAATCCTAAAAAAAAAGATGCAAAATGAGGGGTCAGACTATCCTCAACTATCACAATGGTGAACTTATGACTGAGTGTTACTACACTACATCTCAGACCCAATGTAGTTCTATGTGTGTGTGTGTGTGTGTCGAAATCATGCCCTAGGTGGCTCTTGTGTGTGTCACACTTGATAACGAGCAAAATAGCTAGATGTAAAGAAATGTAATAGATGTGTGCATGGAATAGAATGAACTTCCCTCCTATGAAGTGTATGTAAAATAACCAACCCTTGTGTCCCTTGTGATGGTGCTAGATGGATGCAATGAGCTCTTAGATGCTTGATGGATGCAACCTTAGGTGGTGATAGCTAATGCTTAGTGCTTGGTCCTTTATTATGATCACATAACTTTATATTTATATGATTCCTTTTCTTGAATTTCATAATTAACCCCAAAAATTTTGACTACCAAAAAGATAAGATGCTCAAATGGCTAGAAAAGGACCCAAAAGATGTGAACAACAAAAACATCATAACTTCTAAAACATTCTTCATATAAACCTAAAACTTGGCCCACAACATCATAAAAACATCTTCTAACATCTCCAATGCTCAACTTCTCTTAAATATATCTACATCTCTTCAACCACTAAGACTTACACAACTAGGTTTTAGGGTTTTGCATAGTTTAGACTAAGACAAAGTAAAAGAACATCATACCTCAACTTACAACCTCTCTAAAAGGTCGTGATAACCTTTATACATCATGTCTCATTCACCTACATTCCCACATGGGCTTACATATCTCTACAATTGATGTAGTCACAAAATCACGCACTTACTATTACATTTATACAACTAAATATAATATTTAATATATGGATCTCGCGTAAGAAAAGTATTCACTAATGACCTATCCCCTAGTCCTATCATCAATTATTTGATTATTGTCATCATTTTTATTACACATTTGTCAGTTGTTTACATAGTTCGCCATCGCTAGGGAGTCTCCTGTCGTTATTTTGTTATTTGTTTTTCTAGTATTTGACTAGGAACCTAGGGTAGAATTGGGCTGCCCATGGGTTCCCAATCATTATTTTAGGTGCCATAGTCCTAAGCACTTGCATCTAATTTAGAGTTTCAAGGTTGGTCTTTGTAATTTTCCCTCTCATTCCCTAAGTACTAGTCGGTATGTCGGGTCATTAGTGTCGAATATTGCAGAAGAGATCCCTATATAAACATAACATACTCACTATCTTAAGGGTGGACTATCTACTATCAAGGGCTAGTTATCTACTAAGGCAAGGGACTGCATTTGGGAATCATTGCATCACAAACACTGCATAGGAAAGGGAAGTCTATTATATTCCATCCACCATTTTACATTAAATCTAGCTATTACTGTTATCTCTATGTCATTAATGATAGGGTACCATAGGCACATAATTACACACACTTGCACATAGAACTAGTGGGCTTGCCAATCCTAAGTCCATCCATTTGGAAGCTAAGGAGTCGACCCATTCATTTGCATCTTTTTTAGGGTTTGATGTTTTGAGTGGGATTTTGTAGGATATTATTCACCAAATATCTACAAGGGAAGTTATGACACGTGACAAATATTGAAGTATTGCAAAGATCTAGCGACACTTACATATTCAAGTCCCGAGCTATTCTATGACCAGGCACCCATACTACAAACTAGGGCACCCACAAGTGCCCTAATCCTATTCTAGGTGCCCTATTCCAGTCAAATCTTTAATAAACACTAACAATATACAAACACATCACATACATTCTAACACTAATCACCAAATCACACATCATCGATCACATTACAACATCGATACACAACAAATAAACTCATCATATATCAATACCATCTATCCATATCTATATTAAATAGAGTCATCATTACAAAAACCATTTCATCACTGGGGGGAAACTCCCCTACATCATATACAATAATGCAAATCAAACCTCATCATCACTATCACTCTCAGGTACTACGAGATCCCTAGAACTAGATGCCTCACCACTAACTTTGTGCCATTTTCATGGCCTCGATACCTCTCCACTTGCCTACATAATAAGGTGTTCTCTCGTAGACTACTTTGAAAACTAACGCTACAAATCCACGTATCATGTGAATACATCCTACGCTAAGGGACCACCACCTAACGCCTCTCTAGCTCATCGAGTCTCCTCATGTGCCTCATCCCTCTCACCTAGCAATACAATGCACATCACTACTGCTATGGCCACTAGCTCAAATAAATGGGCATGCTCACCCGCTATATCATCCACTTGCTCAAGTATACCTCCACCAAGTATATCGGTCGACACATTCCACATCAATGTGTGGATAGATGTGTCTACTATTAGGGACCAATACGCATCACCTACAAAACAAATAACACAACGTGTTAGATAACCATTACTAAAACATAAGCCAACAAAAAAATACACAACATAGCTATGTATAGATACTTACGGTTAGATATAGCCACTACCACATTGTCTAGGGAATGTGCTTCCCCCTCTCTACCCCCTCCCGTAGCAACCCCGCTACATCTACAAATAATGGAAACAACAATACCCATTGATGTGTCATCCACCATGTGTGATACTCCTTTGTACAACCTACATCATCAGAATCTATAGGATCTATTGTTGCATATGTTTCATTTAGTCCAAGAGGTACTAGATTTTTCCCTCCTAGGTGCTCTGATAGCTCTTAACCATATATGGCTCTGGGGGCACATCTTGAGCCATGTCAACTATCGTGATACTCTCTCTACCTAAAAATCTTGGCCACACCTAGAAATCGATCCTCCAACCACATAGTCCTCTGAATACATCATAACTCTACAACATCCTCGGGCCATCCTCCATAGTCATGGTATGGCCTCCATGTAACTTCCTTGGGTCCCATCCTATCTATCAATGTCATGTACATGTATGTGTCCATCCTATGCCCATGAATATTAATCCACCTCCTCACATATATCTCTGGCCTAACCCACTCTCCTCGTGGACCTCTAACTAGTCTCAACACTGATATGTGCTCACACGCCCACACATGTAAAAGAAGAGTAGCTCCTATCCCACCACCATGTTCATCATGAGTAAACTGGTATAATTCCCTATATAGGTGGTCCAACACACACCATGCCCATGCATATCTAGTACCCTCCTCCTTTATCTACCAACATATAGCATGCATCTTATACAAGATGCCTACACCTCTCCCTCCACTGCTATAGATGAAGTAATCACAATTGCTATGAACTTCCACAAGTGTGGAACCCCAAACCGTAAGATAACATTCATACTGATATGGGACTCGGTAGGTACTTGAGTCCCCGGAAAAATATTATCTAGCACTTGCATCCGGCGCTCCATATCCTCCAACATCATAACTTGTACTCTTTTCCCACAACAGCTGGAAATCACAATATGCGATACACATCCTCCAAATTAACTATCATCTCCCCATAGGCAACCAAAATGTGCACATATCCACACACCACCTCTCCATAGTATGGTAAACATATGCATATTTTGGGGCACATCCCCCATCCATGTTATGTGCCACAAGCCGGCACAGTCTATAACATCCCACTCATCATCTAACAGGCCCATCCCAAGAAAAGTACTCAAATGATGCCCACCGCAGAACTCCCTTGAGTGAATATCCCTCTACACACCAAAAACAACAAAAAAAACAGTATTAGAACACTATACAAATCCAAACACACTCGCTTATCACATTACTATACACTACAAATCTGATTTTCACCATTTTAGGCCACATACACACTTTTCTAGGCTAGGGCACCAAGATGCGGGACTAGGGTGCCTGTGAACAGGACACTAGTGCCCAATTCTAGGTGCTCCTTTCCCAAGGCTCACTAGCACCCTCACCACTTTTTCTAGGTCTCAAACACCACAAAAATTAAAAATCTCAAATTTGAAAAAATCAATAAAACGACCACTACACCATACATTTTTTGAAAAATAGTGCACTTACTAACTCCGTTGTTATGCATGACACTACTACGGTGGTCACCACCCTCTCAAACCAACTAAGATGTGTTACTCTCACTTGTGACATTTTCACTCACTTCGTGCTCAATCTCAAAATTCCTAAACAAAAAAAAAGTAACTAAGAACTTTTTCACTTCACTATTTATAGTTACTTTTTCATCACCTACTTTACTATAGTCATTATTTCATGCTTATTACCACAACTAATGCACATTACACCATTTTATCATATCTTGAGTGTTTCTACTCTAATTTACACCCCGTTTGTGAATTCTTTTTATAATTTTTCCTACCATCATACCATACACATTACACACATGTTATCTCTCCTTCACATTGTCCTTCAATCAATACACACACATTTCAACAATCTTTATCACACTTCCTATTTATCTCGTGCTTACTTTTGGCTTAGCGTTCATTCTTATCATCACTTCCCCTTTCACCAAAATGGGGGCATATCATTGGGGTCATCCTATAATTCCCCTTATATCACCATATGTTTAAACAAACACTATCGATTCAACAATTCCAAACATTTACTAATGCACTATCAATTCCCCTAATGACCTAACTTGGGGGCAAAAACATACAATTTCTATATGCGACATTTCATCACTTCCCCTAATGACCTAAACTGGGGGAAACAAGTGTTAAAATATTTTCCATGTGATCATTCACCAATTTCTATCGATTCCCCTAATGACCTAACATGGGGGCAACTAGCGTAAAATCTCTCTATGAGTAACCAATCGGAATCAATCAATCAACATGTTCAAATCCTTAACAATTGAAACCACATCACTCAATCAATACAATATAACAAAATTGGCCTCCCAGATGACCTAACTTGGGAGTTACATGCATTACTTTCCCAGATGACCTAACTTGGGAAGTTATTCTATCTATTTCATGTTTTCTTCTAGATGACCTAACTTGGAAGCCATCATACATTTCACATTTTACTTCCAAATGACCTAACTTGAAGCCATCACATTGTGGTGACACCCATGGAGTGGGGGCAAGATTTTCTTTCCTATACCATTCCTATATGGGTCAATTGTTTGATCGAAATTATTTAGATCCAAAAACCACAAAAATTTATCTAAGTCCATCTAGCAATGGCTAGATCTTGAGGATGTAGTTAGAGATTGGAGAATAACACACTTTTCTCCCTACACTCTTCCTCTAGGTGGCAAGGATACCCAAATCCTCTGTCGATTATTCATATACACATGTTTGATTAGGGAATTGATCACTCCCTACCCCATCTCATTGTCATCATACAACATTTGAAATCATCAATCATCTAACATTTCTATCATCACTCTCATTTAGTACACTTCATCACAACATTACGCTTTTCACTACGTTGCATGGATCAACACGTTGATCCATGGTTTGGCACACTATATGGTTCTTTCAGCACATTTTTACTACCACATCTGCATGTCTACTATAGCATGGGCTTCTCTAGATTTCTCTCAGGTACACATCTCTATCTACTTTATGTTACCGAGCTTTCCACTCACCAACATAAAGTGGGGAAAATGTAGTCACAAAATCACGCACTTACTATTATATTTATACCACCAAATATGTTATTTTATATATGGATATCGCATAAGAAAAGTATTCACTAATGACTTATCCCCTAGTCTTTCATCAGTTAGTTGGTCATCGTCATCATTTGTCTTACATACCTTATTGTTTACATAGTTATGGTCATCTCTTAGGGAGTCTCAGGTGTCGTTATTTGGTCATTTTTCATCTCTAGTATTTGACTAGGGCACCTAGGGTAGAACTAGGGTGCCCATGGGTGCCTCGGTCCTTATTTTAGGTGCCCTAGTCCCAGTAACACTTGCGTCTAATTTAGAGTTTTGAGGTCGGTCTTTGTAATTTTCCCTCTCATTCCCCTAGGTACTAGTTGGCATGTCGGGTCATTAGTGTCAAAATTTGAGCAAGATATCCCTATATAAACATAACATACTCACTATCTTAAGGGTGGACTATCTACTATCAAGGGCTAACTATCTACTAAGGAAAGGGACTACATTTGGGCATCATTGCATCACACACACTACATAGGAAAGGGAAGTCTATTATATTCCATCCACCATTTTGCATTACATCTAGTTATTTCCCATTATCTTTGCATCATTGACGCTAGGGCACCCTAGGCACACAATTACACACACTTGCACATATAACTACATCGAGTGATGTAGTGTAGAGATGTAAGTCAATCCATTTGGAAGTGCACACGACCCATTCATTTGCATCTTTCTTTTTTAAGTTTTGATATGTTTGTGTGGGATTTTGTATAAGTTATCCATTTCTACAAGTGAGAGTTACGGTGAAAACCACGTGACCCATTCATTTACATGTTTCTTTTTATGTTTTGATATGTTTGTGTGGGGTTTTGTAGGATATTATTCACCGATATCTCAGCAATGACATCACTTAAGTTATGGTGAAATCACGTGACAAAGATCAAGATATTATGAAGATCTAGCGATACTTCCAAATTCAAGCCTTGATTTATTTTGAAGACCAGAGCACCCATACTACAAACTAGGGTGCCCACGGTTGCCCTAATCCTCTTCCAGAACCCAGTCTAATCAAATATTCATTTTCTACAATTTCTAGGGTTGTACCATCATACTCTACTTTTTTTGCACATCATCTTGTTCAATACATAATCATAAAGCAAGGTAAGTCACTTTCAGGTTAGTACCTTTTCCCTCTCATTTCAATTATCTTATTTCATTTAAATATCAAATAAAATTATTTAGCACTTACATTCTAGTTTATACTATTTATTTCATTATTGTACTATTTAGATTAACTCTAAAAATCCATATTTTAGCTAATCACTTGATGAGCATGCCTCATTAGGCCTCCAAGCACTTAGACTAGGTCTAGATGAACACCTACAATTGTGTCTTCCACATTTACCTTCACTATGAATCTCATGTGAGTGTCTCAACACTCTCTAATCATGCTCTCATGCCTTTACCATGCTCCTCAAGCCACCATGCAACTTTATCCATCATGTGGCTAGCTAGGTCACCCGATTAGGCCTCGCTACCAAGCCATTCTTACTATTCCACACTTTCCACCATGTCACGACTTTTTTTTCCATGTCACCATCATATGAATCATCCTCTAGTACTCCTAGATCATTATCTTTTCATTAATGATCTTTTACATCAATGACAACACTCAAACTCACTCATGCCAACAATCTCCCCTTTTTCATTGATAGAAAACCACATAGTTCTTCTCCCCCTTTTTACATTAATGACAAAGAATTCCTAATCACATGATCTTCATCTTCCTTCAACTCTTTTTGATTCCTTCCTAAATGGAAACATCACCAAATTCTTCATATAAGCATAAAAATTTATCTTTCTTCACTAATTTTTGTTTGTCTTCTTCATAGCTTGAAATCACTATAGCACTCCTTGGACAGAGGCACATAAATCATCCACTCATGCCAACAAGAATTCTGAGCATGAAATATATTTTCTAGCACCTATTCATACCATTATTTGGTTGAGAGCATCATCAAAATACCTATCTCCACTATGTATTAGTTGATAACAACTTTTAGGGATGAGATCCCTAAACCAAGTCTTCAAAGAAATTTAGACCAACCTCTCCTTGTTGTAAAATTCCATGCATAAGATGAAATAACTCCTTATAGCTCCCCTAGGGTCATACCTTCTCAATCTAATTGAAAATGAAAATATTTCCTTACCTACCTTACTTATATGCCATGAAGATGAGTTGGAACAATCACCTTATCCTTGAAGAAAATTTTCAGTATCTTTTGGTCTTCCTTTCTTACTTATCACAATTGATCAACACATGACTTATTCCTCATAACATTTTTCTTAAAATAACCCATCATTTTGTCTTACTAGGCCTTATAAACACCTATAACTCCTGATTTAGGTCATAACCAGCTCTTGTTTCCTTGAAAATCATCCACAATCTTGTAGCACACCATCTTAGTACACAACAGCCACCTAATGTAGACTTATTTTTGTACATGCTTTGTTGACTTATCAAGATGCAAACAGCATCAATCTAGACTAGTGTAGTCTTACAAGTCATTCTAACTTCTCATACACCTATTTAAAAACTCCTTTACATACCTCAATTCTCACACACACACATATAGCTCATCATTTTATGAAAAACCAACTGTAGTATTCTAATATAGTGTATTATCCAAACCAAAATGTAATAAATCGATAATAACAGTCATGTAACATGCTTAGCTTCACCTTCTAGAGGTTGAGAGTACACAAGCACCCTCCTCAACCTAAGTCATCCTAATAAACCTCCTGATACTTTATGCACATCATGTAACACTACATATATACCTTTGAATCAATGTACCAACTCCATGAATGCATTTAGACAACATAACTCATATATGACTCTGATACCACTGTCATCTCCTTGTACTTATATCAATATTCATATTTTATTTATGCTTGTATAGCATTGAAAAAAATCAACACTTATATATTATTATTCAAGACACCATTGCAACCTTCATATTATACATACCATACACAGACACAAACCTTGTTTTTCAATCATGAAGAACTCACTCTTCCACTTCCACAAATCTAATCATGTTAGTGCTCCTCCATAATTTTCTATACCATATTTATGATGCATAGACAACTTTTGAGGCACTTCAACCTTGAAATAAGACAAAATATACACCTAGTGGACTCTATCAACTTATGAACATACCTGAAAATCACTTACATACCTCCTTTCCTACTTTTACACCTCTTCATGGTTTCTTGGAGTTGATGATTCATTTCTCTTGCTCCCTCTCAAGGTCCTTGATCTCTTAATGATGTCTTACGGGGGTAGAAATCACTCCCAACCTTTCCCTTAGGTGTTCAAATGTTGGTTTTGGAAGTGGCTTTGTCAGAATGTTAGCTATCTCTTCCTTGGTGGATACATATTCCAATTTGATCCTTTTCTCACTCACTTGATCTCTCAAGAAATGGTATTTGATTGGAATGTGCTTAGTTTTTTAATGCAACACAGATTTTTAGAAACACTAATAGCACTTGTACTATCACAGTAGATAGGGGTAGGCCCATCACACTCCACCTTATAATCTTCTAGTGTTTGTCTCATCCATAAGACTTGTGCACAACATAATGTAGTTATAACATATTTAGCTTCACATGTGGAAAGAGATACTAAATATTTTTTTACTCATCCAAGAAACAAGACACTTACCAACATAAAATTATCCTCCACTAGTGCTCCTTCTATCATCTAGGCTTCCTTACCCAATCAACATCTATGAAATCCTTCAATTCAAAATTATCACTCTTTGGATACCATATCCCATACTTAGCAGTTCCCTTTGAGATATCTAAATATTCTCTTCACTTCTTGCAAGTGAGTTTCCTTTGGATCCTCTTAAAACCTTCCAACAAGACTTACAACCTGTAAGATATCTTGTTCTAGAGGTAGTAGCATACAAGAGACTACCAATCATGGATCTTGTACTCAGTTTGATTTACCTTAGGTGAGTCATCCTCCTTGCTTAGTTTGCATCATGTGACCATGGGGGTTCCAACAGGATTGTAATCTTCCATTTGAAACTTCTTCAACATCTCCTTGATGTATTTGGCTTGAGATATGAATATACCTTCCTTGGACTGATTGACTTGTAGTCCTAGAAAGAAGGACAACTCTCCAAGCATAGACATTTCAAATTCTCTTTCATAGCATCTATAAATTTATGAGTCATGAGTTCATTTTTCCTCCAAATATAATATCATCCACATATACTACAAAATTAATAAATGTCCTTCTTCATTTTTTATATACAAGTTACTATCAGCAACTCCTCTCTTGAAACCTTGTTCAATCAGGTACTTGTCAAGTCTTCCATACTAGGCTCTAGGGGCTTTCTTTAGTCCATAAAGTTCCTTTTTCAGTTTGCAAACATAATCCTTCTCATTTTTCAAAGAAAAACCATCAAGTTTCTCAATGTACACTTCTTCTTCTATATTACCATTCAAAAATGTAGATTTGACATCCATTTGATACACCTTAAATCCTTTAAACCTTACATATGCTAGAAACAATCTAATGGCTTCCATTCTAGCTATTGAGAAAAAGTTTCATCAAAATCAACTCCCTCAACTTGTGCATACCCCTTACAAACTAATCTATCCTTGTTTCTTGTAACCTCTCCATTCTCATTGAGTTTATTTTTGAACACCCATTTAGTTCCAATAACATTCTTATCCTTTGGTCTAGGCACCAATTCCCAAGTTCTATTATTTTCAATCTGATCTAGTTCTTCATTCATATCCTTGACCAAAAATCATCCTTTCTTTCTTCTTCAACATTTTTAGGCTCAATTTTAGATAAAAATGCAATATTTTCTTGGTTTTGAAGACTTACCAATTTCCTTCTTGTAGTTACTCCAACATCTTCTTTCCTAGGATTTGATCTTCAAGGTGTGTCTCTCTTAATATGTCTTGATGGTGCTTTGGTGTCTTTTCTTTCTTTTCTTCATTCTTCTTCATCTATCTACACATCCTCTTCTTCTTCTTTGGGATCAGTCACTTTGTAGTGCCTCTTTTTCTTGAGAGTGGACCTCATGGGATAGATTCATCAAATTTCACACTTGCACTTTCAACTATTGTCTTCAACCTTTTGTTGTAGAGATGTAAGCTAAGATCCTTGAAGAATATCCAAGAAATATACCTTCATCAGACCTAGATTCAAACTTACCTAGATTCTCTTTAGTCCTTTTGATAAATCACTTGCATCCAAAAACTCTAAAGTGTTCCACATTTTTTGGTCTACCTTTCCATAGTTCATATGGGGTCTTATCACTATTTACCCTTTTCTAACATATGTTAAGGATATAAACAGATGTACAAATTGCTTCCTTCTAATAACCATCAGGTAGCTTAGATTCATTTAGGATAGTCCTTTCCATCTCTTGAACAATCATGTTCTTTCTTTCAACTACACCATTTTGTTGTGGTGTTCTAGAAACTGAAAATTACCTTCTAATGCCATGAGTTTTACAAAATTCATCAAATGAATCAACAAAACTCACCTCCATTTTCTGATCTAATGCTCTTGATTCTCCCATTTTTCTCATTTTCAATAGAGCCTTGAATGACTTGAAAACCTCAAATGCATCTGATTTGTTTCTCAAACAAGAAACCCAAGTATATCTTGTATAGTCATCAATTAGAAGCATGAAATAATAGTCACCTGATGTACTTTTAGTTCTCATAGGTCCACAAGAGATCAGTGTGGATCAATTGTAGAGGTCTAGTGGTAGAATCATGTTCCTTGGTCTTGAACCTTCTTCTAGTCTGCTTTCCATGAAGACATGCTTTACATAAGGTATCTTTTGGTTTGTTGATTCTTGGCATGTTCTTCATACAAATTTTTAGAACTGATCTTGACAAGATTATCAAAATTTTACATGGCCTAATCTCTTATGTCATAACCAACTATCATTCAACTTGCTCATAAGACATCTTTATTTGTTGACCTCCTTCAAATGTACATGTTATTTTCAGTCCTCTTGGCTTTGGAAACAAGCTTACATGTTTCTCTTTTTCTAATTTTACATCCCTTATCATCAAAGGTTAGGATATACCCTTGTTTTCACATTTGACTTACACTTGAAGAAGGTTGTGTTTTAGTCCCTCAACATATAGGACATTCTTAGTGAGGGTCTTCCCATTATCCAAACTCAAAGAGCCCTTCCTACAATTTTTATGGCAGTGTTATCACCAAACCTAACAGATCCTGATGCATTCTTCTTCAAAGAGGTGAATTTTCTTTTTCACCAGTCATATGAGCATAACACCCACTTGTCAATATACCAAATCATATTTTCATCTTGATTGTGAAAGGCAAGTTTGAGCAATTTGACACTCTTCATCTTTTTCCTTGATTCTACAAGGCCTAAAACCAAAGCATGTTCTTCCTTATCTTATTTTCATTCTTCATTAACCTTAAAAAGTAGATGGAGATGGTGAACATACATCAAATATGGAATTCCATATGTCAAACCCTAAGGGTTTCAAACAAGCTCTCATTTTGATCAAGAGGAAGTACTTCAACTTGAACCTGTCTACCTATCATATTAGTGCTTCAAAGGATCTCCTTCCAAGTGATTAAACTTCTCCAAAAAGGACTGATCTAATACCAATTGTTGGAATCACAATGGACTGAGAGGGGGTGAATCAGTCCTTCAAAACCCTTAAACAATTCAAATTAACTTTGCATACACCATTTACATTCAACCATGCATTAATGTGATCTTAACAATATATAAACAACCATCCACAAGAGAATAACCATGAAAGAGTACACAAGAACACAAGATGTAAGTGGGAAACCCTCAGGGGAAGAAAACCCTAAAAATTTTTATTATATTACTCAAACCAAAATACTTTCATGAATATGACTCATCACACAAGATTTGTTTAGTGAGGCACCAACCCCAAGGAGCACCAACCCCTAGAAACCCTTATTGATATTACTCACAAAAAGGAATCATGTGAATATGACTCATCACACAATTTTTGAATAATAATACCACTTAAATATAATTCTTCCAACATTGTTTCACACACAATTGATAGTGATCACAAATTCATCTCATACACCTTTAAACCCTCTTCAAACACACCTTCTCCTACTTCACTCAAACTTGATCAAACATGGACTGATTTGGACAAAAACCATTACACACAAGTTCTTCAACACTCTTCAAACATTTACACACACTCTCAATTTATCTTATTCCCTTGAATCACTTTCACTCTCTCACCTAGCTCACATTTTTCCCTCTCTTTCACTAGTTCAAAAATGAACCATTACATTCACTTTTATATGGAATCATGATTATAAAAACATAACATAGGTCAGGTATGACCCAACTTAATTTAAGTCATACCAAAACATGAAAAAATAAACACTAAAATCTCATATAAAACATCATGAAGGACCCATATGGGTCAACAATGCACCAAGACACAAGACAAGCCCAAAAAGGCCTAAAACCCCATCACCGAGCTCATCAAAGACTCAAACACTTAATCAATATTTTTCAAGCCTCCAAAGGATTCAAACATGTCAAAAATACCATATAAACATCATCAACCTGATCAAGAACCTTTGCATCATTCATTTTCTTCATATCACTCTCAAGTAGGATTGTTTCCTACTCAAAACAAGCACTTCCAGAACCAGTCTTCATTAATGGAGCTCAAGATCACACCAAAACACTTCAACTATGTCATGTAACCACTAATTGTAAATATTGACATTTATAACACATCCATTCATATTATACCTCATGAAACATCCATCAATGCAAATGAACCAATTCTCCTCTTCAACAAATTAAACTACCCAGAACCAATTTTGGAAACTTAACTGTTTTCACCCTTTACTGACACATTTCAAGACCTCAAATGAATTCACTAGAAAGGAAAAAAATTCATCCCTATTCACTCTCAAATGTATATCCATCATCAACTAATCCAAAACATTGGTCTTCTACATCCATCTTCTCACCAAAGCAATGTTGTCTTGAACCAATCAAACTAGGTCAACTTGTGACCTCAACCATGCCACCTCAATAAACTTTCAAAGATCAAAAAATTAAAATTTGTCACATGATATGTCAAAAAAACCTCCAATGCCATTATAATTCATCACCATTCCCACAAGTGCTCAAGCACTTCCATTCACCAAGCCTGTTAAAACTACCCTTTTGGCCCAAAAAAATTAGTCTTCAAAGATAGGGAAAACTTTGCACTCTAGACCTCAACCATGACCTAAAACCATTTTGGTGTATGTATTAAAACTCCCAGGATTTTATAAATGGTAATTTAGTCAATAGGTTCAATGGACATCTTTTACACAAACTAAAAATCTTCATAAACAAGCCTTTTTTGAGTGGGGCCCACATATTGTCACAAGATATAACATACCTCATTGGAAATATAGAGGATTCCTATACAAAACCTTAAATCATCACATTTTCAAAAAAATCCATTAAGGGCACCTACCAAGAATATCTTCTCCATCACTAGCAAACTAGGATTTCAAAGCCATAAAAAGTGACTTACCTTATTAACAATTGTTCATAAATGTTTGGTCCTAATTTGATCTCATTATAACTCTGATATATTCTTAACTACATTCCCTAACATCCCTAAAAGTATCAATGTCCCATGAAAACATCATACGTGCCAACCAAGAGCATTTCTCTCACATTGAGCTAAGAAACATGCCTTCTTGAGCTTGATAGGACTCAAAACATCATAACTTCCAAAATATTCTTCATATAAACCTAAAACTTGGACCAAACCATCATGAAAAAATCTTCTAACATATCCAATTCTCACCTTCTCATAAATATATCTTCATCTCTTCAACCACTAGGACTTGCACAACTAGGTCTTAGGGTTTTACATAGTCTAGACCAAGACACATAAAAATAACCTCATACCTCAACTTAAAACCTCTATAAAATTCCCAGAAAACCTTGAGACATCATTTATCACTCACCTAAATTCCCTCATGGACTCAAATATCTCTTCACCTTATGATCATGTCTCATTAGGCCTCCAACCACCTAAACTAGGTCTAGATGAGAACATACAACTAGGTATTCAACATGTACACTGTGCTTTGAAGCTCATGTGAGAGTCTATACACTCTCTAATAATTACATCCATTCCTTTACCATTCCCATCAATCCATCATGAAACTCTATCCATCATGATCTATCACCCAGGATAACTAGGTCACCTGATTAGGCCTACTAGACCAAGTCATTCTCATTGTTTCCACACTTGCCACCATGTCACACCCTATTTTTCCATGTCACCATCATATAAAGCATCCTATAGCAATCATAAACCATTCTATTTTTCATTAATTATATTCTACATCAATGATAACACTAAATCGTACCAACACAAAGTACGAATGTCATCGATTTTGAAAGCTAGTTTTACCTTAAATGTCCATTTTTAGACACCGAGTTTGATTTTTTCCCCGCGAGAGCTTAGAAAAATGGTTTAGGGTAAAATATTATATGATTTTGACTCCAAATCACATTTAAATTTCAATGGAATCATTCTCAAAATTCAATTATTCTAAAACTCAAAATTTAGGGCCTATTCCTTCTTAAACTAAGAGGGGTAGCTGAAGAAGATTGAAATATCTCAAGAAATCCTTAAGCCTTAGATAAAATTTGATATTTATACCTTGTAGATGATTACAATATATTTCTAATAAATATTATTTTCCAATTATTTCATTTGGGAACACCTGAGAATCTTCTAAAAATGACAAAATTCATCATTAAAGCTCTCATTCCCCTGCATATCAATACCCATTGTTGAACAGATGGATCCTAAATGAGATTTTCTTTCCTAAATTTTCCTAAACTTCTTCATAAACCTTTAATACTCTCTGAAATTACCCTAATATTCTTTATAATTTCTTTCAACATTCTCGGAGGGTGTTTTCCAACTACAAAATGGCCTTTTTAAGCCTTCAGAGGAAGTTATCTTTTACGGAATCTTACTAAATTAATTTATCACCTTCAGCAATCACCCCTGCACACTTAAAAAAATAAAACCTTGTTAGGCTTTCCTCTTATTCAGGGTGAAGGTTGAAAAGAAGGAAAGTTGGCCAAAGGAAGGATGCCTAGTGAATGGGAAACCTAATTTTTAATTAGGGGCTTAGTTGTCATGCTTAAGATTTTGTATTTTTCATGCTACCTATTTTGCATGACCACAGTGAATTTGGACTTAATTGTTCCCCCTAATTATATCATGCATTACATAATTAGTTTATTGTTTTAAATGAGAATAAATATTAATTAAATTGAGCCATGTGAAACTTATTAGAACTATATGATTTGATTTTTTACTTCATCTAGGACTAATTAAAAATATAGGCATGAATCAATCAATCAATTCGATTGAAATTGAAGATGTAATTTGTGATGTAGAAGTATCATGGGGAATTAAATTTCTTACATAATTTTTACAATATTAGTTAAATACATGCACACACAAGGATGGTGAGAAGGATAATGGAGAAAGGAAAGTGCAACACAAAAGTTGGGTGATGGTGACGATTACGCAGGGCTTTCACGAATGCTTTGTGCAATAGTTGAATTGTATAATGTGCATTGATTACACAAGTGAAAGAGCACAATGTGTGCATGAAGTGAGTCAAGTATACCATTTGAGGGGCTAGAGTGACAAGGAGTAGAGAGATGAGTTGAGTCACATGGAACAAGTGAAACTTTTCAAGGGTCATGAAGAAACACCATTGTAATAGCTTTAGGATTTTTGTTGATTTTTGTAACAATCCCAATAATGGGAGTAGTATTTTTAGATTTCATCAAGGATTTTCAAATTAATAAAAAACATGTACATGTGTTTTGATTTTTTATGTATTATAAGGCATTTCATGAGTCCATATATTTGAGTAGTTTTATCTTTATGTTGTGAGGTTTGTAAAATTTAATTTTGACACATCTAGCACTCCTAAAATGTTAGTAAAAAATCTAAAAGGCCCCAAAACCTAAACAATTACTATATTATTTCCAAAAATAGACATCGATTGTAGAATTTAACCCTAAAATCTTAAGGATGAATGTTAAAATCCTTTAAAAATACCTATATACTTGAGTAGATTAGATTATGAAAAACTATCTCTAAACCGTGACTTATGGAGTGTGATACTATTTCCATAAGGTGCAGAGTGACCCTAATTTCTTATATTTACTAAAATAAATTTAAATTACAAGAGATAAATATTATTCTTTTTACTTTAACTTTTATTTTTATAAACAAAAGGCTCCCGAAACACATACATTACTCATAGACTAAGGAACGCGTATGCATGCTAAAAGAGTGTATGTGTTCCTTAAATTATGCACACAAACCAAGCCTTTCTAGGCTTGAAAATGCTTTGGTTTCCCAAACCTAAGCCTTGGACCTATTACAACACAAAAACTTGCATGTTTTTGAAAAAAATGCATAAACTCATCTTTCACCATGATAAATCCTACAAAAATGATTGCAATATTTCTAAAAATATGCCTATAATGTAAAGAAAACTATCCTCTTTCTAAATATATACTTTTTTAAAAAATTACTATTATAAGGTTTCTTTTTATATTTATTTCAAACTATGTCTTTTATACCTTTATTTTTATCATTGTAAATGTCTATCTTTTGTCATGTATCTTTTGTTTCACTTCTCCAAATTAAATAAAAATTATACAATCCCACACTAGGACTAATTCTATACATATTCAACAAAAATTCTAGTTTCCGATATTTTTGAGGTAGTTAGAGGGACACAGTGAGCTATCCATTATTTTTTAATTTTCAAAATATTTGTACTTGGAAAATCATAAAAAAATAAATACTCTCTAAAAAATATTAAAAAAACTATCCCAAACTAGATGCTCCTATCTATATTTCTACCAAAGGGTTTTCAAAAATACTAAATATTTTTTTATAAAAAACAAGAGCAACTATTGAAATTTTTTATCTTTAGCCCACTTACGCTTAACCATTTTCAAAAAAAATAGTACTTTAGAAACTAAACTCGAAATGCTACAATTCATGTTATTATAACATCTTTAAATTTTTTTGATGGGATGGGAGTGGTGCGGTCAAGTCACATGGTTGTGTGCTTGCCCACCCATGTTCAAATCCCCGAGGCACGATCCTCCTCGAAGGTGGTTTCACCGCTAGAGGCGGCATCTCTGCTTGTGCTGACACTGGTGGTTACTCCTCGTTGTTGACACTTGTGGCTCCTCCTCATTGTTGACCTTTGGTGGCTCTTCCTCTCACTACTGATGTTGGTGGCTGCTCCTCTCGATGTTGATGTTGGTGGCTCCTCCTCTCGCTTCTCCTCTGCCGCTGTTGATCTTTGGTGGTTGCTCCGCTCACTTGTTGATTCTCCTCTCGCCGCTACCATGGCTGCTCCTCTCGATCTTGACACTTTGGTGGTTGCTCCACTTACTACGACACTAGTGGTTTCTCCTCTCGCTGTTGACATTGGTGGTTGTTCATCTCTCTTCAATCACTGATAGTTTTCCCACTCTACTGCAGTTGTTTTCGTGTCATTGCATCTTCACTATGGTTTCATGGTTGCTTCAATTGGGTTACTAATAGTGGTCCCCTTCATTGTAACTAGGTTGTGGATCCTCTCAAAAAATCCTCAGTTGTACGAGGATGTGGGTCCTTTCAACACCCTCAATTTACCCTCAATTCCAAAAAAACATCTTCAAATTTTGAGAATAACTATCTCAAATAACTCATACAAGTTGAAGTTTTTATTTTTAGAAAAATGTCCACTTAATACCCCTTTTTGGCCCCCATTTCCATGTACTTACCCGCTACAAAGTGCTACAACAAGCAAGCAATGTGGTTGGGTTTCAAACTTAGAACCTATTGGATTTTCCTCATTTTTTATTTTGCTCCTTTGAGTATAAATTTCACTAGCATGAATAATGTGAGTGAGAATAAGATGATAAAGTGGAGCACGTGTATTATATATTCTTGTGGAAGAGGTGGGGTACATGTAATTATTTAATTCCCTCCTTTTTCTTCATAATTTTTCATTCATTTCTTCGTCTTATCTATGAAATTAAATACCATCCAATAAAAAACCTCAACACCATTAAAATAAAATAAAAAATATGTCATCCCTTTGAGCCATATTTCCTCAAAAATTTACGTTTATTTTAGGTACGTAAGGGGCAAGATCATTTGTTTTCACCTCGAAACTAATGGACAAGTTAAAGACATTGATTGAAAGACCTCTCCATATAGCTAAAAAAGATGTAGTGCAATGTTATTCTTAAGATCCATACTATTTTTGATTAAGTGAACTCGTGTTACTCAATAATTATTTCATTCCATCATATCCACTCTCAAAATATTTTCTCCTTGTTTTCTCCTATATTTGGAAAATATTTTAATCAAACCTTTTAGATATATGTCAAAATATCTTCCCAAATTTTTTACCTCTCATAGTTATTAAATTTAAAAATTGAAAAACTAAACTAACCCATTAAAATTAGAATATTAAAAAGTGTAGTAGTTGTACTAGTGTTGGAAATAACTAATATTTTTTAAACCATGGAAAGACATCATATCCATCCAAAATAATAATAATTTCCTCTTTTAGAAAAGAAGTATGATTGCCTTTGGCTATCGTAAAAAGGAAATGCTCGACATGAATATATTTCCCACATTTAGATTTTTATATTTGTCATATCATTCATATTCTTGATGTGGAGAAATCACTTCCTATTTGGTGCTCTATGGATATCCCATTGACTAGTTTATTATTAAATTTCTAAAATAATGTCAATGCCATGTTGTGCAAGTTCATACATCATCTCTCATCCCCACAATATTGTAATGAATAGAGCCACTATTATAGGCCTACACACCCAAAATACTTTGAAGAATTTTTTTAAAAATCACGTTAGGTATTCCTTTTCAATTAATAAAGTGATGATTTATTATGTCCTAAGCTTACTAAAAAAATATTTCATGCCAAATAAATATGTTCAACTCCAATGTAAAAAACAATGGTGAACATAAACGAAAAACAAGATATATATTAAGAGTAAATTTTAACACATGTTCTAAGGGTCGCATCAAAATTTTATGTGTTTCATATATCAAGCATAAGTTACCATAAATAAACTTGTATAGAGTCACTTCTTTGTTGATAAAATATTGTCAACAAGGTGCTTCAAATCAAAAATATTTTTCACAAGGTTAAACCTAAGTGTTACCAAAATACATTGGGATATCCTTATCATACTTATGTGTGACAAAGATTAGGTGATAAGTGGTGCAATGTGTCAAAGGGTGGAGGTAATTTTATTTTCTTTAACACGTGAAATTTAAATCAAGGATATGTTGGTTCTCATTTTGAGCCCTATTCTTAACCAAGTTGAGTTTTCCAAGAAATTTCCCCATACCATCTAAGGAATCATATTTACATATGTTAGCTAAGCACCAAAGCTTTTTGAGTATCCATGATCACTCCTTCCCATGACTTTGAAAAAATTAAATGATGGACATGACCATTCAATTCTAAGGAGACCGTAGTGCACTAACTTGGTAATCCGCGGAATGAAGAACTTAATGTTCCACGGGTTGCTCCAAACTGTGAAAGGATAAAGATCAAATCATGACCAAGGTGGAATTATAGAATGGTTGATAATCATTCAAATTGACTTAGTCTCACAAGTTGAAGCAAGAGAGGATATCGTGGGATGACTGGTTGCAAGAAATGAGGGAGTGTGGTTATATAACAAAAACCATGACACCTTTGGTTTAGTTTTCTATGGGTTTGTCAAAAGGGTTGGCACTCTGTAGATTCCAAAAGCCGCGGAACACTCATAAATCAACCAAAGGTCATGGAACATGAAAGATAAATAACAAAAAGGACAAATCTCGCAAGCAAAGGACACATGGCTAGATTTTGGGTCTCTCTAAGCCATTCAAATTTCACGGACTTCAAGTTTGCGGAATGTACCAAATTTCATAATGTTTTAGGTCTATGATGGGGAAGACAAATTCATCATGGCTAGATCAATGGCCATAGTTAACATGTGTCACCATTCCGGTGCGCAGGCACGCAGACGGCTCCGGAAGACCTCAAGTCTGTGGAATGAGATGGATTTCAAAGAGATTTAGGTCGGGGTGGTCTAACCAGTCAAGGAACTATACATGGAAACATTTCTATGGAACCAAAAAATGAAGTCCACCGTAATAAAATTTACGATGCGAAGGCCTAACCTCACAACCAATGAAAGAAAAACATGAACGAAAGCATGAGAGCCACACACTTTGTAAAATCCAAACCAAGGCCAAAACCGCAAAGGTGCATGAATCTTTCTCATTTTTTTATGTTTTACACTCTAATGAGGTTATTATAAAAATGAAGGTGAATTGCAAATTAAGCATGGATATTTCTCATTGGCTCACATTTCATGAAAATCAGTCAAGGTTATCAAACAATATCGATCTACGAATGAGCGTGGAGTGTTCTCATTGGGCATGTGATTCACAATGGCTAGTACAAGTAAGAGAATAGTCCGAGAAATCAAAATAATGTGAAATTTTCTTATTGTCTCACACACGTAGGCAAAGGTAATTCTCGAATCCAATCAAAATTTATCATGTGTCATTATCTTGTTCATCCCGACATGTAAAAATTCAAATGGCCATAACTTTCGCTCATGTGCTCCAAATCAAGAAAAATTGGTCTCGTTGGAAATGTCTCCTCAAGCCTTCAATTTGGAATCATTTTATCCATAAATTGATGGCATTTGGCGAGGAGAAAAGAGAAAAAATGGGACACATGAGCACTGGAAATATCAACTAATTATTTTCACATGTGGTAGTGAAGGCATAGAATCGATCCCAAAATACTAACAGAAAATTAAATATTTTCAGTTATATAAATGTGTATTCCTACTTTGATTAAATATATTTCTTTGTGAACAAATATTAGAATCACTTATTATTTTGGGGGAATCAAATTGAGAACTCATCAAATTTGTATAAATATGGGGGTTTGTCATCATATCTAGGGTTCGAGTTTTCTATTGAAAGAGCTATTTTTGGTATTCGATCAAAGGGGGTCATTTTTTCTATTGAAAGAGTTATTTTGATATTCTAATCAAAGGGGATTAAATTTTTCTATTTCTGAAATAGGTCGAGAGATATAATTATGAATATTGCATGTTTCATTTGTGAAATGCATATGGAATTCAATTTCCCAAACTTCTGTGTCAAGGTGGTTACAATGTACAACCACCGACAAACATTGAGAGCATCTGCTTATGTTCCATGTTAATAAATTCAAGATTTGAATGAAATATGTCCACTTTTGAGTTTAATTTTTGTGTTATGGGTTATGTATGTTGAATTGCTTATTGATGAGTTATATTTTTGTTATAGTATTGTGTTTGTTGTTTCTCTGTGTAACGCACTATATCAGTCCTCAATGGATTTGCTTTGGTCATTAGTTTAATATTGTGATGTGAGCATTTACTCTTCAATATTGGACTTAATTTTAAAATCCTTACTCTAATCATTTTTTCAAGTGGTTTTTGTTAGCCTTTGAGTGTATATTGGGAGTACTAGAGCGTAACCAATAAACAATTTATTATAATGCTTGCATGAGATTTTGTGTCAAGTATTTTAGAGATTGTGTTGAAAATTTGCATCTATTGGCTATTAATGAATGCAAATATTTCTTAATAGAAATTTCACTACTTAATCTAGTTTTTGTACTTTCTAGAATTGCAGGTTGCTCTAAGTGTTAAATACTTTAATACAAGGAATACCTCATCATATAAATTCCCCTTTGTAAAGTTACCCCCTTATATTAACTTCCATTCATTCCATTTACTACTTTGTTTCTTTGAATATCACTGATGGTGTCTTCTAGCCTTAATTCTGCTATCAAGAGAATGCAAGAGCAATTGAACTTTGTTGTCTATAGTAACCTATGTCTGGTATAGTAAGCATATACAACATCTTTTGTGACAACTCATGAGAGTGAGTTTTGTGTTCATGGCCATGATTATCCCATATTGATCCATCAATTGACAAGTCAAGAGGAACAAAGAATTCATCTCCCCCTCTGCATTCAGGTTACACCGTAGTCCTCTCACCCTAGTTTAAGGCAGGACTAAAAGTAGTAGGATGAGGCCATCCCCTTTGTATGTTCCCCTCAATCACCTCAATTATTTATCCCAAGGAAAGTGTTAGACCCCCCCAGCTACAAAATGACATACCACCCAGTCTACCACCATCCAAGCATTCCCCCTTCCTAAATAATTGTTTGTCAAGCCACCAGGGTGTATAATTGAGTACCAACACACTTAGGCACCGTTATTGGGGACTTCTTGATATAATTTGATAGGGACACCTTTATAGAGATTTTCCAAAATTAGGAAATTAAAGACCATTCTACTAAATATTGTCCACCATTTTCCAATTACAAACAAGTTTTCCATAAAGCTTGTACTTATTTGAGTATACTAGAATTTGACAACTAGAAACGTGGGAAAATTCATAAATATCTACAAATCTTAACCTCCTAGTTTGTGAAGATATCATTTCAAGAACTTTTTGAGTTAATCTATACATCTAAGGTGTAAGGCCTTAGTGGTGGCTCCATCTTTCAAAGAAAATATAGATTATACCAGTGCAAATATTTTACACCTTTTTTATTAACTCCCCCCTTTGAAAAGTTGGAAGGAAAAAGATCCTTTTTCAAGTTTGATCCCACCAGAAGATTACTCCCAGAGCTGGAAAATACATAGTCAAAAGGAAGAAGATCTGAAACCTATGGGTGGTCAAAAGATAGAAGAAAATATTGTTTCAACCTATTAAATTTGATCCACCTTTGGTGGAGGATTAATCTAGCACATCTGACAACTCTAATTCAGGTAGTCCTCAAGCATATTTACATTCTTTGTTTCAAGAAGGTTCAACATTTGTAAATAGCAAAGGTATTCTTCATCTTCCTTATTTGTTGACTCATAAGAACAAAGTGTTTTGTGAAACTGAGTCCCCAAGATATTTCCATTTTTGGATCATACTCCTCTACCTCGAGACCTCTAGTTCCCCATCATTTCAACCCTCCTTTTGAAAAATCTCCACCAAATAATATGGAACAACCTCCACCTAGGGCTCCTTTTGTAGTGACCACTTATAGCCAATAAGGTTCATTGGAATGGTGGGATATCAAATGAAGTACCAAATGAAATTAGAAGAACATTGCCTAGATTTCAATGAAAATAAATTGTCACTATTTAATCCATTTTTCAACTTTCCAAAATTATAGGCTGCTCTAAGCATGTTAAATGATTCAATACAAGTAATTTATCATCATATAAATCCCCCTTTGTGAAGGTATATAACCATAATTGATCCCACCCCTCGTATTAACTTTTATTCATTCTATTTGCTACTTTGTTTCTCTCAATATCACCGAAGGTGTCTTCTACCTTTAATTCTTCTATCAAGAGAATGCAAAACAATTGAAATTTGTTTTCTATAATAACATGTGTTTGGTATAGTAAGCATATACAACATCTTTTGTGACAACTCATGAGATTGAGTGTTTTATTCATGGCCATTCTTATCCCAGATTGATCCATCATTTGACAAGTCAAGAGGAACAAATAATTCATCTCCCCCCTCTGCATTCAAGTTACAACCAGGTCCTCTCACCTTATTTCAAGGTAGGACCAAAAGTAGCAGCATGAGGCCATCCCCTCTGTATGTGCCCCTCAATCACCTCAATGCTTTATCCCAAGAAAAGTTTTAGACCCCTCCCCGGCTACAAAATGACATACCAACCTACCTACCATCTGTCAAAGCATTCCCCCTTCCTAAATAATTATTGTTAGGCCACCATGGTGTGTGGAATTGAGGACCAACACGCTTATGGCACCATTGCTAAGGACTTCTTGAGTTTTCAGGGATTTCTCGATATAATTTAATAGGGATGCCTTTAGCAAAAATTATCCAAATAAACACCATTCTACTAAATATTTTCCACCATTTTCCCATTACAAACAGGTTTTCCATAAAGCATGTTCTTATTTGACTATCTTGGAAGTTGTGAACCAAAAACATGGGAAAATTCATAAATCTCTACAAATCTTAACCTCCCAGTTTGTGAAGATATCCTTTCAAGAAATTTTTGAGTTAATCTATACATCTAAGGTGCAAGGCCTTAGTGGCGGCTCCATCTTTCAAATAAAATCTAGGTTATACTAGTGAAAATCTTTCACACCTTGCATATTAACTCCCCTTTTGTAAAGCTAGAAGGATGAAGATATTTTTTCAAGTATGATCCCACCAGAGGATTACTCCCAAAAATGGAAAATACACAGTTAAAAAGGAAAAGATAGATCTAGAAACCAATGGGTGGTCAAAAGACAAAAGAAAATATTGTTCAACCTACTGAATTTAATCCACCTTTGATGGAGGATTACTCTAGAACATCTGGAAGCTCTATTTCAAGTAAGAATATTTGCATTCTTCATTTCAAGAAGGTTCAACATCTACAAATAGTAAAGGTATTCTTCATCTTCCTTATTTTTTGACTCATAAGAACAAAGTGTTTTGTGAAACTGATTCCCCAAGAGATTGTCATTTTATGGATCATACTCCTCTACCTCAGAGACCTCCAGTTCCCCATCATTTCAACCCTCCTTTTGAAACACCTCCACCAAATAATATGGAACAACCTCCACCCAAGGGATCCTTTTGTAGTCACCACTTATAGACCAATAAGGTTCATGGAATGGTGGGCTATCCTAATGAAGTACCAAATGAAATTAGAAGCAAGTTGCCTAGATTTCAAGGAATAATGCTATAAGTGGGGATCAACATCTTATATTTTTTTAAAATGTTATGGATGACTATGAAGTAGAGCATGAGGATGTTTATGTCAAGTTATTCATACATACATTAGAAGAAGATGTCAGGAATGGTACAATTTTTTTCCTACAAATTCAATTAATTCTTAGTTAGAAATGAAGAATTCCTTCAAACTCTAGTATGGTGATAAGAATGACCCTAGGTTTCTTTTATCAAAGTTTGAAAATATCAAAAAATAATCCTAATGAGTATGTGCAATACTTTAATACTAGTTCAATAAAACTTTGACTAGATTTCCTATTAATCTAAGGCCTAGTGATGATTCTTTCCTAATTAAATACTCAGATGCCTTTGATAAGAAAACAAATTATTATCTAAGGGAAAAAAATCCTATAACTTTGAGGCAGGATTTATCTATGGTTTCAAATTGAGAACAATATTAAAGCAGCCGATAAGCCTCCAAAGAGGGAAGGTGTCAAGTTGATTAATCTAGAAAAGCCACAGGCAAGTAAGGCAATGGACTTAGAGAAGTGGTTAAAACTTTGGTGGAGCAATCAAAGAAATTTCATATAAGCTTGCTAGAAAAGAGAAAGGATTGGTTTCAAATCCTCAAGCTCAACACCAGGCCCAAGGAAAAATATATTTGGGAATCATCCCAAAGGATATCACTGAGATGATGACAGAGGAAAGGACCTATGGGTTCGGAAACAAGCAACAAGCTTTCAGAGAGAATAAAAGTAGTCCCATATCCATTGATAACAAGGGTATCATTAGTAGAAGAAGACCACATCATTGAATGGTGTGATAAGTGTTTATTTCCACACTCCCTTGTGAGAAACTTGTTGGAGATGATGATGTGACTGATGAAGCTGGTTTTGATGACATATGCATGATGGAGTGTCCAAAATATTCAATGTCAGGAGCCACTTCAACTAATCTATTATATGCTAAAATGTGGAGGAATTTTGGGCTTGCACAAATCAAGGTATTCTCCCTCCCTTCTATTGTTAATGTTGATATAGATATGGCTCAATCATTTGAGCTTCCAAATCATGACTTTGAGTATTTAAGATATTTAATGATAAAAATTATGATGGTGGAATCCCTTCTGAAGAGGATAGGAAGCTATTAATGAATGTTGTGGTTTCTCAAGAAAAGGAGTATAACCTTAGGAATAGACAAGTCAAAGGACCTGCCCTACTCCTAAACCAAAAATTCCTCTCTTGACCAACATCCCCAAAGATGCCCCAAAATAAGTATGCCTAATAAAGGTCATGTCAATACTTCAAGACCAAGTACTTCTACATCCACCCAAGCAATAAGGGATAACATCCCATCAAAAAATACAATCACCCTTGGCCTCTAATACAACCCTACCAAAGTATGTTATATGTGATATGGCTCAAATTCTAAGTTAGATAAAGATCATTGTCCCAATTGTGGAATTACTTAGAATTCTAAACATAGAAAAAAGAGCATTTGAATACTTGGGGTTGAAGGATGATATGGTTTTCAAGGAGAGGAGTACAAATAATGTGGTGACTCCTCCTAATATAGTTGAATTGAATAAAGGAAGAACTAGAGAACATGGAAGAACCCCATAAGTATATTTAGGCACATCCTTGGTAGAATCCCAATTGGATGTGGATCCCTTCTTTACTACTTTGATTGTCAATGGGTGGCTTCTTCACAATTGTATGTTTGATTTAGAGCTTCATGTAATATCATGCCTTTAGAGGTCATGAATGAATTAGACATCAAGATAACAACAGATTTTTGGGAGATGTTATGCCATGGATTCAAGAGAAGTACCTTATTGTGGGGTATGTCAGAGGTCTAGTAGTACAACTTGCTCCTATCCTAGAAAATATTTAACTATGAATATGGTTATAGTTGATTTCCCTAAATGGGGTATGTTATTATCAAGAAAGTGGGTTGCAGTGTAGGAGGTAGTGTTCATATGGATATTCCTATGCCTCTATACCATTGGAAGGGAAGTTAGTCAAATTACATAGAGAAGAGAAAATGCTCCATCTTATTGAGGATCCCATGAATGCCTCTTATGAGGTATTGTTTGTTGATACTATTTGGGTAACTTCATAGGCAAGTGCAGATTTTGAAGATCATTGCATGGATGCTAATGCACACCTTGAAGATGTCAATGTCCCCTGGACCATGAATTTTGATGGAGCATGCTCCAATGTTGGAAATGGAGTTGGAGTGGTTCTAACTTCTCCAAATCAGGTTTCTTTTAACTTCTCTTTCAAATTGAAGTTTGAATGTACTAACAACATTGTTGAATATGAGGCATTTCTCCTTGGCTTAAGAGTTGCATGGAAGCATGGGATTAAGAATGTTATTTTCAAAGGAGATTCTAAATTAGTTGTAAAACAAGTCAAGAAAATTATATGCAACTAAAAACCGAGAAGTTTGAGACAATATAAGCATGTAGTTTTGGGATCTCATAGAATTATTTGATTCTTTTAATATCCTTTATCATGAGAGAACTCAAATGTGACAGAAGCTTGAAAATTGGTTGTCTTAGCCTCTCAATATGATAATGAGATAGTATCCCCTACTACTAATTATGAAGTAGAAGTGCTAGTCATACCATCAATTCCTAACAACATTCAACATTGGCATAGGTTTTGAGGATGATGCTCAAATCCAAAGGTTTTTAACTTACAAATATGAGTTCACTAATCATCTCATTGATCTTGAACCCATGGTGGAAATGTGTGAAGGAAGGAGACCCTCTTTGGAAAATATATAATTCAACTAAAGACAAATATTATTCCTAGAGGACTTGTCAGCTTGGAATCAAATTTTGATAGTGTAGAAACCGAAGTTGTGAGAAACCTATCTATGCACTCAAAGATGTTGAAGAATGTAACTTGGGAACTTCTCAAAATCCAAAAAGGTTTGGTTGGGATGTAGTATGAATAAATAAAAAAACAAGCTTTATACCAAGTTGTTGAAGAAATACCAAGATTTCTTGGCATGGTCTTATTTAGAACTAAAAGCTTATAGAGAAGACTTGTTTCAACATGAGATACCATTGAGCCTCACTCCAAGCCCTTCAGATAGAAAAAAAGGCCTATCAATCCCCTTCTTACAACCAAAATGTAAGAAGAATTGACAAAGCTAAGAGATGGTGGGATAATTCAACCCACTAGGTATTCTTCATGGGTGGCCAACTTAGTGCCAGTTAGAAAGAAAAATGGGGATATAAGGCTTTTGTGTGGATTTTATAAATCTAAATAAATCATCTCTTAAGGATAATTACCCATTTCCTAATATGGATAATATGTTACAAAAGGTAACATGATCTTGAGTTATTATCTACATTGGATGGTTTCTCAGGTTACAACCAGGTGGTGGTAAAACAATCAAAATAGTTCAAAACTACTTTCACTACCCCATGGGAACATATGTCTATGTTAGAATGCCTTTTGGACTAATGAACATTGGTGTAAAATTTTAGAGAGCTATGGATGTGGCCTTTTCTGGTTTCATCAATGATTTCATAATAGTTTATCAAGATGATATAATTGTCTTCTCTAGACACAAGGGTGACCATTTGGGGCACCTTGAAAATATATTGATCAGGTGTAGAGAGTATGGGATTTCATTGAACCCAAAAAGAAGTCACTTTGGAGTGTAAAGGAAAAATTATTGGGACATATAGTGTCTCAGGAAGGAGTTATGATAGATCCTTGAAAGGGTGGAGGCAATTGATAAAGTCCCTATCCCTATGTCTAAAAAGGGTATCCAATCCTTTTTTGGACAAGTAAAATTTGTAAGAAGGTTCATCTCCAACTTTGTTGAGATTACTATTCCCATCACAAGTATGTTGAAAAAGGATCAAGTCATCAAATGGGAAGAAGGGGTTGTTCAAGAATTTAAAGGAATAAAGGAGGAACTCAAAACTTCCCCATCTTAACCATCCATGATTATAAAAAGCATTTCAATGTTTTCTTTTTCCTCGAGAAAATAAATTATTTTTGTTATTGTAGAAAATGAAGAAGAGGGGCATGAAAATCCCATTTCCTTCTTTAAAAAATCCTTGCAGGGGAGCTGAGTTGAAATATTCCATCATGGAAAAACAAGCTTTTTCCTTGGTGAAAGCCACTAAAATTTTCAGACCTACATTTCTAAGCTCCAAAAGTTATAGCTTATGTACCCCATACAATGGTGAAAGACATTTTATCAGAAATGGAGATGTCAAGTAAAATATGTCATGGGTCAACAAATTGCAAGAATATGACATGGAGATTCAAACCAAAAAATTGGTTTGAGGATTGGGCTTAACAAGGTTGATGGTAGAGAGAATTTTAGGTGGTGGAGATACACAATGTTGAAGAAGATGGGCCACACCCTCATGAAAAGGTGAGCACTTTAGTTTGGTATAAAGATATAGTATATTACTTGATGAACTTGAATTGTCCTATGCACTTAGACAAGAATCAAAGGAGGACACTCAAGCTGGTTTCCCAAAAGTATATTTTGACTGATCATGGATTGGCTTGGAAGAATCCAGAAGGAGTTTTTCTAAGATGTATCACTGAAGAAGAGGCACCTAAAATAATTACAGAATTTCATGGGGGAGTGTGTGGAGGCCATTTTTCTGGAAGAGTTACTGCTCACAAAATTTTAAGGGCAGGATATTGGTGGCCTTCATTGTTCAAATATGTTTCCTTGTTGGTTCAAAGATGTGAGAGTTGTCAACATTTTTCTGGAAGACTGAAAGCTTTGGGGCCCTACCCTACATACATGTGTCAATAGAAGCCCCATTCAAACAATGGGGATTGGAATTTATTGGTGAAATATCATAATCTTCAAGTGTTGGTCATAAGTGGATATTGGTAGCCATTGATTACTTTACCAAATGGGTTGAATCCATTCCCACTAGGAAGGAAACTCATCAAGTAGTCATGGACTTTATTCTCAATAACATAATCTAGATTTTGGGGTGCCTACCAAGATAGTTGCTGATAATGCCATGAGCTTTAGAGCTAAACCATTGGCAACAAAATGTGCCATGAGTATGGTATAAATTTGGCTTATGCATCAAATTATAATCCTCAAGGAAATGGCCAAGCAGAATCAAGTAATAAAAACCTACTAAAGATCCTCAAAAGAACACTAGAGACCAATAAAAAGAAATGGGGTGAGAAACTCAAGTTTGCATTATGGGAAGAAAAGTTACTACCAAGAGGTCTACTGAAAGATCCCATTTTTGAGTTAGTCTATGGATTTCAATCCCT
Source organism: Taxus wallichiana var. yunnanensis (assembly GCA_018340775.1). Lineage (NCBI taxonomy): Eukaryota > Viridiplantae > Streptophyta > Pinopsida > Cupressales > Taxaceae > Taxus > Taxus wallichiana. Next base: position 971,919,125 of record CM031239.1, on the reverse strand, counting down.
TTTTCCCCTACACTTACAACTTTCCACCTATCAATTCATAAAAAATTTGAAGAGGGAGAAGAGGTGAGTCCATATGAAACAAGGATCAATCAAATCATGGAATTGGATGAAGAAAGAAGAGAGTCCCACCAAAGACATGTCAAGTTCAGAGAAAAAACTCAAGAAATTTATTTGACAAGAAGGTCACTCCAATAGTTTTCAATGTTGAGAGACCTAGTCTGTTATGGGACAGTAACATGAAGACAAGGGAAACATGGAAAGTTTGATGCCCTATGGATGGGACCCTATTCTATTGATATCAATTAGAGAACATACTTTATTTTTAAAAGACTTGGAAGGACATTTTTGGAGTTTCCTATCAATGGAAGGCATCTCAAACACTTTTTGATTAAGCCAAAGGATCAGTATGATCATTGTACATGATACATATTTTGTTTTTTTTTTTTTTTTTTGTTTGTTTGTTGTTTTTTCCTTTTTGTGCTCTGGTCTACAAAGTGACTAGTTTTGAGATATGTCATATTTTGTATGAATGTATGTATCTTTTTTAAAATCCTTGTGTGTTTTTCTCCCTGAATCCTTACCCAATGGATTAGGCATCTAGTCTTTGTTCTTTGGCACCCATAGGGGGCCCCATCCCAAGAAGAGAGCCATGTTGGTGCTCAATCCAACCCTATTTTTAACCAAGTTGAGTTTTTTTCCAAGAAATTTCCCATACCATATAAGGACTGTGCTTTATATTTTTCCCTTCTTCAAATTTCATTTTGAGTAAGGAAAGTTATCCATGATTTTAAAATTTGTTCCCATGAATGAAAAAATTAAAGGATGGAATGACCATTTAATGGATTTTGATGAATAAACCAATGGAATGTAATAAAGATAAATTCTTGGAATGAAACTTGAATGAATTTAAGATGATGTATCTTTTCAATATTAGCTTCTTCAAGAATGAAAATCTTGAAATCAAAGGAAAATAAAATGATCATTTCATGACCTTGTTTCTGAAATTAAATCTAAATGGTTTATAATCATTTCAAATTGACTTAGTTAAAAATTTAAAGATAAAGTATAAAATATTCAAAGTTTGAGAATCGAGATATGTTTACATTTTCAAAGGAAAACAAAAAAAAATGTAGGACATTTAAAATAAAGTTTAAACTTAAAATATCTACACTAAAAAATCAAATTCCCATTGAAATGGTTTCAAGGACACATGGCGAAATCTCAAAAAAGGCCTTTGAAGTGCATTTCTAAAGATAAATTAAATGCAAAATTTAAATCTCATAAGGCCATGTGGCAAGTTCTCCTCTTTAAGGACAATTCAAGTTTTGTAAATCAATTTGAGTAAAGGGATAAAATGCATTGAATGGGCCCGTTTTACGGTAAGGATAATTTCAAAGGCTTTTTAAGTCAATGAAAAAGTCCTGTATAAATTTAGCATCAGATCATGATCAAAATCAAAATGGTGAACAAGTGATTCATCATTTCAAAGCAAGCAAATTGGACAAGGCTAAAATGGGCTCTGATTGACAAATCAAATTGCAAGGAATAGATATAATTGGTTTATGCTTCACACTTTGAAAGTTTGAATAAAAGGTATATGTGGAGCTTTCTATTGTAAATTCTTCACAAACTTCTAATAAAAGGTTTTTGGCAAGATGAAAGGCCAAAGGTTAAAAATTATGAAAATGTAAATATGGAGCTTCCTTATTGGCTCAATGATTTTTTTCAAATCAAAGCAAGGCCAAAACCGTAAAAGGTGAAGTGGAGATTTCTCATTGGTTTATGTTTCACACTCTAATGAGGTTTTTGTAAATGAAATTGAATTGTGAAGTAAGCATGGAGATTTTTCATTGGCTCATGTTTCATGGTAATCGTCAAGTTAAGTAAAAAAAAATTTGATGCCATGAAGGAGCATGGAGCTTTTTCATTGGCTCATGTTTTTAAGTGGAGGTAAATAAAGAAATAAAATCTAAAAATCGGTGAAGGCATGGAATTTTCTTATTGGCTCAAATTTCATGTAGGAAAAGGAAATTCCTAAAGCCAATCAAAATCTATCACGTGTCACTCTCATGTTCATCTTGACATGTAAAAAAATTCAAATGGCCATAACTTTCGATCAAAGCTCCAAATCAAGCAAAATCAATGGTCTCATTGGAAAGGTCTCCTCAAGCCCTTCAATTTGGCATCATTTGATTCAGAATTTATGGATTTTAGTGGAAAAAAAAAAATAAAAATACATATGCACACTGGAAGTATCAAACTAACTATTTTTGCATATGTGGTAGTGAAGGCATGGAATCATCCCAAAATACTAACAAAAATTGGATATTTTCAGTTAGACAAATGTACATTCCCACTTTGATTAAAAATATTTTTTTATGAACAAAGAGAATCACTTACTATTTTTTTGGGGAAATTGAATTGTAAGAATCATCAAATTTATAAATATGGGGGCTTGTCCTCATATCTAGGGGGTTAATTTTTTTATTGAAAGAGTTAGTTTCTATATAAATATTTCAAAAATATGGTCAACTTTTCTATTGAGAGAGTTAGTTTTGGTATTCTAATCAAAGGGGGTTAGTTTTCTATTTCTAAAAAAGTTTGAGAGATATAATTGTGAATATTGCATGTTTCCTTTGTGAAATGCATATGATTTCAGTTTCCCAAACTTTTGTGTCAAGGTGGTTGCAATGTACATCCATTGAAAAATTTGAGAGCATTTTCTTTATGTTCCCCTATTAAGAAATTCAAGATCTAAATGAAATATGTCTTTTTTGAGTTTAATTTCTATGTTATGAGTTTTGTATGTCGAATTGTTGATTGATGAGTTATATTTTCTGCTATAGTCTTGTGTTTGTTGCTTCTCTTTGTAGTACACTAGATCAGTCCTTAATGGTTGTGCTTTGGTCATTAGTTCAATATTGTGTTATGATAATTTACTCTACAATATTGGACTTAATTGTAAAATCCTTACTCTAACCATTTTTTCGAAGTGATTTTTGTTAGCCTTTGAGTGTATCTTGGGCGTACTAGAGTAGAAGCAAGTAAATACTTTATTAGAATGCTTACACGAGCTTTTGTGTCGAGTATTTTAGAGATTGTGCTGAAAATTTACATTTGTTGGCTATCAATGAATGCAAATCTTTCTTTGTAGAAATTGTCGGTCTCAACATGAAGAAATTCGCGCCTGCCAGCGCAAGTAAAGGGCGCACGACATAAGGTGTCAACATGAAGAAATTCGCGCCTTGGCGCAGGTAAAGGGCACGCCATAAAGGTGTCGACATGAAGAAATTCCGCGCCTTGGCACAAGTAAAGGGCGCATGACATAAGGTGTCGACATGAAGAAATTCACGCCTTGGCGCAGGTAAAGGGCGCATGACATAAGGTGTCGACATGAAGAAATTCGCGCCTTGCGCAGGTAAAGGGCATGACATAAGGTGTCGACATGAAGAAATTCGTGCCTTGGTGCAAATAAGAGTATGTCGACATAAGGATGGATGCACCGGGGTGCATCTTCGGAGGCGCAACATTTTGAGCGCTGACAGGAAGCAGACCCTGACCCAGATATTCAAATGGCCATAACTTTTCACAGGGAGCTCGGATTCATGCAAGGTTGGACTTTTCGGAAAGCTTACGAGGTCCTCTATCCAAATACGAATGGATATCTTTAATTGGGTGAGAAAAATTCTTAAAAATGCAAAATACAGTTTGCCACTTTTTTGGGTTTGCTAGGGTTCTCACCTACCACCATAATGAGATAAATTAAATGTAACCTAGAGGTGGTTGGGGTAGATTTGGATTTCCTCTCTCTTCCCTCTCTCATTCTTCCTATAAATTGTAAGGAGGGGATTCTTTCTAAAGGTTGGACATTCTTGTTTTGCCCCTCCCTCTTCTCTTTGGCGGTGAAATTGTGGAGTTCAAACCTCCCATCTAAAACTGTAATGCAACTTTGCCTCTTGGCATTTTGTAGTGTATTGTATCAATCTTTGGAGCAAATAATGCATGTCTGTGGATGATTCTCAACCCTCTCTGTGTTCATTTGCATCCTCCTGATCTTTCACTACAAATTTTTTATCTCAGTGCATGATCTTGCATTGCATTTTAATGGTTTGTGTTTATTGGCAAGACAGTGTTCTTCATTCCTCGGTGCATCACCTTTTAGTTTAGGTTTTATTTTATGCATCTTCTTACCCCCTCTCTTGGAAGCTAGTTTAGGTTTTTGAGTAAACCCTCTGCATTTTTATGTGTGCATCTGAATGGGAATAGGAACCGCCTTCATCCGGAGAGCTTTTCCGATTTCGCAAGGTCCCACACTTGGGAAAAGCTCCATGTTATGCAATCACACTGAGAGTCTCAACCCATCGAGTTGCAGACATTCAGGGGTGTTGTGATTCACCATCAATATTTTTGGCATGCCCGGGACCAAGAGGTCATTCCACAAGATTTGAAGGAATTTTCAAGAAATTTGGACTAAGAAATTGCAGGTTTTACAATTTCAGATTTTTCACCTTCCAGTTGAACTTTGAAATTGATTTTCAAGGGCTTAACTTACTCAAAACAAGTCAAAATTTCACCAGCTGATAGATCTGGGGGTAATCTTCAAAAGGGTATTCTTAGATTTTTGAGATTTTGACTTTCAAAATTTCATGGTTTTTAGTATTTCAGGTTTTCCTAGGTGTTGAGCATGTCCCAAGTTCCGACACAGTGTGTTTTCAGGTTTTGTAAGTTGCCTTGCATGATCTGAGTTTCACCTATACCTTTCAAGGATTAGTAGCTGCACAACAAGACCCGATAACTGAATTGAAGAACTGTATCTTCTCGGGTCCTTCAAAGTTTTAAATTATTTTTTTATATTGGTTTGGTGTGTAACTTGGCAGAATCTAGCCTTTTGAGGCTCATTATCTAACACATCTGGCGACTCCAAGGGATAGAATTCAGTGGTGTAGCAGCAAAAGTTTCCCAGGTACATGAGAAGAATTCGAACCAGGTCTGATACTCGAGAAGAGGGGTTATTTGTCCACTTGCAGCTATCACTAGGCAGAGGAAGGAGAGGAAGAAGACCACAAAGATCACCATCTCCACCTAACCGGACTTTGTCTACACCTCCACCTGGTAGACCTTTTCTCGCATCAACAAGGGTTCTCAGGCCAATCAGAATGGCACAACAAAACCCTTTTGTCAACTTCACTGGCAGCAACCCACTTGCCCTCAATGCACAAAATCCAGTTCCAATTGCAGCATTGAAGAACATTCCATTTTTCACTGGAGAAAATCATACCACTCCTGGTGATCATGTCAAAGACATTGCTAACGTTTGTGCAATCCATGAGATAAATGAAATGGATGTTGCTGTCAAATTACTGGCATCTTCGTTCAAAGGGAAGGCATTGCAATGGTTTAGGAGCCTTGGAGCTGGTTCTATCCAAAATTGGAATCAGTTATGCATAGTTCTCCATGAGTAGTTTGGAGAAAAGGGAGACAATTTGTCTCTACTAGAACAATTGACAACTATCAAGAGAGCTCCCAATGAGCAACTAACTGACTTCAACTTCAGATTTCAAAGGTCTTGGGATAGAATTCCAGTGGCATTAGGCCAACAGCTAAAGGTGCTTTTCTATACTATCTTAAGGCTTTGAATTCTGATATTTCTATGTTAATTCAATCTATGGGAGGCACAACCTTACCTATTGCTTATAGCATTACCATTAGGGCTGAAAACTATCTTATTCAAGCTGGTAAGCTGGCTCCTAGGCCTCCCATGCCCTTGTATCCAAACTTAGAAAATCCAAGCACTAGTCAAACACCCACTTTGGCTCCTATTCCCACTCCTAGAAATCAAAGTTCAAATGAAACTTCTACTTCATCCTCTAGTGCTTCAAATGAACTCTAAGAGGTTATGAAACAATTGCAGAACCTTGGAAATGAGCTGGTGACTATCAAAAGACAACAAGCTCAAAGTGCTTCGACCGTATCGCCTCAAGCGCAAAGCACTCAAGCTAGGCCACCATACCAGCCCAATAGGCCACCCAATCCAACTGCAAATCAAAGCCAAGTAAGGCCTCCCACCAATAGACCATTTCAGCCCTATAACCCCAATGTTGCATCTACTTCTAAAGCATTAGTGCCAGTGCAAAACAACATAGCTCAAGAGTATGATTGGTGTTTCCCATGCAATGAACCTCACAACCAATCTATGTGCTTCAATGGTGCTTTGAACCAAGCCTTGATGGTGACAACTACACGCGTAGAGGGTGAAGTGAGTCAAGAAACAAATCAGCAACAAGGGACATCTCAACAAAACACAACTCCAAATGATACTACACTTGTGAATTGGCAAGCTGAGGATTTTTGTGGCATGAATCAAACAATTTCTCGAGTGTAGCAAGCTAACACAAGATCAAAGAAGAGGAATATTGGTGAAGGGCAGTCATTAGCTCCAAGTGATCTACAACCTTCCATCACTCCACAAGGTGTCAGTAAGCAAAATACAGCTCCAAACATGCAAGGACAGCCCAAACCACCTTCTAAACCAACTCAAATGCCAATTGTTGCCCATGCACAAGAAAGGAATGCACAGACTAAAGGACAACAAAGAGATCTTTCATCCCCATTTAGCATCATTGATCAAATGAAGAAGACAAATGTGAATATATCAATGTGGGAATCTTTATCCATCCCAGGCCAAAGAGATCTTCTACAAGCTGCCATGAAGAATTGGTCAACTTCAAACCAAGAGTCCATATGCAAGAGAATGTCCTCACAAATGTTGCTCAGCCTGAAGGGAATCATGGAGGACAACAAGGTAAAGTTTTGAAGCCCCCTCCATTCTATGTTTCATTAATCATTGGGGATAAACTAGTACATAATTGCATGATTGATTCTGGGGCAAGTAGTTCTATCATGCCCAAGCAAATAGCTAATCAGCTGGGTCTCCAATATGAAGTCATATCAAAGGGGGTAGTGCAATTGGATGGGACAGCAGTAGAAATGGTGGGAGTGATTAAAAGTTTGAATCTTACCTTGCATGCATGCCCCAACGTTACCGTTTTGCAAGATGTGTCAGTGATAGATTTGCCACCACTCTTTGCCCTATGCTTATCAAGGGATTTCACAGCTAGAATTGGAGGCTACTTATCTACTGATTGGTCACACATGTTGTTCGTAAAGATATGGTACTAAGGTCACAATCAGATCCAACCAATTGCAAAACTTTCATATTGAGCCTCATACTCCAAGCCAAATCAATGCCAACTGCTCAAAGATTTGATCAAGAAGATTATCCAAGCATGATGAAGTCGACACCAAAGTTGGAAGCATCCCAGATTTGACTCTTGATGAATGGGAAAGCAAGGTACATGCTTTTGATCCCTACCAAGAAGTAGAAGAATTTGAGCTAGGAGTCTATTAGATACATGAAGAAAACCAGCCTATTCCTAAGATCACCAAACCAGCACTACATAAGGATGACAATGAGGTATGGTAGTTATTTTTGATGGATCAAGGAGTAGGCAAGGTGCAGAGGAGGAGCTATGCTTGTTTCACCTCAAGGCATCAAATATTATTCAGCTTTTTGTTTCCATTTTTCCTGCTTCAAACAACACACCGAATATGAGGCCTTGATTCATGGACTTCATCAGCCAAGAAAAAGGGCATAAAGAACTTGCAGGTGTTTGGAGATAGTGAGCTAATCGTCAATCAAGTCAGGGGACAACATGCTACAAAGAATGAACTGATGAAGAACTACAAGAATAGGGTGTGGGACCTCGTTGAGGATTTCAAAGCTTTCAACATCGTGTCCATACCCAGGAAGAAAAATGAAGCAACAGATAGGCTTGCAGCAGTTGGAGCAACATTTGATGTGGTTGACAACATCAGAAGGGAAAAAACACAACCACATATCCATGTGATTGTGAGGCCAGTAGTTCTAGATAATAACACAAGCTGGCAGGTGTTTGAGAATGATCAACAGATTGTCAATTTTTACAAGAAGAGGCTGAATTCTCACTAGGAATCAAGATGTGATTAGAGCAAAGAAGATGGGGATCAAGTAATGCAGTACTGTGACAAACAAGCTTCCCAAGGGTTTAGTAACATTGAGTCTATCTTCAACCCTAACAACCAGTTCCGTAAGGAAAAGGCTAACATACAGTCAAGAGAGAAGATTCGAGCCAATTCCATTGGGGAAGGCAAACACTTCAAATTGGTAAAGTGGCCACTGAAAGCATAAATCAGATTTCATACAACTTTGCCAAGAATTTCCATATGTCTTCACTTAGAGCTATGAAGACTTGAGAGGTTTCAATCCAAATCAGGCACAACATACCATAGAATGGATCCAGATGCTAAGCCCATTGGCAGTAAGGAGACCAGTCAACCCTCACATTGAGCCTCTAATGAAGAAAGAGTTAAACAAGCTAATAGAGGCAAGCATTATATTTCCGATCAAGCACTCAAGTTGGGTTGCAAACTTGGTTCCGGTCAGAAGAAGAGTGGAGAAATCAGGTTGTGTGTGACTTCTTCCGAGACCTCAATAGGGCATCTCTCAAAGACCATTACCCACTTCCTTCAATGGAACAAATATTGCAAGTGGTATCCGGTTCGAGAGATTCTCTCTCCTAGATGGCTACTCAGGGTATAATTAGGTAATGGTGAAAGAAGATGACCAGTTCAAGATGGATTTCACCACCAAATGGGGCACCTATGCCTACAAGAAGATGTCATTTGGGCTATCAAATGCTGGAGCCACTTTCCAAAGGGCAATGGATATGGCATTCAAGGGGTTGATCAATAAAATAGTTCTGATATATCTTGATGACATCACTGTATTCTCCAAAAATGCAACGGATCACCTCTTTCATCTGAGGCAGGTATTTCGAGGTGTAGAAGATTTGGGGTATCATTGAATCCCAAAAAATGCATATTCTTGGCTCACGAAGGAAAACTTCTAGGCCATATTGTTTCAAAGGAGGGATTGACGATCGACCTAGAAAGAGTTGAAGCAATTCGAAAGCGCCATTATCGCAAGTCATAAGAAGGCTCTTCAAAGCTTCTTGGGAAGGATCAATTTTGTCCGCAGTTTGTTCCAAACTTTGCAGCTCTCTCGTAAAGCCAATAACGCTGATGTTGAAAAAGAGCATGATATTTAAGTGGACATCCAAGGCAAGGCAAGTTTTGAGGTAATAAAAGAGGCTATATCTCAAGCTCCGACTCTCGTCAATCCAGACTTCTCCAAGGATTTCATGCTATATGCCTTTGGTGGTGGAGACACAATTTCTGCAATCCTGGTATAACAAAACAAAGAAGGATTAGAACAACCAGTTGCTTTCTTCAGTCAAGGCTTGGAGGAATACAAAACTAGGTACTCTTTCATTGAAAAGCATGTCCTTGCAGTGATCAAGAGCTTAAAGAAATTCAAGCACCTAGTCTCAAACAATAAGATCCAATTATTGGTCTCTCATGCGGGAGTCAAGGACTTCCTTCTAAACAAGGATCTGAATGAGAAACATGCAGGATGGATCACTCGTGTCATGGAATATGACATCGAAATTAAGGTCACTAAGCTAGTACGTGGAAAAGGACTATGTGAACAACTAGCTTTGAGTCAGAAAGTCGAAGCAGGTGATGAAAAAGAGACTGCCTTGGTACTGCAGGATGGTCAAGAACAAGAAAATGATGATGTGGCCGCTCCTTGTTGGACTCAGAATATGATACACTTCCTACAAGCAGGCCTATGCCCTCCAGAAATGAGCAAAGCAAAGAGGAGATACTTTAGATTACAAGCCATCCCATATGTGCTCGTTGATGATGTTTTGTTCAAGAAAGACATCAATGGAGTTCTATTGAGGTGCATTGGGATAGGTCAAATTGAGAGGGTGTTACGAGATTTTCACGATGGAGATTCTGGAGGACATTTCACCCCACGAGTAACAGCTCTCAAGATAATGAAGGCAGGGTATTATTGGCCCACAGTGTTCAATGACTGCTATACATGGATAAGAAAGTGCAAGAAATGTGCACTCTTCACGGGAAAAGAAAGACTAGCAATGCTTCCATTGCACCCAATTTTGGTTGACCAACCATTTATGCAATGGGGATTGACTTCATGGGGGTCATCAACCCAAACTCAAGCCAAGGCCACAAGTGGATTCTCACGGCAAATGGATCTATTTCACCAAGTGGACCGGCAAGAGTGCGCTCAAAGAAGCAAATGAGTCTAACATACTAGACTTTTATGAAGGAATAGTGACCAGGTTCGGTGTGCCAGCCACTATCATATCAGATAATGCATTGGCATTCATAGGTTCCAAGATTATAGAATGGGCTATCAAGAATGGAATCTATTTGAGCACCTCTTCAAATTATTACCCGCAGGGTAATGGACAGGCAGAGTCCACGAACAAGAATTTGCTAAGAATCATCAGAAGGACTCTGGATGAAAACCAAAGGACATGGCATACCAAGCTAAAATCAGCATTATGGGCTGACAGGATAACACCAAAGAGATCTACAGGTAATTCTCCCTACAAGTTGGTCTATGGGAAAGAGGCAATATTGCCTATATCATTAGAATTGCACAAAGATTGGAGCTCATGAAAGCAAGTTGGAGTTGTCCGAGTTCAACCAATGGAGGCCGTATGCAGAGTTGATGGAATTAGAAGAAATTAGAGAATATGCAGTTCAGATGATTGAGAAGGATCAGGCCTTAGTAAAAAGATGGTTTGATAAGAAGGCAAGAGCAAAGACCTTCCAGGAAGGGGACCTAGTTCTAAAATGGGATGCAGATCGGGCAAAACCAGGAAAGCATTCCAAGTTTGATGCCATTTGGAGTGGCCCCTACATGGTCACGGATGTAAAAGTAGTAATGCCTTCCAATTGTCTACATTGGATGGAGAAGAACTCCCGATTCCTGGTTAACTAATCTACCTTAAACATCACTACTAAAAGGAAAAGGTTTACCCTTGTAAATATTAGCCTAGATTTCAATTCCTCTAAGTGCGTATGCACATTGTCTTGTTGAGTTAGGTTTCAATTTCCCTAAGTGCTTCGGCAAGATAGGTTTTTTTGCTCAGTTGAATTTCTATTTCAAAGCATGCTCTCGAAGAAGGAGTTGTGTATCGTGCCTTGGGATCGAGATCAAGTTGGTTTCAGGTTATTGCTTATGACTCCATGCCCAATGGATTGCTAAAAGGCCACTGATCTTCTACCTAAGGCAGTGTGACCCCGTTGAGTCACCAAATTGTTGTATATATCTTCCCCCTTGGGTAGATATGGGAAAAACATGAAGAAATTTGCGCCTTGAAGAAACGAAAAGGGCGCACGACATAAGGTGTCGACATGAAGAAATTCGCGCTTACACAAAAGGCGCACGACATAAGGTGTCGACATGAAGAAATTCGCGCCTTACAAGTAAAGGGCGCACGACATAAGGTGTCGACATGAAGAAATTCGTGCCTTGGTGCAGGTAAAGGGTGCACAACATAAGGTGTCGACATGAAAAATTCGCACCTTGGCGCAAGCAGTAAAAGGGGCACATAAGGTTTCGACATAAGGTGTCGACATGAAGAAATTCGCACCTTGGCGCAGGTAAAGGGCGCACGACATAAGGTGTCGACATGAAGAAATTCGCACCTTGGCACGTAGTAAAGGGCGCATGACATAAGGTGTCGACATGAAGAAATTCACGCCTCGCAGTAAAGGGCGCATGACATAAGGTGTCGACATGAAGAAATTTGCGCCTTGGCGCAGGTAAAGGGCGCATGACATAAGGTGTCGACATGAAGAAATTCGCACCTTGGCACAAATAAGAGTATGTCGACATAAGGATGGATGCGCCAAGGCGCATCTTCAGGAGGCGCAACATTTTGAGCGCTGACACCCCCGAGAAGCAAACCCCGACCTTATATATTCAAATGGCCATAACTTTTCACAGGGAGCTCGATTCATGCAAGGTTGGACTTTTCGGAAAGCTTACGAGGTCCTCTGTCCAACTACAATTGGATATCTTTAATTGGGTGAGAAAAAATTCTTAAAAATGCAAAATACAGTTTGCCACTTTTTTTGGGTTTGCTAGGTTCTCACCTACCACCATAATGAGATGAATTAAATGTAACCTAGAGGTGGTCAGTAGATTTAGATTTCCTCTCTCTTCCCTCTCTCATTCTTCCTATAAATCAGTAAGGAGGGGCTTCTTTCAAAAGGTTGGACATTCTTGTTTTGCCTCCCTCTCTTCTCTTTGGCAGTGAATTTGTGGAGTTCAAACCTCCCATCTAAAATCGTAATGCAACTTTGCCTCTTGGCATTTTCAGTAGTGTATCATCAATCTTTGGAGCAAATAATGCATGTCTGTGGATGATTCTCAACCCTCTCTGTGTTCATTTGCATCCTCCTGATCTTTCACTACAAATTTTGTTATCTGTGCATGATCTTGCATTGCATTTTAATGGTTTGTGTTTATTGGCAAGACATGTGTTCTTCATTCCTCGGTGCATCACCTTTGTAGTTTAGGTTTTATTTTATGCATCTTCTTACCCTATCTCCTTGGAAAGTTAGTTTAGGTTTTTGAGTAAACCCTCTGCATTTTTATGTGTGCATCTGAACAGAGGAATAGGAACCGGCCTTCATCCGGAGAGCTTTTCCGATTTCGCAAGGTCCCACACTTGGGAAAAGCTCCATGTTATGCAATCGCACTGAGAGTCTCAACCCATCGAGTTCTCACATTCTGGGGGTGTTGTGATTCGCCATCCAGATTCTACACTACCATAATTGATCCCACCCCCTCATATTAACTTCCATTCGTTCCATTTACTACTTTGTTGCTCTGAATATCATTGAAGGTGCCTTCTATCCTTAATTATACTATCAAGAGAATGCAAGAGCAACCAAACTTTGTTGTCTATAGTAACATGTGTCTGGTATAGTAAGCATATACAACATATTTTGTGACAACTCGTGAGAGTGAGTGTTGTGTTCATGGTCATGCTTATCCCAGATTGATCCATCATTTGACAAGTCAAGAGGAACAAAGAATTCATCTCCCCCTCTGCATTCAAGTTACACCATGGGTCCTCTCACCCTAGTTCGGTAGGTCAAAAGTAGCATGATGAGGTCATCCCCTCTACACGTTCCCCTCAATCACCTTGAGGTTTGATCCCAAGGAAAGTGTTAAACCCCTTCCCATATACAAAACGGCATACCACCCAAGTCTACCATCATCCAAGCATTCCCCCTTCCTAGAGAATTGTTGTCATGCCACTAAGGGGTGTAGAATTGAGGACCAACAAGATCATTTCAAAATTAGTTGTGTCTCCTTATTTTCGATGGTTGGGTTATCATTTATTCTTTCCTATGGGAATGTTGGAAAGTGAGTCGGGGAGTAGTTTAGCCCAAAGCTCCCATTCACGTAGGAGCGCCTAACTTAAGGGCCTACACGTCCACAACTTCAACAATATTGATTGATTTTTTTGATGTTTTGGTGTCTGTATGACAAAGAGGATAAACTACACGAACAAATATGGGATGGAGGGCATGGCAGAAACGAGAAAAATGTTGATGGAATCAGGCATATGAAAGCTTCATATCTACAAGCGGTGGTGAAGGATACTTTGTGAATCCTCTGAGAGTGGGGAGAATGTGGACACCAAGGTCAATGTCCTCAATCTTGCTCCATTAGGCACAGTCATTGCGGTCCCTCGGTAGCTTGTGAAGAGCTTGCATTTAGAATCAAGATATTTTGAGTGGGTGTCTCCTCTAATAGGCTTGTGCATTGTGTGAATGGTTATGCTTTCCGGTGGAATGTTGACGAGCCTATTCACAACATCCTCGTAGATTAGGTTGAGCTCCTTCCGTTGTCTTGTGAGATAACATTCCATGCCAAGAAATGGTGGCCAAAAAAATATGTTGGAAATGCATCGTTGGAAAACAAATATTTTCCTACAAACGCTCTCCAAAAATGTCTCCGACGTAATTTTTTAATCATATTTTTAAAGAATCTTATAATTTATAAAAGTATAGAATTACATGCCTAGAAACTATAAATTGATTTTGTGTATATATATATATATATATAAAATTTAGCAATAGAACAGCCAATTGAAAAACTAAAATGAAAGGTAAGGTAAGGTAAGGTAGTTTTAGGACCCCTTGTTGAAAGAAGGAGACGACACATTTTACATTATCTTTCCATACGGATGTATTCTAACCCTTTACATTCCATCATTTGTCCCCGTGCTATTTTAATATTGAAATGCCATTTCTAATATTGTTACCGTTCTACCTCTTTCATTTTCCAAATTTAATTTTAAAGCGCTTTCTTATAACTGTTGCTGGAATGAATGTCATCTATTATTGTATTTTATTTTTATTTTTTTGCATCTTATAGGTTATTCTTGTAGGATTGCTTATTAATAGGCAGGGTTTTCTTTAAGTTGTGAAGGGGATTTTGGGCCGTAAGAAGATCAAATTTTGTGATTTTGAGAATAAGGATTCCTAATCAAACAACTAAACTGTTATATTCTAATTAAATGCTAACAGATTATGCACTTCTAATAAGGATGATTTCATTGTCTCATGTCCATTAGGTGAACAGAATCAACTAACTTTTTTAAGCTATTTTACGCTGACTTGTCTTTCCAAAAAGTGAATTTGATTATCTTGGGGGCTAACTGAATTATGGAATTTTTTTTTAAGGACTTCCCGTCAGGAGATGATAGAGTTTTAAATCTCATGGGCTTGGTCTTCTGTAATGTAGCAATGAAAAAGTGACTGTGTGTAAAGTGTGGTTAATTATCCTCTATATATTAAAAAGAGTTTTCCAAAACAATCTAAACCATGAAGTCATGTTCATTCATATTAAATAGACCACCTCACAAACTTGTTGTGTGTATAGCATTTGCAATGCCATTTTCTAGGTTCCTCTTTGCACCAATTTATCATGTCACATGGCGGCCAAGTTCTATTCTTTTGTATTGCACATGATGTTTGGTCATTTATGTTAGCAAGGCTAAGATGGATATTCTATGTATGTTCTTTCATGATACTGTGACTAGACATGGAGATTCCAAATATATTATAGATTTTTCTCTTATACATTCATTTGTTTATCAATGTACCAATTTTGGAAGGATTTATGAGATTAAAATATGATTATGAAACTTGTGTGGTGATTACTATTATAGTCATGATTGGCTTACTTAATCATGGTGCATATGAATGATATTGGCATGTGTTATGGATTGAATTCTTTCTAATTGGATTAATATTCACACGAGTATTTACAATTGGTGATCATAATTTTTACTCTCTTTATGATGTTAGATGTATGCTTTTCCTAACCTTATCATCAACAATAATCTATGTTACACCTAGAGTGGGTATCACCATGTGATGCCCTCATATGTTGATTGTGAAAATGGGAACATCAACTTCTTCTTCACCATGATAGAGATAATGAAGTGGAGACTACTTGATCTATATTAATTGTAATAGAAATTGTGAATTGGTGATTACATCAATTATCTTCTTCATCATGATAGAAATCACGAAGCAGTAACTACATTGACTATCTTTTTCAAAATGGTATAGTGTGATAGAGATCATGAACTAGAAAACCACATCGAAGGGAGAATTATGCATGTGAATAGGCATAATCATGACTCTAAATAGGATTGTGAGCCACAAAGTAGAGCCCTTCAAAATATATGATTACTTCATAGAAATGAGGTGTTTTATGCTTTTATTTTGTGTATTATAATTTTGTAATATGTGCAATTCATGTGCGGACAAAAAGTTCAAGGAATTTAAACATAAATAAGAGAATTGATTAGGCCCAATGACCACCGGCCTAGTGAGTGTAAACTCTCTTGTGCATACTATTTACATTATCCTAAGTACATCATTGTGGACCCCTATACCATATGAAACTATGTTTAAAATATTGTGTGTAAATTATGTAATCTTTGATTATAAAATACCTAGAGTAAAACATTCCCACCTCTCATTAATTTATATACATTCATGCTTTTTCCTAACCCTTATGCATGTGATCCATTCCAAAATCTTGGAACTGAATTTAAAATGTAAACCATTTTTAGAAAAGTTAAAATATTCATAAATTGCATTTTGGTGGGCTTAAACTAAATTTCTTTGAGATGTTTACCATGGACCTTCAAAAAAAGCCAACCTATCCATGATGCGATCTCTCGAGGTTGTTTTGCAAGAAGAAAGTTCCAAACCTAAAGGGACATGTGTACCTCTTTGAATGGTTGCAATATGCAACAACTCACTAGACTTTAAGACCTAGAATCTTCCTATTGTACACATTCTTCCTAGCTACAACAAGAGAAAAGTGCAAAAGCAGAGGATTTTTAGTGCAAAAATGGACAATATTCTTGGACTATGTAAAGAAGTTCACTATTTATTTCTAACATTTGGCTTAGGTGTGGAAATAACATGCATATTATGTGAGCAATATAAGTGTATTTGGGGGTAGAGGGAAGATTGTTGGAAAAATATAGTTCAAAGTGTCTCCCTTTTATTGAGGTTTACAAAAGTGAAATTAGGGCCTAACGTTGTTACTTAGTTCTCTTTTGGTTTATAAGGACTTATAATTATTATTATTTATTTATTTTATTATCTATCCATGCAAATACTAAATTCCTACATGTGTTTCTTATGTAGTTAGTAACCCTACTCTCATGAGAGTTTGTGTTTAGTGTATATGGGTTCCTACACCTATGCACTCCTCCCCTATTTTCCTAATTTATTTACACCCATTGTAAATGTGGATTTCTATTACAAACCAAACCTTTATTTTATTCAATAAAACTAGAGACACTACATATGTGTGTATTCCTTGTGTTTTTTTTTGTCATTAGAAAACCGCTTATGCTTAGGGGATGACTAGTGAATATCACTATCCAAGTTTTTTTGGGAGACGATTTCTCTCCCTTTCAATGTTTAGGTGAAGTTATCCAAATGTAGGGACAAACTACACCAATATCTTAAGAATGTGCTCTACAAAATTGGAAGGTGATTTTTGCATTGATGTTATCATACTACTTAGATTTGAAATTATATTACTACATTTTGAAAGTGTTTTTAAAATTACAAAAATGGTGTTTAAATCTCTATTTAAAGAAGAGTTTTAAAATGGAAGTTATATTTAGGCCTTTATTATTATGCAAGTTTAAAGTATGTGAAGTTATGAGTGTTAAACTTGAGACACTCCATATTTGTGTATTCATTGTGTTTATTTGGGTTCATTAGAAAACCACTTGTGCTCGGGGGATGATTAGTGAATATCACTCGTCGTGTTTAGTTGGGAGATGAGTTCTCTCCCTTTCAATGTTTAGGTTCATCTATGTGAAGTTATCCAAGTGTAGGGACAAACTACACACAATATCTTAAGAATGTGCTCTACAAAATTGGAAGGTATTTTTGCATTGATGTTATCATACTACTTAGATTTGAAATTATATTATTGCACATCTTGAAATTGTTTTTAAATTACAAAAAAATTGTTTAAATCTCTATTTAAAGATGAGTTTTTATAATGAAAATGATAATTAGGCCTTTATTATTATGCAAGTTTAAAGTATGTGAAGTTATAAGTAGTAAACTTTAGACACTTAATATTTGTGTACTCCTTGTGTTTATTTTGTGGTCATTAGAAAACCAATCATGCTCGGGCATGATTAGTGAATATCACTAGCCAAATTTGGTTGGGAGATGACTTTTCTCCCTTTTAATGTTTAGTTTCATCTATGTGAAGTTATCCAAGTGTAGGGACAAACTACGGACACTCTCTCGAAAAATGTGTTCTACAAAATTAGAAGGTGTTTTTGCATTGATGTTATCATATTACTTAGATTTTAAATTATATTATTACATCTTGAAAGTGTTTTTAAATTACAAAAAGGGTATTTAAAACTCTATTTAAAGAAGAGGTTTTAAAATGAAAGTGATATTTAGGTCTTTATTATTATGCAAGTTTAAACTATGTGAAGTTATGATTATTGGGTTGTTAATGTGATGCATTTTAGATTCAATTTCTTGAAATTGAAAGGATTGTAAACATTTGTGAAATAAATAGGGATAGGGTCCATGTATGTTAAATGTGACTTAATGTTGTAGATGTTATTTTAACAAGGGTTGTTCCATATTTATGGTTAAAATGAAGTGTTATTTCTTTCTTTAAGTTTATATTTGAAAAAAAAAAATTGAGTGTTGATTTTTTTGTTGATTTCTATTACGCATGTGCTACTTTTAAAAATCCTTGTGGGTAGGTTTTGTGATGGAAAAAAAAGATAAATGGATTTTATTTCAAAATTCTTTTGTAGAGTAAAAGGGGGTATAAACCTTAAATTTTATTACATACTAGTTTAATGATAACTTAAAGAAATAAACATACAAGGCTACACAAAATGTTTAATACTTTTTAGATATTTTTCTTAATTTTTTATTTAATATAAAAAAAAAAATTACAAGTCGAAAAAGTAGGAAAATGAAAATGCAAGAGTATGAACGAGTTTTTGAGCTTAACTTCATAAATTTGAATTTAAAAAAAAAAAAGTGGACAATGTTGTGTAGATTATTGAGATATAATTTTTATAATAAGTTAATTGAATGTCGAAAACTTATTAAACTATTAGTAACCATATATGTATGACCCTAATAAGTTATTTATATAGAAATTAAGCAATAATTTAAAATCATAATATAATATTTAAATAAATTATAAATGAAAACTAGATTATCTCCTTTACATACCTATAAAAAAATTAAATCAAATAAAGCAGATGAATTATTTGTGTCCACGAATGAGAATAAATCTTCTAAACTATCCAAAATATATGTTGGCTAATCTAGTGTAGGTCCAAGGCTCATGTTTGATCTCCAAACCAAAACCCAAGGTTATTTGGGAGGAGAAAAAAAAAAATTAAAAAGGGGTGCATTCACTTTGCAAGGGCATACACCCTTTATATTATATATAGTGTATACATTTTTTCACTTGTATATGTGGAACCTATTCAAAATACATTTGGCCAATTTTATACAAATGGTGTATACCCTTTGTGAAAAATCACTAAAAGTAGCCACTAAATTGTCTATTATATGTGTGTATCTACCCTCTTTTAATGCCTAATAAAAATATTAAATATGTTTACATGTTAGAATAACCAAAACAATATATTTAAGTAAACAATGATCATGATAAAATTAACTAGAGAATGCCACTCAAATTTATATGTTAATATGGAAACAACAAACAATGTAGAATAAATTAGAGATTGGTGTTGCCCATCAACTTCATATCAAATTATGCACAAAAATGGTACATATTCGATATGTATAAGAATGACGCATACTTAGATATGTTTACATCCCGAGCAATTTAGAAAATTAATGCAATATAACTTAAATTTATGTATGGGTTGCCCCTATGCAAGGAAATAGAACATAAAATAAATAAAATTGAACAATAATATAAACTTGGAATGAATCTCTTCCAACACCTCTCTTTTGTATCTCGTTCCTTCAATTCGTGTTCATATTTAAATTTAAAAAGATTCATATCATCAATATCTCCTAAGGTCATTTGCATAAAACTAACTTGAAAAATATATCCTATCCAAAAATAAAGCAATAAAGGTTCATCCAAGAAAAATAAATTAAATTTAGAAAAACTTTGCATGAAACAAGAGAAAGACCGAAGTAGAAAAGGGAGAGTGAAGTAGTAATGTATTTAAATAAGCTCACAATGAGCTATAGTTAGATTTCTTGATAGGTTTTAGGATCATTAGGTTAACCTTAAGAAAAACACCCACATGCATGTATATACATGTGAAATATTAAAGCAATATAAATATGTCAAGGTATAATTACTTCTAATTTATAAATCTTAGATGTGAGACTCCTCATAAAAATATTACAATGATTCTCTCTTCCATATTGAATTTTCTCTAACACGAACTCTCTATACTTCTATAAAAATAGGTAGAGGCTATTATTATGGTTTGGAGAGTAAGTTATTTGTACAACAAGTTTGCTTTAATCTATTAATAGTTTCTTTATTGTGGTTTGGATAATAGTTTACTTGTATAACAAGTTTTTGTAATCTATTTAGAAACTATTAATAGTTTCTTTATTATGGTTTGAAGAGTAGATTACATGTACAACAAGTTTTCTCTAATCTATTGATAGAAACTATTCAAGTCAATAATATGATTAATCAAGTCAATAATATGATTGTTTTTCTTTATAAATAGAATCAACATTATATTACAATTAAATAAAAAAGTGCATCTTATTCACATCTAATAGTGCATGGTTAATTAAATACACTAACATCTCTTTTAAGATGTATTCTATAGAAGGTGTAGAACTCAAAATTGTATGAGTAGAAATCTTAAATTCACTTCTTAATCACTAAAATTGATAGATGTTGGGCATACCAATTGGTTACACTATCTCATGTTGAAAATAAAAGAGTTCACTGAATAACTATGTGTAGTAATGTACAAAACACTTAACACCTACCAAATGAAAGTAGTATATCACACCAAATACTATTCATAAGGTTGAATGGGTGGAGCGATGAAAATATATGTGTATGATTGGAGCCTATAGATCCACTTCTCGATCATTAAATATTGATAGGTGTTGGAGCTACTAGTTGGTTAACGTCTTATGTCAAAAAATATAGAAAAATTCTTCCAATGAATGTACTACTCCGTAAAAAATCAACACAACCAAGATTTTTTTTTTTTTTATACAATGATGTCACCAAAAACAACATGAAGTGGTATATGT
This sequence comes from Taxus wallichiana var. yunnanensis, assembly GCA_018340775.1. Lineage (NCBI taxonomy): Eukaryota > Viridiplantae > Streptophyta > Pinopsida > Cupressales > Taxaceae > Taxus > Taxus wallichiana. The sequence continues at coordinate 971,898,317 of CM031239.1, read as the reverse complement.
TCAAGTGTAAATAACAATAGTAGTGCATAAGGGAACCAAATAATGAGATTATGTAACTTGGTAAATCTTTAAAATAGAGGGTAATATTTAGAGTCCCACAATCACGTGTATTTTGAATATTATTTACCAAATAACCCTTATATATAAAAAGACACTTCCAATATCAATATGAAGAACATTATAAAAAATTAATAAAAGATATTATTTTTTTATAAAAAAAAATAATGTCATTTTATATTTTTGGTATATAATTAAAAATAGTATTCATTACATATAAATATAAATAATATAAAACAATAAAAATAATAATTTAAAAATAAAATGTTACAAACAATATTTAAAATTAGAATTAGAATGTGTAGAATTTTAATTATATTAAATTAATTAATTAGAAAATCCAAATTACCCAACACCTAACTTAGACATTACTAAATTCTATTTTTTATCATTTATTCCCACTTACAAATTTGGGTTTTGTAATATTTTGAATATTTATCTTTAGAATACGAGTCTCGGATCAATCCCTTAAAAGATATTAAAATTTAATTAATTAGATATTCAAATTTTATTTTGTAAAGTTATAATTTTCTTTTAAAATATAATTTTTTAATTTAATAAACTTTAATTTTTAAATTAATTATGTTTAATTTTTAAGTATTTTTAATTTAAAATTTAAAACAACTCAATATGTTAATTTAATATTATTTTTGTGAATTGAATATTAAATTTTGATTAGAAATTAATTAATTTAATTTAAAAAAGAAAACGTTATTTTGTAAATTAATAAATTTTAATTTAAAATATAAAAATAACTTAAAAATTTAAATTAAACAAATTTAATATCCAATTTAATAAAATTATTTTAAAAATTAAAACTCAAAAAAATGGAATTCAAAATATTTAACAAATTATAATCCCTATTAAATTATTAGCATACAAAAATAAATCTAAAAATAAAATAATTAGTTAAATATTTTTCTTTTGGATAAACAATTCGTTGCTCAAAATCACCATTACAATAATTATTTTCAATTAGATTTTGAAATCATTTTTATAATATTACAACCATTATTTTCAATTAATCAATCGTTTTTAATTATTTTCGTATATATACATTAACTAGTCATTTAGCAATATACATTGTATATAATCACAAGACCCCGTAATAATTTATAAGAATACTTAAAAGTTCATGTACATTGTATATAATTGAAGGGCGAAGCTTTCAAACCCAACAAATTGTTGAAGTTATTGAAGTTTTGGTAATCATAATTTACAAAACTTGAAATGGACTTTTGAAACCTAACCATACCTTGACTCAATACTAGTATCCATGTGCACAATATTAGTGGGATTTTTTGGAAACATAAGCATGTTGTAAATATTTTAATATTTTATATTGATTTAATATTTAATATTATTATTAATGTTGATACATTGTAATTGGAGCTTTTTCGATGTAGTAGTATTAGATTAGATTTTTTTAATTTCATTAAATATATTAAAAATTTATATATCTAGTTATTGTTGTAATATTATTTGTTGATTGTTGTAATAGGTATATTTAGCGTATATTTATTAAGAGTGATCTCATTTCCTCTCTTAGACATTATTAATAGGAGTGTTTTTCAATCAAAGAATTGTTTTTTCTACTTAAATTTTAATATAATTTGGAGAAATATAAAATTCAGTAAATATTATGATGTCTTTTAAATTTTGTTTTAACCGTGACTTTTTATAAATAATTTGTTCGTAGTAGTAACTTATGTCAATTACATATTTGTTTTTTCGGTGGTGGCCTCACACTGATTTTTTAGAGTAAATTTTCATCCTATATAATTTGTTTAAACTTATCACCCTTATTAGATGGTTGGTTTAAAGATACTTGTATTTGTTAAGGAGGGGGAGAATTGTATATTTAACAATTGTAAATTTTCAAATTTTCACAAACATTAAGTATAGTGTATCTCTAACCCAGCACAATTTGCTAGAATTTAATATAAAAACAATATTGAGAACATGTATACTTCTATTCTAAGTTTGATTAAATAGACTTTTTACAATTCCAAATTTCTCAAATCATCTCATTTTAAATTTATATAATTAATATTATTTATTTATGATACATTGTTTTTAAATAACAATTCAAAGTAGAGGAGTTTAAAATAATAAGAAAATAAAGTGTATATATAAAATCTTAAATCAAAATTTTCTCCAAACACTTGCAAAATATGATTAGGCCTATAGTCTTGTCTTCTACCTTCGTTGGTAGACAAGCTTAGTTTCATGTATTACTTACAATCAAATGGTCTCCCACGTAAGTGAGTCGAGTTTCTGTTTGAGAACTGTGCATGGGGCAGATGTGGGGAAAAAATGACTATAAACTAATCATATTTATTATAATCAATACTAAAAAAGGACTCAATAAATTAAAGTCTAGGAATATTTTTGACTGTAGGAAAATAAGAAATAATTGAAATGTTAGTGAGAATTACCATTTTAAAATGATACTTGTTTGATTATAATTATAAAGATATTTGTCAAAAACATAATGTGGAAAATAGGTCTAAACAACAAGGTGAAACAAACCTATAAAAATCAAGTGAAACAGAGAGCCTCAATCAAAACTATAGCATTTTTTAGAGGCACAACCATAATTATGGAGAGAAAATCTTGAAATTGTTATAAATTACAGAACTAAATTGAGAATCTTTATTTTCAGCTTGTGGGGCCCAAAATCTCTAGATTTCTTTTCTATAATTTGTTTCAAGTTATGGGAAACAACACTCCTTCCTTAGAACCCCGACAAACCTACAATGCTTTGTAAATCCATAAAAACTAGAGGGATATAATGGGAGCATGTGTTATCCCTCTATTATTATTAGGACACTATGATTTTAAATAATTTGGCTAAGATTTTGGATGAAGCTATAAATCATATATCCTAAGTGACATGAATTACATGTACGATGTGTAAAATAGGAAAATAAAAGCAATAATGTATAACATGGTAAGATATCATTAAGAAACAATGTATGTAATTAATTTTCCCCAATTGGGCCTAAGAATAAGCAATTAAAGCTCAATATTAAAGGTATTGCATGTGGTCTTGAGTATAATATGTAAAAGAAAAATTACAAAGATGATGTCCCTATATGGGCCTACGATAACAACAATGTGTATACTAACCAACATTTGGTTAGAGACATTTGACAACATCATTTTTCACATCTTATATTGGACTACCGACACAAATTTGACTCTTTTGACACTCTTCCCCTTCTCTACATCTCTTTCACCTCTACCTACCAACTCTCGTGACAATTTAATCTTTTCAAAGAGTAATTAATACATTGTTGAGGACATTTCTCTTTTGTATTGCTCCTCACATTTTGAACCATGGGTCATGTTCAACATCCCTCGACAAGTTTGGTAACGAACTTGTGTTCCCCTTCCAAACCTATCCTTTTCTAGTATAAGGCCTAGTTTTAATTTTTGTCACTTTCCTTAGGTCTCATGGTGTATCACACATAAGAAGTTAAGTCTCATGGTGTATCACTCCCTTTTCCATTTATTTGGGATTCAACACATAATTGATTTTATTAAGGAAGAGAGTGATGAAAAGATTTTGGTAGGTTTTGAGGTTCTCTTGTTTCACGAAGATATGAACCAATGTTAGGATTGTTGTTCACATAAATAAAAATAATGACAATGAAATCGCAAGCTTGAGTGATTTATGCCTTTATTTTCTTTAGCTTTTAAGGGAAGTTGATGAACAAATTGAAGGTTTTGCGATGGGCTCTTGCCGAGCATTTTAAAGATCTTGCCCTTAACACATGCCTTCTCAAATTGAAGTGGTGGAAAATGCATGTTGATTGTTCCAATGTGCTTCGGCCACATGGTAAGGTTGAGCTTGAAGAATTCCATGGCCATCTCTATAGTATAATGGGTAGCATTAATTCTGTCAAGAAATTGGAAGATGAAGGTTGTTTTCCTTCCTTGATGTGCCCATTAGAAGGTAAGCGGGTGGCTTCCTTGCTCAACAAGTCTATCAAAACGACACTCATTGGCCTCTAATTACACGACTCCTCTCATTACTACCCATCACAGAAGGAAGACATCCTTTAACTTTGGCCAAAAGGACTTTTAGGATTATGTATGTGGGTCATTTGGTGAAAGAAAAATGCACCTTATCATAGTCTTCAAGAACAATAGGTATAGTGAGGATGATTTCAAGAGCATTTCGTAAAATGAGTTGACTCATCGACAAGGTAAGGGCTGGCATGAAACTTCCAAAACATTTCACTCTTTGCATCAAAAGGGATATCCAGAAATATTGGGAGAATTTTGAAGCAATGGGACATTAATACTACTTTCATCCAATCTCAAATCTAAAAAAGTTAAACATGCTCAATTCTTATAAAGATTAGATAGAATCTTATTACTAAAAAAGATGAACAATGACCAGGGTTATTAGTTTATTCCCTGTAATGATCTTGTGGGAGACCGTACATTGGTTAGTCAAATAGATGAATAAAAACAAGGACTACGACAAATATACATCTAGGCAAAATAGAATCAGCTTTGGCATATCATAAAGAAGGGACTAAGCATCAAATTTGTAAGGAAAACATAGAAGTCGTTACTTTAAAGAAGAATTTCCACAAAAGCATGCTAACAAAGATGGTGGAAATCAACATACATCCAAACAACTTGAATACGGACGACGGGCTGAATCTTAGATAAAGATAGAGGCTTATTATTCACAACCTTGGAGAGAAAGGACCTAGAACCTTGAGGCAATATTTTAATCACTTTTTTAGTTTTAATTTTAATATAGGTGTAATTAATTATACAGTTTGGCATACTTGTTATTAGTTTATAAGGCTAGTGTATTTCCACTAAACAAACGTTAATTAAGTTGAAATTATTTAATATTCCTCTAAGGCATCATAGTGTGGCATCTCATGTATTGTAGAGGAGATACCTAATTGAGGAGCTCCAAGTTTGGAATCTGATCATTCTTTCAACCTAATGATAAATCTAGGAGTGTGATACAAAATTGATGCATGCTATTGTGTTTTCACAAAAGTTTATCCAAAAGCAGTTGTGAATTATGTACTGACGCTTCAAATCTCTCAGCTAAGAACAATTCAATCATGGAAGTTACAAGTCATGCATCTACAAGATTCTCCTTTTTCCCCAATCTCCACGAGGGTTGTTTTACCTACATTTCAATATATATGAGAACTAGGACTCCATGTCACAAAACAAATGATTTTCATGTACATCACTGTTCTCCATACTAATAACTAGGTATTTTCACATTGAGTTATAGTTCAGTCCATCCCACTCAAATTTTCTGAAATGCTTGTGAAATTTTATCATGCAAAGACGATAATAGACAACATCTATCAAAAGGAAACCAATCTCAACTTTAAAACACCACTCATCCTCATCTTTGTTAACAACAATATATTAATCCATCTTTCAAACCTGAAAGAATTATCATAGACAATGGTCATGCAAGAGTTTCTAGTATTAAGTATTAAATAAACTTTTTAATCCATGTCTCAGCCAATTTGTAATTTTTTTAAACAAGATGCTAAGCAGGAGTCCAAATTTTACCAGTTCATAAAACAAAGGTCATTAAATGCCTGCTCAGTTGTGTGATATGCCACCATAAATCTCGTCGCCTTCTTCAATGATCAGAAACCCAAGCATAAATAGATTTAAAAGGTACCTATTTCTTTGTCCTTAAAAATTTATTATCTCACAGAGGTACCTCTCCACTGTCCACAATCTTTACTGTTTGTTTTGGTTTACCACTCTGTCTTCCTTCCGCTTCTACTTTATAAACGACATCCATTCCAGATATAACTTTTCCAAATACCACATGTTTGCCATCCAGCCTGAATAAGGAATAACATTTCAATTTACCAAAGATTTTAATTGTTTCCTAATGTATTGGTATGCTATTAGAAGAAACCATAACTTAAAATAAAGACATCTATGACAGGATCAAGATACATTCGGAAAGACTCACCAGCTTGTTGTTACTGTGGTAATAAAAAACTGAGAACCGTTAGTGTCTGGACCAGCATTTGCCATGGAGAGATAACCTGACAGGAATAACAATGCATGTGCTTAGAAATCTGTTAAAAAATTATACAAGAACATTCAATGATTAGGACACTACTATCAGCCAAGCACACTTTCCTGTAATAAAAAGAGAATGTCCTTGAAAACACATTTCGTGTCTATGGGCAGCTGTCTAAGAAAATCGGTAACATTTCAGGTCAATTAACTTGCAAACGTAAAGTCCATACGAAAACACCAACCAGAGTGTTTGGCAAGGCACTTAAAATTTTTGACTTATTGTAGCTTGTAGCCTCTCTAAAACAGAGGTTTAAACTCGTTTGGCATAAACATAAAATGAAGATGATAACACTTAATAAAGCCTGAACTTTATTAGTGTTTTCTAATCTTGTTCTTGTAATAGGAGTTACTTCAAGTGCTTCAACCCAATCACTCGTAAGGAGGGTAATTGTATCATACATCTTAGTTGTAAAAATTGACTTGAAATGATTTCCACACAGTTACCAAACTCATCAAAGGCAAAATGGAGATGGTAACTATTACTAAAATCTAAATTTTAAAATGTTTTTGATTTTGGCCTTGTAATAGGGGATTGCTTTGAGATGGTTCAACGGCACTAAAACACTATTAGGGCAGGTGATTGCAAGATAAGATAAGTGGCAAACATTTGATTTCATTGCATTATTTCAATGTTTATCAAAATGGCAATTAATCAGCAGGAATCTTGACTCCAGTTGAACAAAGTATAAATCCCAAGTATTATCACAAGAAAAACCAGAAGTGTATATGTCTTAGTTACACCTATTTAATATCTCAAATGCATAAACACGCATTAATCAGTTACCTGGTACTCCCATGGTGCAGGTACTCTGCAGTTCTCTCCTACAGAGAAAATTCTGGAACTTACATTTGTTTGATTTTTTCTTAAATGAAAATTTCAGCTCTGGGATAGCTTTTTATAATTTTTACAACCAAATTATGACTGAGTTATTTTGAAAAACATTGTTAGATAAGGTAGACCACAACTAAACTGCCACTTCATAATAATTGTTCCTCCAGATCCTACAAACTTCTAATGCCTGCTGCTCCCTTCCCCTTCAACCCCCAACTGCTCCCCCACCAACCCTGTTCCCAGCAGCCGCTGAAATCCTCCTTCCTAAAATCTAATTGCTCTGATTTTCAGCAAAAGATTCATTTTCTTCAAAATCATCACATAGTGACAATATTTTATGAAGTTTCATACACTTAATCACTAGGTGCTTTTCACATTTTCCGTTCCAGTATAATATTATTCATGTTCTATCATATTGTATTTCTTTGCACAAGGAAGACAATGTATACATTCTCTTTTTCAAAGAAAGGAATTCAACAAAATCTTCTTATTGATTATTGAGATGCCTAGTAAGCCCATTAACTAACACTTCACATGATAAATGTTTCAGTTTAAATGATATAGAGCTTCAATGCTTTTTTGTGTGAGATTATGCATCAATTCATAGGTATTGATTCAATTGAATGTAAGATTGACAAAGTTGTGTACCGATTTACCTGGTGTAAAATTCACTCTTATTTCAATGTTTTAGTGTACATTGGTTTATAAATAAGTATTTAAAATTTCCAAGCTCTTTTCTTTATTTTCAATTCCCATATTATGCATACTTGCACTTAATAACTTTATATAGAATAGATAACAATATATAAAAATGTACATGCAAATTAGCATACCTGGTCCAGTGTGCTTCAATTTGAAGTTTTCATCAGCAAATTTAGTTCCATAGATGGACTCTCCACCTCTTCCATCTCCAAGAGTGAAATCCCCACCTTGTAGCATAAAGCTAGGTATGATCCTATGGAAAGAACTTCCCTTGTAATGGAGTGGCTTTCCACTTGTTCCCACACCTTTTTCACCTGTAAAATTTAGATCCGAAACTTAAAATGTATTGTCTTGGTGGAAGCATCCCATTGAATCGATAAAACAACTAAGTGTAGTAAAAATGTAGCAAGGGCAAGAGATGTATTCAATCTACACAAACAAAAATCCAACATATGTAATATAAATGTGATCATGTTAATATACTTTTTAACAATGAAAACCATCAAAGGCAAGATGCAAATAAACGATATTCAAATTGTGTTTTTAATTTGCATAACAAATGCTATCAACCTTTAAATCATATAATCCAAACAGATTATTCGAAAAGGGGAAATTTCAGAAACTAATGGAGGAAATTAGTTATTTTTAAAGATTTTTTAGTAAAACTTCATCCAGAAACAATCTAATGCTGATAAATTTGCTTATCTGATGATGAGCGGGAGATAGGCCTCTCAAATGTGCCCATATAGATAGCCCTTAGACCAATGCCTTGTTGATCATATAGAGTGAGTGCTAAGTCACAAGGTTTGAGTTCACGTTTATGTTCGAAGAGGATAAAGTTCGGTTCAAGTTCGCCTAGGGATGAAGTTCGAGGAAAAAACGTCTCTAAGTTCAAACATTTTTTTATTATTTTTATTTTTTGAAATAAATACAGAAATATGTCAGAGGAGCAAAGTGGAGAGAGCTTTTTGTCGGTTACTTTCAGTCGTTATATGTATATACAAACATTTGTAAAACAATGCAAAATCATGTCAAAAACTTCCCATGCAAAAATAATGGATAAAGTTTGAATTCATGTTCAACGAGAGTAAAGTTCGGCAAAATTTGAACTTTTTCAATAAAATTCAGAGAACCTTGTGACATAGAGTGAGTGCTCTAAATGGCTTATAAGAAATTTACTTTAATAATTGTTAACATAATCAATAAATGAGCCAATATAAATAAGATAGACATAAATAAAAATAGATGAATGGTTGGCAGTTGGAGGTTGAAAGAACTATGTCCTTTGTGTTTCTTAAGCCTATAAATATAGCTGTGTTGAATGATGTAATTGAGCATTCAGATGCAGAATCAACTCTCTTTAGTGTCTTTGCTTGGTTTCTGGTAAACATATTATGAGTTTGGTTTACTTCTTTGGTCTTTGGCTAAGAAGATTGAAACTCTATCATTGATGTCAGGGCTGGTGTTATCCTGCATCTCATCTTTCTACCAAACAATTTTGTTATTTGCTAAATCTAGGTTTTGCAGAAAATTCTCCAGAACAGGATTTTTAGCATTTTTTGCTGGGTTGTTGCAGTCTTTCATGTGAATCTTAATCTGATAATTGTACAGATCTTATTTCTTGTTTGGTAGCTGGCCAAATTTACAGATCTTAAAAGCACATTCTTAATTAATGCAGCTGCATTTTCTTTCGTGAAATAAGTTCTGTTGATGTGCAAATTTGCTGTCGTAGATATCTCATGCTGCTAGGATTTTCCCGTGGAGGAATCAAATTTCTATGGTTTGAAATGCCCCTCCTCTATCCTATAGCATCCATTTGTAGATATCTGCTTCATCCAGCCTCCTTTGTACCCAACTTCCCTTCAAGCAGTTCGTGTGCATTTCCCCTGCAAGAAGCAAAATTTTACTGCATCATGATTACAAACTAAAAAATGAAGGATTCCATCATGGAGAAAAAGAAAAGGCGTGTGTGTGTTACAAACAGCAATTTTTCTATTCCTACAGGACACTTCAATGTAAACTCTAGGCACCATCTGATTCAGCTCACAAAGAATGGGTACTTCAATTTTTATTCTTTTCTTCATTCAATAGGATTGTCAATTGCAATTTACAGTTGTTCTGCAAAAAGAGGATACCGATGGAGTTATTGCTTTTCATAATATCTTGTCAAATCTGTCCTCTTCCTCCCGGTCTTGAATAGTTTTGAGCTTTTTATATGACATTTGTCATATTGCAATAATTCTGGCAATCCTCTTTCCGAATGGTCTTTCTCAATGCTTGCAAATCCCCACCTAAAACAATGTGGTGATCACCTCTCAGGAGCTTGCCTCACAGAAATGGGCATGAATAAGTTCATACTTGCAAAGGATCGACAATTGAATTGTGGTTCAGACAGAAGGGAAGCCCTCTCGGTTCCCTAAAATTGGTCTCAGAGTGATTCCCATCTCATCAAATGGATTGATCAAAAGTTGGAAGCATTCTTCATTCAATCTCTCTCCTTCACCCATCTCAAATCAAAGGATTTGGTCTTGTACTTCATTGTGTCTCACAAGTCACCATGGTCATTTGGTGACAGGATCACCAAGATCACCCCATGCGAGCAAGTTGTCTCATTGTGCACACCAGGTGCATCAAATGCAAGAAAGATCAGAGAGACATGGCAGTGTTTCAAAGATTGGAAGGTTGGTTCAAGTGGAAGAAGGCTTTTCTCATTGGTTTCAGTGGTCTACTGATCATGTGCTTCTCACTCCTCTCAAAGTACCTGATCGGGCTACGGAAGTTGATCATTAAGGAGTCCCCAAAGAGGAGGTTTGTGAAAGACTGAGTGCACTAGGAGGCTTCATCAAGTTCAGGAAGTGGTCAAAGGATCAGGAGTTCACTGGAGTGCATCTCTACAAAGTAACTTAGAGCTTCTTCATCCTTCTTCATTCTGCATCTCTTCTCTCTCTGTTCTCTCTCTCTACTTTCTAATTCTCCATTGTAAATTGTACTTTATGGCTCTTTCGTCCTATTCACTTAAGTGACCATTGTAATTTTTCATTGTAAAAGTCCCCTTTCATTAATAAGAAAGGGGCTTATTTTTCTTTCCTAGAGGAATGTGAAAGGTCACAAGTGGTGGGACTATGAAAGGTCATGTGGGGTAGATGAAGAGACGGATTATAAAGCTATAAATTGGAATGGCTTCTTTATTCCAAGGGGTTAGATTTTCTTGGTTGATAGCTCCCATTGTCTTACTACAAGCAAGAAACTACAATTCTTCTATCTCCTTGTCTTATGTTTTCCTCTCCATCTCAACTTTACTCCATGAGCATGGTTACTTGTGCAATATTATGCAAATAAACTTATATTTACTTGTGTTTTGTTCCTCTTTCCTTGACATAGTGTCTTCTCATTATTAACTTGGAAGTATTCCAGTTTTATGTCGATAAACTCAGCTTGTTATTTATTTGAGTAAAACCCCTTCTCACTTTCTCACCTCTCCATAGACACCTTTCCTCCACCTCCTTTTTGCACACAAGTTTAGTGGAGTATTCCTATGTGATCCTTGGTCAAAAGGCCACCCACAATGGTTAGAGTAGTGTATATATTTCTTGTTTTCAATAAACAGTACTGCCCCATTCCTAAACAAAGAGACCTAGTCCCATAACGTTGGTGAAAACCCCTAATTTGCCCTTGTGTCAAATTATTTCACCAACTGGAATGTTGTGTACAATTTAGGGCAAATATCAATATTTTTTATCCAATATTATTAGCTTGATGGGGTGACACTTGCAATAAAGGGGATAGGAGATATATGCATTTTGTTGAATAATGCTCAAAAACTTGTAGTACAGAATGTTAGGTATGTTTGTAGCATGAACAAAATTCTCGTTTACTCCTCAATTAACAAATAATCTCAACATTACCATACATTTCTCTACGAAGCAATGTATTACGTTTGATATGGAATAGGATAGGATAGTTGCCCTAAACATTGGGCAAGGTGGCATGTATAGGCTCATGACCCCGCTACAATTTTACTTACACGCTTAGTTGTGGGGTGAGTCACCATCCATGAGGCACATAGTGAGATGGCCGCAAAATCACTCAAATTGAGGAAGGTGACTCCGCCATCTAAGACACATGAATCGCACACTAAGATGACAAGAAAAGCCACTCAAAGAAGGGCATTGGCTCAAGAGGACCAGAAACTAGGTAGTTGGTCCAACAGAGCATGTTCACTTTGTTGTTGCATCTAGCCTTTTTATGGTTACATGTATTGTAGTTATATTTTGAAGCAGAAGGCATACCTAAGTGGGAAACTAGCATGCAAGTAAAATATGATGCCTTGTTGAAGAACCATACATGGGAGTTGGTGGAACTACTGCCATGAGTTGGTGGAATTACCGCCGGGTTACAAATGTGTGGATATAGTCAAATGCAAAGACCGTGGTACTTTGAACAAGTACAAGGCTCTTCTTGTTGTGAAAGGATTTTCACAACAAGAGGCTATAGATTATTTCATTTCTTATAGACTCAATTTAATTAGTTTCCATTAACTTGAAGCTCTAAGGAGTTCTTTGCCCCTACTATGAATACTACAAAGATGGTCACATTTCGGTTGCTTCTTTGCAAAGGTTTGGACAAGGAGGTTTACTCGGTGCAGCCTGAAGGTTTTCAGGTTGTGATCATCTAGATTGCAAATTGGTTAAATCCATATATGGACTTAAGCAAGGTCCATGCCTATATATTCAAAATGAACAACATCTCCACGATTCTGGATTCGGAACTATGGAGATCAGGCAGAAGTTATCAGCTAATAATGATTCAGCACCGATCAATGAATCACACTATACACAGTTGTTGCGCAGCCCGATATATTATATATCTTATGTCTACAAGACCTGATCTATGTATTGGTGTGAACGATCTTTCTCGATTTTTATCTCAACCAAAGCTCATACATTGGACACCAACAAAACATCTAGACTGCAGATTTCCAATCAGCATCAAAGGGGCAGCCTGTTGATTTAATGACTAAAACCTTTGGTCCCATTGTGTTTGTAAAAATTTAGGGCAGTCTTGGAGTAGTTTCTGGATTAGTCATTAAGAGGGGATATTAAAGTTAATTAGTTATTATGTAAACATTAACTAGTTAACTATTAGTTAGACGACTTAGTTATTAATCTCTCTCTCCTCCCTCCCCTCTCCCCCTCTCCCCTCCCTCTCTCCCTCTCTCTCTCTCTCTCTCTCTCTCTGAGTGATTGCCCTCTTGGGTAAATTAAATTTGAAAAAAAAATGAGAAAAATGGAAGGAAAATTCTAGAGTTTTGTATGCTTTCTTTCATAGATGTTTCAGTAAGAAATTTGGTGTATAAGTCCCCAAATCTGGAGGCCCCAATTTGGAAAATGAAATCTGTTTTTTGGTGGGGTTTACCGTGCAAATATGGATGCCCCTATTTGGAAAATGAAATCTGTTTTTAAGGGCGTTTTACCATGCAAATCTGGATGTGCCCGTTTGGAAAATGAAATCTGTTTTTAGGGAGGGTTTACCATGCAAATCTGGACGTACCTATTTAAAAAATTAGATCTGTTTTTGGGTTTCTACCATGCAAATCTAGTCACTCCGTTTGGATAAATCAAGTTTGTTTTTAGGGTTTTATTGCAAATCTGGGCACCCCCATTTGATGTTATAAATCTGGAAATTTTAGTGAATTAAAAATTTGGGGTTTTGGGCATTTTAAGTACAGAAATTTCTGGGAAATCATGCAATTAAATTCATGGGTAATTTCCCCATTTCTGGAAACCCTCTTGATGAAGAACTTCTGGAAAATTAAACATGAAAAATTTTCAGTTATGTTTGTGATTATTTTTGATAAATTGTTTGAGTAATTGTATGAAAAATAGGGATTTTGGCTGGACAAGTTTGGACATCTCATTTTGCATCAATTTCTGAACTTAATTATATCATTTCACTGGGCAAATCTGGATGCCCATTTGTGCGTAGATTCTGATTTGTTCCTTGAGGTGGAAAGCAGGAACAAATTCACAAGGCTCTTTCGCATATGGAAAAATATACTCAAGGCCACCAAGTGAGTCTATTGACACCTAATTTGAGGTCATTAGTTCTTCATCATTACTGCTACAAGACAGCTCTTCATCATTACTGCTACAAGACAGCCTCACAACTCCAATTTTTCCTCACACTCCTAGCACAAGGGATTCTCGTATGGATTTCTCATCATCCGCACAAACAATTCCTTAAAATTCAGCTGTTGCTACATTTGGGTGATTCATGGAATTCACAGCACAAGCTCCGAGTTACACAAAGGCCGCCTATAGAGCTGATGCACCATCACTCTCCAACACAAAACAAGAGAAATGCAAAAATCATGACACACAAGGTCTTCAGCCATAAGGATATAAGCAGTTTTTTCTTTCCATCAAACCTACTATCAGGTAAGGACAGCGATCTAAGTCTTCAGCGGTAATGAGATTAACAGCTTGTTCTATTAATTAACACCTCTCTCAGGTAAGGACAACGATCTAAGTCTTCAGTGGATCATGGCACCATTGTTAACTAATTCTTCCTCTTGAAAATAGCTCCTTGGAATATTCAAGGTTTATGGGTAAAGAATAAGCAATGTTTTCATGAAGATACAATTAAAATCAAATGGTTTAGATATGATACTACTTCAAAACACTCAACTGCAAGTATGATCCATTCAAATTGTTTCTATCATCTTGCGGCCCCAAAACTAGTGTTTCTAAATCATCCAATGGTCGGTCAGAAGGAAAATTGATTCATTTGAACCCCACAAAACTCAGCCTTCAGATCACTCAGGAACATCCTTCAGGTTTATTAGCTGAATTTTACTATCATGAATACTGGAAAATATTATTCATGTCGTAGATGTTTACATTCCTCCTCAACACAAATTCAATGCATGATGTGTGCCTGATATGCAAGCTTGGTTTTGGTCTGCCAACATTGATGCTACTAAAGCTGAGAAAAAGGGAGGCCATCCTCTTAATGCACATATTGCAAATCATTTGCATAATTTCATCAATATGGGACAGCTCATTAATGTCAAACTCTTCTATGGTAAATTCACTTGGTGTAATCAAAGGAAAGGCACACAGTACATCACAGACAAATTAGAAAGATTTCTAATCTTTAAAGAGTGGATACATAATCCACTTCAGATTTCAACCTTAGTGTATGATTCTACTCTCTTAGACCACTGGACAATCTTGCTCTCAATTGTATCAGAAAAGGGAGACCAAGAAAAGAAAATAATGATCACAAACAGAGAAACATGATCAACATATCCCTAGTAGAACCAGTTTTAGGGTGATGCATTTGCTGGAATTTTCACACAACAAAAAAATCAAACCTTCACTTCCTCAATAAAAATTTTCCACAAATAACAAAGAGACTGAATCAAGAAATTCATTTGCATGTAACCACCTAAAGTTTATTTTCTATGCATGTAGGGAGTAATAATTTGAAATGATCTTACAGCAAAACCTCATCAAAGAAGTGATATTGTTTAAGAAATAAACCTGTACAAAGCGCTCGAAAATTTTCTGCCAAAGAGACCAAAATATTCATAGTAAGTGAGAAGTTCTTTTCCAAAACACAAGATACATAACAATGACAAAACCGAAGTTTAAGAGTAGAAGATATACATACCTACAGTTTTTGGTACAGTTTTACCGAATAGTCCCATAACAATTTGACCTGAATAATCACTTTGAATCTTTAGTAATTCTTCAGAAGAAAAAATCTCAATAAATAAACATCAAACTTGTTATCAAATTTCTACAAATAACCCTCAAACAAAGAAACCACAGAACCCTGCAGTCTGTACAGCTTATACTCATGTTCATGTCCAAAAACCCAAGAGCTTGGTCATACAGTAGGAAGATAGCAGTTCAAGCTATTTTTCAATCTTTTCATATATTATACGAAGAGCTTTCCATCTAGCACTAGAAGAAAACATAGAGATGAAAATTCTGGCATCTTCCTGATGATAATGCATCAGGAATTTCACCTAATTGTAGAACAATAACATTTCCAGGTGGTTTTGATATTTTATTTTATAGAATAAAAGCAGAGTTAATACCAGACAAGCACACTATCCATGGTTAAATTAGAAAATAGCAGTCTCTTCCAACTTCCAAGGAAGTATAGAAGCCAAGAATAGTTTGAAGTGCCAGATAATGGGTTTGATGGAAATGCGCTGAAAAAGCCCAAGGATGTGTCCAAGAAACCTCCTAGTTAGTTAAACTCAATTTTGATGGAGCTGCAAAAGGAAATCCAAGATTAGCAGGGAAGAGGGATTTTTAGAGATGATGCTGGACAACCTCTATTACTGTTTAGAGTCTACTTGGGACTTGATAGGAATAATAAGGCAGAAGCAATGGTCCTCTTAGAAGGAATAACTCTGGCTAAGGGATGGCAAAAACTTCAGGGGAAGGGGACTCGATGCTAATTATTAAAGCAGGCCAAAAGAGGCATTACAATGACAGGCAACTAAACAATATCATTCAGAAAATTAACATCAAAACAGAGAATTTTGAGATCTCATACCAACATATCAGGAGGATAGGAAATACAGTAACAGATCTGGCAGCCAATTGGGGTCCAAAAAGATGGGCAAGATAGTTTATACTCATCCTTTTCCCTCATCGCAATAAAGCTAATCTCAGAAGACTGCACCAAAGCAGAAGAGCTTGCTCTTCATTAAAAATCCTAAAACCAAGGATCACACAGGAATGATTTCTGTGAATTGAAAAAAATAATGTGCACTGAGTAGTGCCTTTCCTTGATTGAATCAAATAGAGAAGAATGAGAAAAGAAGAAAGAGTGTGATGGATAAGTGATGAAAGCCACCAGATTCTTTTTGGGCTAACTTTCTGGCAATGGGAATATGATTGGAGCTGAGGAGGGAGATTGCCCTATGGGCAGAAAAGTAAAACATTAAATTTTATTTTTGAAATTCAAGTCATATTTTTGCTTTCCCAGTTTGGTTAGTTAACACCAACTGGGAATTGGTATCTCACCAACAATTTTTCTGGGTATAGGGCCCCTTAACCCTAGGTACCTTTTATCAAAAAAAAAAAATAACAAAGACAGCGGTTGCAAACGTACTTGCAGAGTTTCACAAGTATTTTCTCAGTATGGTAGAATTTGACAATTTCAAACGTAATGAGTCTTGTGACCATGCTACCTACTTGCCCACCGAATTGCCTATAAAACAATCAACAAACATTTACATCTTTAAACTTTTATTAGTAGGCCAGAACAGTTAACCAATTTCATTATCTTGTCTCCATGTGCTTCGAGTGCAAGAATACAGTTCCCAACAATGGTACCAGAGCTTGGCTTAGTTTCACCCACACCCAAATAACTAAGTTTGTTTGTTTACGTATAATTTGAAAGTTTATTTCAGATTGGAATGCACGTCAGTGATCTAAGCTTGGAGGGTGGATAGCATTCTTTGCTGCACTCTGGCTGTGATGATACTGTCTTGGAATGCACGTCAGTGATCTAAGTGTTAAAAGGCGCTCAGGGAACCATTCTAATGCTAGATTTTCATCAACATTGGCATTGTGATGTTGCTACTGCAAGATCTGTAGTTCAAACAGGCAGTAACATTTTTAGTTCAGGTCTGTCCAATGACAGACTTTGCTGAGACTCTAACTGAGGATCAATATCTAATGGTTTGCAAATATTGTCTTTAGATCTATCAATACTTGGGGAGCCTTTTGGACATACCGAACCAGATCTGAGAATTAGTTCATCAGTCCACATCTCGCCTCCTCCTGCTATTTTAAATGCTCTCTTTGAGGTTGTGCACGCTGACAGTTGGGTGGACAAATTAGTTGTAAATTGTGATCAAATCTCTCCCAAGAGATACAGCAGAAGAAGTTAGGCAGGACTCTGCTATGGCTCTTGGACATGCTAAGCCTCTCAGGCCACACATCTGTGCTAATGTGGCAAATGTTTGGCAGCAGAATAACTTTACAATATACCACATCAAAGATTTCTCAAGCAGCACAAAAATGAAGATGTGACTTCTCCGACTCCCTTTTCATCAACAAAACTTTAACGGACAGGTCCCCACTACTCCCAAAATCATAAAATAGTTGCAGTCACTTTCAGACAGTTGTGGTTCCAACAAGAAATGTTTTCTCAAATCATTTCCAGCCATACCAGTCCAGAAAAACCAGATACTTTCTTAAACTAAGTCCACATATAAAAACAAAGATGAGTTTTTGGCCTCCTGCCAATATACATAAAGTATTACTCTTGCCTATATTTTCCTTTTTCACCATTGTGTTTTCATTGACATTTTTGGGGCTACCCCATGCTATTATAGCTGGATGTGCTTGTTGAGTCTCATTGACTTACTCTGGTCACTTGTGGACATTAATATTATTTCTTTTTTTGAAGTCTTTTCATGTTTCTTTTATCTCAGGATGTAATGTTGCAATACCATGCAAATTCTACAATTTCTGATTTTGAGGAATTTAATGCCTAGGAGCTGCTTTAAATGTCCAGTATTCAGTAGTTAGACATTTGATGTTTCGGTCCATCATCAGGTGTCATGTATTATTTCTTTCCGTTCTGATCTAACTTTGGATTGTTCGGTTATGACTGCAAAGGTACTTGATTAAATTTTACACTAATGTCAGTTTCTTAAAAGTCTTTTGTTGTTCTTGTAAACAGATCCTGGTTATTTTATGTATTGACAATCCATATTAAGAATTCTGATAACAGAATGAGCCTAGAATTATGTTACTTCATGAATTGTGATGGATGATGAAATGGGCTTTATTTTCTATTACTTGTCATTGTGGCAATATGTGCATCCAGTTTATGTGTCGTTGATGCTTAAAAGCAGTGTTGTAATATGTTTCTTCTTTCACTTTATTCACATATTTGATGAATGGATTCTGCTTTCATCATGGATCACCTCACCCATTCACACCTCCTTTGATTCATCATCTATGAATTTCATGTTGCCATAGTGGGAGACTATTGTATTCTAAGAATAAAAGCACTAGTCACAGTCCTTTAATATGTAATCTCTGCAAGTTTAATGTAGCATCCTATCAAACATTTATGGATTCCTATGTAAATAGGTCACATGTTTATAGGATGTGTGTTTTGTCAGATATGAGAAATATAAGGAAGAGTTGACAGTCCTGCATTTTATTTATTGTATTCCTCCTGATTCGTTTCGTTCTTATTCCATGTCAGATTCAAGAATGATAGAAAGTCCATAACATCCAAGGACATGTCAACTTGCATCTACAGGTATAAAATTATGCAACCAAGGATCTGCCAACTTGGTACACAAACACATTCCATACTGGAATGTCCACATAGGATAAAATATCACGGCTAAGAATCTATTAACTTAGTCCAATGGTAGTCCAAGATCTGAAAATAGGAGGCAATACAAACTTCACAAACTTAGTACAAAGGCAGTCCAAGATCTAAAAATTGGAGGCAAATTTTGACAAACCAAAGATCTATCAACCTAGAACAGAATTGTTTATTAAGCACTGGCAGATATTTTCCCTCTTGCTATTGTTATATGTTGTACTTTTGAGTCCTGTTGTCATTCAATTTCCTCTTTCATTATTTCTTTCTTTGTAACTCATCTAAGGCATATAGCAGACTACGGATTTGCAATATCTCATACAGTCTAACCCAGGATAACAATACACAACCTGAGTTACACCACAGGTTATTCAACATTGAAAGGAACGAGTAACACATTCTCATTGCAATACTTTATTTGGAACATCATCGATGTCTTTGCAATATTTAATTTAATTACTTACTTTAAACTGTTTAGTGATGCATAATGGTGCATAAAGTCTATAGCTTGGCATATTTTTCTTTTTCGAAAGAACTATTATATTTTATAGCTTGAAGTCCCCTATCATCCAGTAAAAATTGGCCTGCAATCCCTTACCATCCTGCAAACTCATCCCCCACTTCTTAATGTCATCGCCCCAGAAACTGTGTGACATAGGTGAGCAATAACTCAGCAGTGAGAACCACAACTTTGACAGCAAAAATAACAACAAAAACGCCAACTGTTTGCATGGATGACATCAAGTCAAGTATAGACAGCCTGTAGTAATCAAACACATTAATTTCGTCATAATGATGTAAAAAAATGTTCAAAATTCAAATTGATAGAAAAGGATTAATAACATCGAAGTTGGTTTTCAAAGCTCTTAAGGATAACAGAAAAATACAATTTACTGTTGCGAAAAATAGTAAAAGGAGCAAAATGAAGTCAAATATGCATGTATTCGCTTAGGGTGGAAGCAAAGATGCACAGTACAATTGGTTCCTCTGTAGCAACCTCATGACATTTCAGGAGATGACTGATAACTTAGTCGAGATTTCACACTTTCCATGAACAAATAGGTAGGTGCATTGGCCTGGTTACGCCAATAGGCGTTCTACAATTGCAGCCAGGGGTGGTGGTGGTCTGTAATTTCTGTGAGCTGTTAACAATCAATTCCAACCTTAAATTTGATATAGGGATCAAGAGGGGCAATGGAGCAGGCAAGGAGGGATAGGAAGCAGAGGATCATCACGGCCAATGTGAAGGACATTCTCGCTCGCCGGACCGATCATTTTGAAACCCTATTGAATGAGAAGGTGTAACACATTCTTGTGGAATTGCTGGAGATCAAAGATCCAAGGGACAAATGGTGGGTGACTCAACAGTGGAAATCATTGAAAGTTGAGCTTCGCATGTCTGAAATCAGACAGAAATTGACCTGCGACTGCAACTAGAGGTTGAGCTTCACATATCTTCCCTTTCCACCATCGACAAAAGCGTGAGAGGAGTGGCAGCAGATTTAGGGCAATCTTCTCATATGTATCCACGGAATGAATTCCCCAGGATTAATCCAGGATCATCTGCGGTGTGATGGAAGATCGCATAGGAGCAGATGACAAGGTGTTAGGGCTAAATCAAATGGAGATTGTTCCAAGAAAGGGCGTTGGGGAAGAATCAATCAATCTCTCAGCTGGTCTCTAGCGGCATTGGGGTCTTGCATTTTTGGGGAGAACCTTTGTATTCCAGATGGGAGGCAGGCTCTTATCACAGCAGGACTCTTCTTCCAGCGCTGCAGGACCTTTGTCTCTTATCACAGGCTTTGATGCTTTTTGTCTGGGCCCTAGCTTAGATTGTGCCCTTTCCCCAAGGCAATCATACCTCCTCTCACCGATGCTTCTAGCAACTACAAGAGGGTTCCGGTCTCCTATGGAGGAGCTCTGTTTCTTCACTTCTGGGAACAGGTTGGAGCGGTTCATTTGGTTGATAGTGCACTTGCCATGATTGTGGACGGGTCTCAACAACATCCTTCTCCTTCCGTTTCTACCTGGGTTCAGAAGAATGCGCAGATGGTGGTGGTTGCTCCTCTTGCAGATTCAGGGGGTTGGACTTTTCCGCTGGCAACAGTTTTGTTAGGTTGATTTGGGGCTTGTTCCTTGAGCTGCTGAGGCACATGGTGAAGTGGATGGTCCTTTCATGTCCCTACCTTTCTCTCTGACTTTACCTTCACTTGCAAGAACATTTGGTTCCCAGTTAGGGCAATGAGGATCGCCTGGAATTTTGAAGCAATTGATTATGTTGATCATCAAGTGTGTATTATTTTTCTGTCACCCGTTGGGGTGGTGCTTTTGTCGGAGTTGGTGTTGGTTATGATCTCTGTGATTCATTTGGGTTTGCCTCACGCTGGGTTTTGCATATCCATTGTAAAGGGATTCGAATGCATAACCAGGAAACGCGGGACAGGGGCCGTTTCGGAGAAGAAACGCTTTCCGAAACGCGTTTGGGGCGATGCGGGGAAACGCGAAAACGTTTTCCGCATTTCCGGCACCTGTCAAGTCAAGTCAAAAACGGAAATGCGTTTTAAAAGTAAAAACCTTAGCATTAAATGCAAACGTTTTCCGCGTTTCCGGCGCCTGTCAAGTCAAAAAAACGGAAATGCGTTTTAAAAAGTAAAAACCTTTGCATTGCTAAACACACTTCCTAAAAGCTATATAATGACCTCTTGGGTCCATTCTAAATCACACTCTCATTTTTCTCTTGCTAAATACAGTTTTCATTAAACTAGCATTTAGCATTGTGAAGAGCAAAGAGACATCAAGGAGCAGCTTGAAGGAAGAGTTTAGGACGTGTTGTTAAGCAGCTAAAGGCTTCAAGGAGGAATTTCGAATCAGATTTGGAAGGTGGGATTGACTTCAAGGAGGAAAAACCAGGTATTTTTCAAGTTTTTTTTTTTTTTGGCTAAAGAAAATGTTAATGTGATCATTGATCATGATGTCAATATGTAGGTTTAATTTAGTAATTTTAAAACTCTATGCTTAAAAAATTAAAAAAATGTAACATTTTCTTTGCGTTTTAAAATAAAAAACATATATTCTTTTTTTAAATTATAAATATCATCCAAACTCTGTGTATGCTCTCACCTCGCACCTATACGGTGACCTTGGTGATCAAAAGCATAATAGGATGTGTAGGGTTTTTAAATTTAATTCTTTTTGCTTTTTTAAAAAGTTTATTTTGTTTTTTTAAATTAAAAAATCCAAACTCTGTGTATGCTCTCACCTCGCACCTATACGGTGACCTTGGTGATCAAAAGCAGAATAGGATGTGTAGGGTTTTTAAATTTAATTCTTTTTTTTTTTTAAAAAGTTTATTTTGTTTTTTTAAATTAAAAAATCCGAACTCTGTGTATGCTCTCACCTCGCGCCTGAACGGTGACCTTGGTGATCAAAAGCAGAATAGGATGTGTAGGGTTTTTAAATTTAATTCTTTTTTGTTTTTTTTAAAAAGTTTATTTTGTTTTTTTAAATTAAAAAATCCGAACTCTGTGTATGCTCTCACCTCGCGCCTAAACGGTGAACTTGGTGATCAAAAGCAGAATAGGATATGTAGGGTGTGGTTCTATTTAATAATTTATTGTTATCTAAGTTTATGTTTTTATTTTTCAATGAAGGTTTGATTCAATGGCATCTAGTTCAGCTTCAGTGGGAGGGCATGGGGAAGGGGAAGAAAGCCAAAGTGGGGGTGTGGATCCTAGAGCTCCTCTTTGGAGACATGTGCAAATTGTGGAGAACCTTGCTGGCGGTGGCTCTCGAGTTTGGGTATGCAATCATTGCAATATACAATACAAATCCTCTTATACCCGACTCAAAGCTCATTTAATGGGGAAATCAGGAACGGGGATTAGAAAATGTGGCAAGGTTGAACATAAACATATATTGGCATATATGAAAGAGCAAGAGGACGCTGATATGGAAGCTTCAAGAGCTAGATTTAAAACAGCTCCTTTGCAAAATAGGGGTTCACAAAAACCACCCAACCCATCAAACCATCCTTTTATCCAAGTTGCAGTTGAAACTCCAACAGAGGGAGAGTCTTTGTCACGAAAGAGAATTTCCAAAGGCCCATTAGAGCAAGCATTTGCAAATGAGAAAAGGGATGTTGCTGATGAGTTGGTTGCTCGATGCATTTATGCATGTGGGCTGCCCTTCAATGTGTTGCGCTCACCTTATTGGCAACAAATGGTGAGAGGTATTAATGATGCACCAAAAGGGTATAAAAGCCCTAGTTATGAGAAGGTCAGAACCACATTGTTGGCGAAAGAAGTGGCCCATGTACATACTTCTTTGCAGCCAATTAGGGACTCATGGAAGGACTCAGGGGTATCTATCATTTCAGATGGATGGAAAGATGCCCGAAATAGACCCCTAATCAACATTGTTGCAGTGTGCCCTAAAGGGGCAATGTTCTTAAGGGTCATTGATCGTGAGGGTGAAGTGAAAGATGCTCAATTTATCGCTAATATTTTGATTGAGGCTATCGAGTCAGCAAGGGCCCCGCAAGCGTTGTCCAAGTCATCACGACAATGCCAAAATTGTAGAGCAAAGCAGGGGCTGATTGTTGAGGGGAGATATGAGCACATTTTTTTGACACCTCAGGCAAGACACACCTCTTGAATTTGATGCTACAGAAGATTGGAAAAATACCATGGATTGAGGAAGTTTATACAGAGGCAAATGAGATCCAAATGTTTATCACAAATCATCATATGTCCCAGGCTATCTTTAGGAGGTTCTCGACATTGGAGTTGCTGAAGGTAACCAAACAATTTCCTAGTTTCTAATTTTTATTTGCTAACTTTTTATGAAATATCAAATTATCAATTGAATTCCTTTTAATTTTTTTTTTTTAATTAACTTGCTTTAATTTATTTTAATAGGTCATTAAACAAGATTTGCCTCTCACACGCTCGTCTTGAGACGACTTGTGAAGGTAAAGCAAGCCTTAAGGCTTATGGTGATTGATGATGTTTGGTCCGTGTGGAGGCAATCAAACACAGAAAGAGCCATCAAAATAAAATCAGTGATACTTGATGATATTTGGTGGGCAAAGGTCGTATACTTGCTTAGTTTTATCGAGCCTATTTTATCTATGATTAGATATGCGTATACACGGATAATGCTTCAGATAGGGAGATCTATGATGGCATCACTTATGCTTGAAAAAATTAGAGACATCATACAACAAAAAGAGCAGGATCCTGAAGAAAAATTCTACAGTGAAGTTAAGAACGTGATCATGAGAAGGTGGAATAAAATGACCACCCCATTGCATCTCCTAGCCTATGCCCTGAATCCCAAATTTTATAGCAGTGAAATACTTGCACTACCTGGTAGGCAAAAACCATATGATGACCATGAAGTTGCAAGTGGAGCTAAGGCAACATTCCGGAGGCTTTTTCCTGATCCAGATGTAACTAGTACAGTCCGCTGTGAAATGACGCTCTTTGTCTCTTCATCTAATAGTAGCATGGGTGAAATAGATGCAACACTTGACAGGTACAAGATGACCCCATGCATGTGGTGGTGTGCACATGGCCATGATGCCAAGTGGTCACGACTGCTGCACATTAAAATCCTTTCACAGGTATCAAATATTAAAATGAAATCAAAAGTTTGTTTATTAATTAAAAATGTATGTTCTTACTTCTTAGTAAATTAATATTATAGTATTACTAATTGAAAATTTCTAACTTCTTTTTTGTAACAGGTGGCTAGCAATTCTCAAGAACGAACGGAATCGAGTACATATTCCTTCATCCACTCAGCCAAACGGAACAAGTTAGCATCCAAGAAGGCCGAGGATTTAGTGTATGTGCATTCCAATTTGCGCATTCTATCACACAAGAGTGAAGCCTATGTTAGAGGTCCCAACAAACTTTGGGATATTGATCCTGAGACTAGCGACTTTGATGCTTCTGCTGCAACTCTTAGCCAACTTTCACCGCTTGGTATCATGAAGAAGAATCGGGATCTTTTGCATAAGGGAGGGAGAGTGGAGCTAGTGGGAGTGGAAATGTCAGTGCTAGTGGTGTTCATGGAGATGATTATGACTATGAGGAAATCTAGATGATATATTCTAGAATCTAGATTATTATTATGTATATGTGAATCATTGAAATTGTAACCATGTTGGATGATGACTCTTTAGAACTTAGAAGTTCAAATTTCAATGAATTCAAAATATTTTGAGTGCTTTATCAATTATCTCTTATGGTCTACAATTATAAAATGAGTACTATGCATATATATATATATATATATATATATATATATAATATATATTTTTTGAATAATATATAAAATATAATACCAACTCTACCAGCGTGGCGGAAAACATATCAGCAAGTCTAAAAATAATGTGTATGTGGAGATACGCAAGTTCCCCAAAATCACTAAAATTATTTGTTTTAACATTTGAACATGCATGTCTCTCTAATCAGGGATGTAGATAAGGCCTTGAAAATTAAAACGTAAACTAGAAGCTTTAATCTCCTGCCATGGAAATTCATTTTGGAAAGGGAAAATAGCCTCCCAGTCTGCATGAACTTTGAATATGTTAAAGGATATAAAAATGTTGATGCCACCACAATCACAAAAACTAGAAGAATGAAGCCATGATTTATAAAAAGCATTTACCCGCAGGTTTTCACCAATCTCCACATCAAAGTAAACCTTGTGGGAGATTTCTTCCAGATTCTGTTTCTTGGCCTGACATAAACACAAAACCAGATATTAATAAAAATGAATTTTCTACAGCTCAGGGTCCACTTAGTAAATGCACTTTTCAATATAAATGTGAACCCCAAACTGAAATGGTATTAGCTGGCAGTTACCCTATACAAACCAACTGAAACTACCCTAAACCAATATAATCTGAAACAGGAAACCCACATGAAGGCAGCATATAGAAACTGAAAAGAAAACAAGCACAGAAAATTCTAGTGACTAATATTTTCCAATGGCTGTGTCAATTTTTTCCTGTATCATTTGCAATAGGAAAACAAAAATCTGCCTCATTTTCTATAGTTTAATAATGTTTTCTTTGACCAATTGCCAACTCTTTGTGTAAAGCATATACAATCTGAACTAAATTAGAAAATATGTTTAGCTTATTGTCAAACTTGAAAAATAGATAATTCAAAAATGATAAACTCAACATCACTTTAAACTTCTAAAATGGAATTGTTTCATCCATAAGAATCTGAGACCTCAAATCACTTGCGGCAGCACAGCGTTGCTCTGCATCATGATCTAACTTCACCAGTATCTTCAGCATCATAACATGCACGTGTGCATGCATGCGCGAAGTCCTAACTCCTCTGTGGTACCAGCCAGTTCTGCACAGCTCTGCAGTGTCAACATTGTACCACATAGTTCCCCAGTAATGCCAGCTGACCGTGATGGACTGATGATTCAGTATGAAGCAGTTATAATGGTTTAGCCAACAGTTCATCTACCTCGTTTGTATATTAAAGCATCTTTCTATTCTTTGTATCTTCAGCATCATACCACACACACACATGTGCATCCCACAAAGTCCTAACTCCTCTGTGGTACCGTGTAGTTCCATGCAGATCTGCAGTGTCAACACTGTACAGTGTAGTTCCCCAGTAATGCCAGCTGACCATGATGGACTGATAATTCGTTATGAAGTGGTTATAAATTATAATGGTTTAGACAACAGTTCACCTACCTCCTTTGTATATTAAGGCATCCTTCTATTCTTTGTAGAGATAGAGCTGTTAGTAAGGAATACATATACATCCTACATCTGACCTCTTGGATCTTGTACAAGACTTTGCATAATATAACTTTGCATATTGCAATTCTAGATCTGGCATCTCCATCTTCTTTGATTTCTTCTATGTTGCATAAGCACTCTGATCTATACTTTCGGGCCTCGGCCTTTATCATTCAATGTGAAGTGGTTATAATGGTTTAGTCTACACTTCATCTGCCTCCTTTGGATATTAAAGCATCCTTCTATTCTTTGTATCTTAGGCATCATACAATGCACATATGTGCATCTCGTGCCTTCTATCTTCTTTGGTTTTTTCTATGTTGCATGCGAACTCTGATCTATCCTTTTGGCCTTTATCATTCAATGTGTTTTCTAGCATAACACATTATATTCTCATTTAGAGTGTTGTCCACTAGGTCTCCTCTTGGGCTCTGGATCAGTGGTATAAGAGCACATGCTCACTTCATCGTATCCTAGTGCTATTGAAGTTTCATATGAACCTTCTCTCTTTGTTTGAATGCCCACTCACACATGGAAGTTTACACTTGAAACTCTTGATCCTTCTTCATACCTTCCTTCACATCCTTAGATGGAAGACCGAATAAATTCAGAGACTCCAACTTCATATATGTTCAAGCAAATGATAAAGGATGCTTTGCAAAAACAATGAGAAGAATTGGAAGAACGCCATACACGGGAAAGAGCAGGGATCGTTGATCACTTCTCTCAACTTCTTAAGCAGTACACACAACTCCCAATCCTACTCCTCCACGGTGACATTTTGGTAATCACATCCCATATATGGTACAAGACAATCTAGGCCTTGTTATGTTTGAAGGCAAAAATAGATGCAAATGCCCTAGATAACTAGCTTAACCTTCTTTCACATTTACCCTTTTGAAAGTTTCTTTATCTGTAAAGAAATGGTGGGATAACTACTGCATTGCGCATGAAGATGATGTTAACTTAGACTCTTTTGTAAACACATGGAATGGTTTCATTGAAGCACTCAAAAATACCTATTATCCAATTGAAAAATACAATGACTAGTACATTGAGTTTTCCCAATTGCGCCAAGGTCATGATCAATTTGTTCAAGAATACACAAACACCTTTCACTCCCTTGCCGCAAAACTGAATATTCAAGAATCTGAACAAAATCTCATCTTGAAATATAGGTTGGGCTTGAGACCATACATTTAATCTAACACAAACTTCCTACATAACTCCTCATTGGGGAAGCCTACAAATTTTCTTGTAAATTTGAAGCAAAAACCAAGCTAAAGTCTAAGCTAATGGAATTCAAGTCTCAAGACAAGCCATAACAAAGACTTCCAAGTTTCGAATGAAGCAGAAACTTAACCAAGGGAACAACCCTTCACACAAGCCTCAAAAGAAGGCGACACCATCAAATGATCACAATAAACCATCCAAGGCTGGTAAATGGTGTGCAATCCATAGTTCTAGCAAGCACTCCGCAGATGAATGCTGCACTAAGAAAACTCTACTTGTGCAACTTGAAGCAGCCAATACTACCACAGCAACTCTGGGTAAGGGTAACAAGTCATGGACTTTGAGCCCAATACCATGGTTTGTACTGCAAACATTGCCTCTTCATCCAGTTCAAAGTTGGAGAAAGAAAAAATGTTTCTTCCATTCTCATATGTGGGTCAACGGATAAATAGTTAATTTCATAGTTGACAATGGAAGTCAAAAGAACCTGATTTCTCTTGAAGCAGTTTGAAGATTGAACTTGCCATTCACACCTCAACCACAACCATACTCAATTGGATGGTTCGGCTTGGGCTTTGTGAAACGTATTACCTGACAGTGTCATCTAGTACACAAAATCAAGCCTTTTCAAGATGTAGTCCTTCGCAATGTTGCACCCTTAGAGGTATGTGATCTTTACTATCAACATGGAATCTATGTGGCAAATCCTAGAAATGTAGTAATAGATGTTGGTGATATGAGATACCGCATATTGAAAGTAGTCCCTAAGCTCTCACTCATTAGCACCAAGCAATGCAACAAGCTAGTCAACTCTAGTAGAAAGTTTGTGCTCCTGATGGTCAGACCTGACAAAAACAAGTCCTTGCGGCTATTGTTCAACCATGGATCCTTCAGCAAACATGCAGCAGCTGCACAACATGTTGAAAGAACAAAAGGATATTTTTCAGTTACCTAAGTGCCTACACTTTGTGCAGTAAAGTATACCATTGATTTGATCCCAAAACTAGCTCTTCTTAATTCATCTTTGTATCACATGTCATTTTAGAGCAACGAAAAGATCAAGTGGCAGATCCAGGAACTCATGGATAAGGGATGCGCCAGGTCTAGCTCATTGCATGTGCCAAACAAAGACCGCACATGGAGGTTATGCATTGAAAATCAATCTCTCAACAAGTTCGTAGTAAAGAAAATCCTCTTCCTAGGATCAAGAATCTACTAGACCATCTCCACGATGCCAAGTTCTTTACCAAAATCGATCTCAAGTCTTGGTAGCATCAGATTCCTGTTTAACCTACAAACATCTCAAAGACAACACTCAAAGCTAAGGATGATGAATGGCATTCTATGGCCTTTCACAGATTCATTTGTTGCAGTCTATCTTGATGGCATCCTAATCTTCAGCAAAACATAGGATGAACACTTGCACCATATTCAACCAGTGTTGCACACATTACAGCAGCATAAGCTATATGCTAACGTGGAAAGATGTTAATTTGTCATGCGGGAGATACAGTATTTGGAACACATAGCAGACACACAATAAGTTCATGTGGACCAAGCCAAGATCCGCGTCATCCAAGAATGGCCTACACCAAATAATCTCACAGAGCTCTGCAACTTATTGGGATTAGCAATTTATATAGGTGGTTTATACTTGGTTTTTCTCACATCACTTGGCCATTGAATTAGGTTACCAAAGGTGGCACCACAGCAACCTTTGTTCAGTTAGCCATTCAACAGAAAGCATTTGAAGAATTGAAATTTCCACACTATTCCACACCTAAACTCTCACTACCTAAGCTTCAGCAACCATTTGAGATAGAGATCAACACATCTAATCGTGGACTTCGATCCATCCTAAGTCAACATGGTCACCCAGTTGCTTACCGCAAGCAAACTTTCACTACACCAATAAGAAACAATCCAACATATGACTGTGAGCTTTACACTATTGTTCAGCATGAAAAGATTGGAAGCCTGAAGCATTATATCTTGGGAAAGAACACTGTGATCAACTCCACTCATAAGGTGCTTCAGTTCTTGCAAACACAGAATAACTAACTTGTAGAAAGAGTGGAATCAAAAATGGTCAACTCCTATCTTCACCAATTTCACCTCAACATCAAGCATAAGAAGGGAAGTGTCAATCCAGTAGCTGATTATTTGAGCCAACCTCCAGTTCAAGCTCTCCTCACAGTGCTTGACGCTTGTGGACATGAAATAAACACTTGGTCAAAATTGTATCCTTCAAATCCAAACTTCACATAAATATATCACAACTTTCTCAGCGGTAAGTCAGCTCCAAATTTCTACTTGCAGGATGGACTCATATATCACCTTGATCACTTGTGTACACCGCGAGGGAGAAAAGCAGAAGTTAATATGGGAACCTCATTAAGTTAGCGGGTAAGCTATTGTGTTATAATGAACACGTAACATGATATAACTAGGAAACTACTAGCATACCTATCTTAAATAAATCTATGTAAAATATGCCAAGAGGTATCATTCTCGAGGTGCCTATATTAGATTTAAGACATAAGTGGAATAGGCGCCTCGAGAATGATACCTCTCAGCATATTTTACATAGATTTATTTAAGATAGGTATGCTAGTAATTCCTATTTTACAGAATTATCATATTTCTACCATAGATTATATGGTTTCATAGATAATTCAATAAACAATATGCCTGGAATAAATTTCTAAAATTTATTTTCCTTAGATATATCTCTTTTATCTAAAGTTTTTCCACAGTTCCCTCGTTTATGAAAAGAATCAAGGAATGGGATAAGTTGAATTGGTGAATGATCTAGGTTGTCTGGGTATTTAAAATCCACTTCCAAATTTCTAAAAATTGAATAAATCAACATATTCAATCTTAAAGTACTCATAAATGACATTTTCTACTATAAGTCACATAATAATTGTTTGTTTATACACCTTATGTGAGCATAGCCACTTTTTAACCAACTTTTTCATATTGTATTTATCTAACTTTATAATAAAAAATTAATTTCAATATTAAAACCTTTTTCTATTAAATATTAGGTGTTTTGATTTTAAACACAATTGATCTATATTCTTGTAACACACATCCAATGCATTCAACCATAGTCTTATTCTAAACTGTTACGGTATGGTTACAGGTACGGTATGCTGAAATGGCAAATTTTTAAAAACCTCGGGTACGGTATGTTGTGGGTACATTCGTACAATATATTTTTAAAAAGTAAAAAATATAAATATATATAAAAATTTAAAGAAAACAACAAGCTTATAGTCTCAACAACCTATAAAATATTAGAAGCCAACAACAAGCTTATTATGAATTAGAAGCCATCTAAAGCAAGATTTTTTTGATTGAATACAAGAAGACCACAAAACATTAAATCTATGAGTCCATCTACTAATGGGCTCACAAACATTCCACTTATTGTTAAGGCCCAGGGAAAGGTTTGGGGAGAATGCAATCTTTTCATAGAGTTGTTTGGAGGTAGTCTCTTGGAGAGGGGGCCCTTTGAGCCACCTCATAGTATCCCAAAAGTCATTCTCATCCTCCATAATTAGTCCAATAGAGGGAGCTGTGAAATCATTTCTGAGCATTGTATACATTCTAAACTAAGATTGAGGAAGCTTATAGAAAGCTTTAAGGTTTGTCCATTCCATCCACTTCCCAAATCTGTACAAGTCATGAAATATTTTAATTCCTTTCTCAAACCAAAGGAGGGCAGAGCAGCCTCTTGTCATTATATTTCAGATTCAACGAAATCAATTTGTAGGCTTGGCACCTAGTGTCAAAGGAAGAGAAGATAGGCTGCCCAACCACCAAGTGCTTCACTTTTTCCCATGCCTTCCAAATTGACTAAAGAATAAAGGACCCATGAGGAGTAACAAGAAAGCCCCCAAATAGTAAGTCAACCAAATGAAGTCCTTTTCATCTCTCTTGACCCTTCGGAGCCCATTGGCAATATTGAATCTCACACAAACTTTCCAAGGTTTAATTCCATTCAAAGCCCTCAAGTTTTTTTTTTTTTGCACTTAAAAAAAACTAGTACGCTGTGGGTATGTACCCCCAGGCCCCAGGTACAGAAATCCGCACCTGGGGCGTACCCAAGGCATGTGGGTGTGTACCCATAGTGTACCCGAACCATACCTGTACCCGTACCAAGTACGTATCAGGCCTGGTACAGGAGGTTAGTTGGCATTTCCAAGCAATCTAGGTCTTATTGCATTCATAGTAAAGCTATGATTTATGAAAACAATATATTATATTATTTATAATCTATAATATTAGTTAATATATTTATAATTATGCCTAATTTAATTATATGTTTATATTACCTATACCAAATATTAGCATATAATAAATTATATATTATTAATATAATAATATATACCTTATATTTAGTCAAGTATTAAATAGGTATATTATGTAGTATATATATAAACATATATTATCCATACACTACTATAATTTATTAAATATTTATTATAGGATCCTATCTTATATTATTATAAGATAAAACAAAATAAAACTTACCGCATTTAAAAATCAACACTAACAAATCTCAAATCTCCTTTTCGCTAATGACTTGGAAACCCTAACAAATCTCAATAATGGATAAATATTTTTACTCACTAATTTTTACTCCTAACTAATTTTTAATATATATACATATATTTTCATTTAATATTTATTTTTGTAGATCAGCATTACTAATTTTTATTTTTTATTTAATGTTTAATTTTTTTAATAAGTCAGCCATAAAAATGAACAACTCACACCATTACACACCCCACTGCCATTGTAGAATGTCTCTCGACATAATTACACATTCAAGACCTAGACTGTTTCAGTACAGGTACAAATACAGGTATGTGTAAAATACGTTGATATGGCAATTTTTTTAAAACTTTGGGTACAGTGCGCTTTTGGGTATATATATATATATATATATAAAGAAGCATTTGCATACTTATTGAAATTTAATACTCATACAACTTACAATCATTCATAGAACATGAAAACAAATTTCCCATACTTTGAGAATTGAGACTTGAGTTTGTATTGATTCATAATGTTCAAAACATAATAGTTAATAACATAATACAAAATTTCTAAATCATTAATTACATTGCCGTGCAAATACTAAGAACCCACAAACCATTCGAATTAATAAAAGCTCACCAACCACTTACAAATCTTACTTAAACTTTCTTCATAGCCCTTAAAAAATAACAAGCTAACTTTATTCATAAAAATAAGCCACTAAAATTCCTAGCCCTTGTTTAAGAATGAAAATATCATGAAAGCATACTATATTTACTAAGCTATCCTGCTAAAACAAATTGTTCACATAACTACATTTAAAATATAAAACTAAAGAAGAGCAATGGCATAGATACATAAGCTAAGAATATATTTAACTGTGCAAAATGAAAATATATTTGATAATAATTACATTTGTTTTATACGTTCCATATGAAAATATATTTGATAAATAATTACATTTGTTTTATACGTTCCATGAGGCATTTGATAGCCAAAAGCAAGCATTTAATAACTTTGGCACTTGACATACACATGGCATCCACTCGATTATATTTGTGGTGTTGGACAAAACATAATCTGTTGAGCATTAAAAGATTTCCAGAAGAAACCAGTTTTGTGTCATCTATGGATAAGTACACCGCTGTTTGATTACAGAATATTGTGGTTTTAATATCTGTGCAGAAAACCCTACATGCATATAATTGCATAACCGAATAATAATAATTTAACAATTTATAATAATTTATAAACAGATATTTGCCAACTTTCCAAAGTTCAATTCCAGTCAAAGCCCCCATGTTTTATTTATTTTTTGCACTTAAAAAAAAACTGTGGGTACGTACCCACAGCGCACCCATACCCGGTACGTACCAGGCCTGGTACGAGGGGGTCTAGGTGTTTCCAGGCAGTCAAGTTCAAGACAATACTGAGATGGAAAACTATTGCCCAGGGATCTTGAAGTACTATTTTTGCATCGTCCTAACCAGATCTGCCTTTATTAGGGTTATTAACTTATCTGTTAATGACTGATCAGCTTAATGAGTTTGACTTCTGAGACAAGAAGTTTCGGTCCTAGAGATACAAACTCAACCACTTGTTGACCATCTAATGGATTATCAATAATATTTCATGTCCACCCATTGGTAGGATGGTATTGCTACCATAGCTCCCTAGTATTTTACCTCTTGCGCCAAGGTTTTAACTACTTACTATACACATCAACCTATAAATTCATTGCTATTTTTGTCCTGAAAATGAGGATTTCAAAGATGTAAACATTAAAATCTGTCAATCTCTGTAACTATGCCATATTGGCTCAAATTTGGATTGTCTGTGCTCTCGATTGTAGGTGATCTGGAATGTAGGCAATCTGCATTTAATTGGCAATCTAGCAGACAACACATTAAACTGCAAAATTAATGCATCATGAAAGCAATGAAATAAAGTAAAGGAGATGGACCCAATAGACACATCTGGTACTGCAATGTAAAAAAACACTTAATTAAAAATGAAAGCAACTTACAAGAAGGTAGAAATATCTGAGAAGAGATGTAAAGCTATGACACTCCTATTTTTAAAATTGAATGACAATTCCTTTAAAGTTTATCACATTTTTTTGTTGGAAATAAAAAGTCTATAAAATTATACATAGAAATTGAAACGATTCTCCTTAGAATCTGAAAAGCTATAAATAGAAAGTGAAGCAATTCACCCCAGAATCTGAAAAGTCATGTGAACAGCGTTCACCAAGGTGGTTGAGAGAGAATTTTTCATGACATTTAAGAATTTTTGAGATTTTTTACATTTTTTGGGGCACTTCAAGATGTTTTTGAAAATATGACGTTCCAGAGCAAGGGGAAATAACTTATAGAAAACTTTAACCTTTCTAACACATCTTTTGGTTTCAGATTCTAAGAACCCGTAAAGAAATTGGGACTCCTAAAAGATCGACATTTTAAGAGGAGGTGCCTATCTTAAGGGAAGATGCAACAAATTGCTACCTAGATCAATCATTCCTCCTAAGGAAGCAATGGGTCCCACTGCTTCTAATTATTTGTGATGAACACAGGAACTTTTTGGTGCAGAAGTGATTCTCTTCCACTTCATGCAATAAACCACTAAAATTTCATTTTTACTGATTGCAAATATTTCTGAGTTGGAATATCAACAAACCAATATTTTGGTCAAGTGATAATTTAACTTTATCCTATTTTCCAATTTTTGCAGGCAATACGTTTCCAACCAATTTTTGACACGGGAAGCAATTTTTAGAAGTGCAAAGATTGTCAAAATAAATATTTACAGTGAAGTACAATTCCAATTGTCAAGCTATTTGTCTACATCCACATCAATTTTTCCTTCAAGAAGAGGGATATTGAAATTCACATATACCATAAAGGGTGCATGATCAACAAAGGGTCAGCTCGACCAAGCAATGAATGCCTCAAGTACAAGACATGAAAATGTTCTATCATCCCCCTCCACTACATCTCAAGGGCTTCATCGAGTAATGGTTTGAAATGATTTCGTGTCCACTCTTTGTTTGCCATCTAAGATCTTTTGAACCGACAAGGAAGATAATTCAAAAATCACGTGTGTCAAGACTGTACTTCCTATAGTCTAAATTTGTTCTAAGGGACCAACAAAAATAAAACAAACTGCTATGATACTACTGATATGTGGTAGAAAACCAACTCTGATACTGTTGATCTGGATTTAATTGGCAATCTAGGGAAACCAACAAAATTGCAAAAAAAATAATGTGTTATGTAAGCAAAGGAGAGGGAACTAATAAATGCATAAGATTCCGAATTGTAAATGAAAGCTTTGTTGAAAATGAGACTAATTGACAAGAAGGTTGTTATCTCTGAGAAGAGATATGAAGCTACAACACTTTGATTTTTACAATCGGATGACTGTTCCTTTATATCTATTTTTAGTAGGAAATGAGAAGTCTAAAAATAGAAAGTGAAATAATTCACATTAGAAATTGAAATGCCTTGTGACAGGTGTTACCAAAGAAGTCAAGGGAACCTGACATGACATTAATCTCACCAAAACACAATATTTCAATTTCAAAAAAATTCAAAGCCTTTTTTGAAAAATGTGATGTCCCAAAACAAAGAAAAGTAGCTTGGAGAAAATCTTAAGCTCTGTACCACATCTTACAGTTTCAGACTTCAAGCAATCTGACCCAGAAAAGGTGATTGTCTTAAGGGAAGGTGCCTCAAATTGCCACTCAAATCAATAGGTTTCTCTCTAACCCCCTCCATCCCACCAAATTTCATTTTTGGACTTGTGTTGAGGAGGTATGGCATCTATAAATTTGTAGCTAATTTTTTCAAAAAATGAAGGTTTAGGCCCTAAAACTTTGAATGTGAGGATCTTTGCAACAAGGTTAAATGGGGTAAATTGTTTACAGTAGATTCTTCTTGACGTCATATATTCATAATACGAGACTAAGACAAGATTGCTAATAATCATCACTTATAATTTTCATCCACATATATAATATCACGTAATCATACATATATCTTAAATATATCTATCGGAATTATTTATCACAAACTTTCACCTGTTTAAGGGTTGCATGTTGATTTACGACTCGGTCACTTTCTCCACAAATTTACTAGAGATTAGTGATAGATGGCCTCAATCTAGTTTCACCATTATATTGAGCTCAAAAGAATTTTCTGGGAAAAAGAACGGGCTCTAAACTCTACCATACTCCTAAGATTTCAAGATTTTTGATCTCCTTTTCCAAGCAAGAAGAAATACTGTCCTGTGACAGTGAAATGGACATCAAATTTTAGCTATGACTTGGATATTAAGTATAGCTATACTCAGTCCCTACCTCCGTTTGCCCCATTGATGAAATATAAGGGTGGATTGAGGTCCATGCATTGCCTTGAGATCGACCACTACCTCTAGGTGTCCCCTTGTTGCCATGAGATTGAGCTATGACTTGGATATTGAGTATAGCTATACTCAGACATCAGCTTTATCCAAGTCATGGGGCTCTAGAGTTAAATGGACATTAAATTTAGGACAAATCTCAGTCGTTTACACCATTCCATGGATGTCAACAAAAATTCAATGACCCTTGAGCCCAAGACTGTTATACATAGAGACTTAGAGATAGAGTAGTCTAAGCAAAATCTAATACAGCAATAAAGTGTTGAGCCTTTTTGGACAGCCTCAAGACCAGCCTATAGAGAATCCCGTTCAGCCCCAATTGATTCCTAAGAGCAAGTTTACAGTTGGGCTAATAACACACGTGCAACTTTGCAAGTAAATTTGTTTGAAATTTAAGACAACAGAAATGATAATGCAGCCATTACTATAGAAACATATGAAAATCGCTTGTACAAGCTTGATGTTATTCAATAAGATGGAAGGCTATCCAAGTGGTTCATACATTACTTGAAACTGAAAGCCAATGCATATTTGGTCACTTGAGTTTTGGATATCTTTTTCTAGAAACATAGATCATGGACTGCCCAAGATCAAATGGAGCAAATTAGAAATTTGTGAATCTTTTTAGTAGTAAAGCAAATATGTACTGAAATTTGAAGAATTCCAAAGACCAAGAAAAGTAGGTGATGTATCTTCTTCATAGTGAGATGTTTGGAGTGAAGCAAACTAATACAAATGGAATGTTCTATTTCATCAATTTCAATGATGACTATTCTAGGAGGATCTAGGTATAATTCCTCAAGCATATATTTTAGGCATTTGACCTTTTATGACTTTCAAGGCAATGGTAGAGAAATGCAGTGCCTGGAAGATAGAGAGGCTCGGGATGGACAATCAAAGGTGATTATGTTTATGATGAATTCCAAAAAAATATCCCTACTTGAAACCTGAGATCAAGTTTACAGTTGGGCTCATAACAGATGAGCAAGTAGAACCGTGTGTATTAAAGATGAGGAATTATAACACAGCCATAGCTATAGGAACATATGAAAATTGCTTGTAGAAGCTTGATGTTATAACAGCATTAATCTGATTTTTAATATAAAAACAGCAAACCATAATGCATAAAAACAGTCTTTTATTTATTGAATATGAACCAGCTACAATAAAAATACCAGTGTCTGAATACAATTGTTTGGAGCTGAACTGACAGAACACTTGCACCCTGAATTGTCACTGCAACCCCTGAATGGAATTTTCAAGCTCAGAAGTGAGGGATTTCGTCCTCAGACCTATATGCAAATGAGAGATTTCATCCTCTATTGCTATTGTAGAAGCTAAAGCTACTTAGAGACGGAGAAAATAATTGATGAATTTCCAAGATGTTTCACAATGAACCCCAAATCTGCCTTTATAACTTCCAAACACACTCCAAAATGGGCGTCCCCTTCTGGAAATACATGCATGCCCCTATAAACCAATAAAATAATACTTTTTTCCTCCTAAAGTTGGTGCCCCATTCTAAAATTAGGGATATGCAATATTAAAAATCTTTATCTTCACTTTATCCTAAAAATAGGATCTGATTTCTCATGCAGCCCACTCTATCCTTGGCGCCCCCATTATAGACTGCTTTATTTAATTATTATCCTAACTTGGCGCCTAATAATAGAAGTACATCATTCTATTATTATTTTATTCTATTTCTGCTTTTTTTAAATATAATTCAAGTGTCCTTTTTCAAAATAAAATATAAAAATACCCTTGGACCATTTATTTAATTTATTTTCCTCTTTTAATCTCCCCTTAGCCTACAGAAAATAATAAAAAATAGGCTTCATGTATCCAGAATTAATTAATTCTGAAAAGGGGACATTACAATGATGAATTCCAAAAAATATCCGTACTTGAAACTTGAGATCAAGTTTACAGTTGGGCTCATAACAGATGTGCAAGTAAAACCGTGTGTACTAAAGATGAGGAATTATAACACAGCCATTGCTATAGGAACATATGAAAATCGCTTTTAGAAGCTTGATGTTATTCCAACAAGGTGGATGTCTATGGTCATGGTGCATACATTATTTGAGGCTTTATGCCAATGCATATTTTGGCCACTTCAATGTTGGATATCTTTATTATAGGAATATGAATCACGGATTGCCAAAAATCAAACAGAGCAAAGAAGATCTCTGTGAATCATTCCTAGCAAGAACGCAAAGATGTGTGAAATTTGAAGAAATCCAAAGAGCAAGAAAATCATGTGTTGGATCTTGGTGACAGAGTGAAATTTGGACTGTTGCAACCCAAATCAATTGCGGCATTCTATTTAATCAGTTTCAATTATGACTTTTCCAAGAAGATCTAGATGTATTTCCTAAAGTAGAAATTTGAGGCATTTGAGCTTAAGAATTTCAGAAGGGCTCAAAATGGACAATCAAGGTTAATATATTTATGATGAATTCCAAAACTTTCAGTAAACAGGCAGCATATAAAGGCAATTCAAGGTGGACGACTATGGTAGTGGTATATACATTATTTGAAGCTTTATGCCAATACATTTTTGGCCACTTAAATTTTGACTCTTTATTATAGGAATATGAATCATGGAATACCAAAGATCAAAATGGAGCAAAGAAGAACTCTACGAATCTTTCCTAGCAATAAAGCAAAGATGTGTAACATTTAAAGAAGTCCAAAGAGTAAGAAAATTACATGTTGGATTTTGATCACAAAGAGACATTTGGACTGTTACAAACCAAATCAATTGGTGTATTCTAGTTAATCTATTTCAATAGTGAATTTTCCAAGAAGATATGGGTGTACACCTGAGTTGGCCTAATGGTGAAGAACATGTGCTCTTGAAATAGAGGTCACAAGTTCAAATCCTGCAGGGGGTAGGGTATGTACGCCTCGTTTGTAGCAAAGTTAGTTGCCTCCCGCATGTGAGTACGAGGTAGTCCCATATGCTATAAGCCGCTTGTAGACCCAAAAACAGGCCACCCGGCATCGTGGACTGTAAAAACCTATTATTATTATTATTATTATAAAGCAAAAATTTGAGGAATTTGAGCTTTTATGACTTTTAGCATGATTGTAGAGAAATGAACTAAAAGTTAAAAGAGGCTTAATTGGAAAATCAACGTTGATATATTTATGATGAATTCCAAAACTTTCAGTAAACCTAAGGCATATAAAAGGCAATTCAAGGTTCCTTGTACTCCACAACAAAAAGTAGCTTAGAGGAAAAATAAATCAATAATGAAGGCAGCTTGAAACATGAAGTAAAGGTTCTTCTTAATCATTTTTTGGATGACTTAGCTAGCAAGCAGTTTACCTGCTAAATCAAAGTCCTTCAAAGAAAGTTGAAGATACTACTCCTAAAAGGCTTGGTCCAGAGAGATGTTGTAGGTAAAACCGTTAAACATCTCAAGATACTTGGATGTCCTATATATGCACTTATTCCTAAGGATAAGTGATAAAAGATTGATGTAAAGTTTAGAAGGCATAGCTTATGCCTACCAACTTTTGCGGCATATCTTATCCTATGGAATAAGATATTCCTTTTTGACTATTGTACTATTCAGAGTCTTGGACTCCTGAATGGTTGCTCCTGAAACTAATCATTTTTTCTTCTGAGCCAAGTTTTCATTTGCTCAGACCTGTTAGAAACATTAGAGAAGAAAGTATTTCTGTTAAATTTTGTGATTGAACTCCGTCCGTGGCAAAATTTATTCTTTTTTCTAACTGTTAACTGCATCTTACCTGCCCATCTTCAATGTTTTTCCTATTGGCTGGACCCTTGGCATTTTGTGACCAATTTTCTGCATACTCTTGCCATGCATGATGCATAGGGATGCAATACTATATTAAATGAAATTATGTGTGCGTACTGCATCTGAAGATGAACTCTTCAACATCCTTGACCCTAACCGATTTGTGAAGTAAGGGTAATGAATCCGTAAGCTTTGGGATCTCATTACACTAGTGATTTTTCACTCATAGCATGATCTGAATTGAATAAATACATGTATATAAACTATATAAATAAAGCACAATTTCCATGGGTGGTAGTTAATGAGGTCGCTACAAGCAATCTCGTTCAGGAGATCTATTGGTAAATCTGCAACTGCCACTAGTGGTAGCAATATCAATTCCATGAAAATCATGGTGGCACAAACTATCAAAAAATTTACTTTCTAATTTTGGTAAAATCCTGTTTAAAATCTGATAAGAAACAGAAAACTCGCAACTGAGCTAGATACCTAAATCTGAAATGGAATTCGATAATGCTGACGACATAGACAGAGACCAAGAAAAGTGACAACTCCAAAATATCACAAAAACCAATTTACAGACAGCATTAATTGTCACTGTAGCATTTTCCAAAATTTGGCATAAACAATGCATAAGTTAGGAAGACATTAACCTAAGCCCAGACACCAAATCCCACTGAACAATCTCGAATATTAATTTAGTCATGTCACTAGGCCAGGGAAAAAAAAGGAGAAATTATTAATGTCCATGAATAACTAAAGTAGGCCAATGGGCCTCAAATCTATGTCCAACAACAATCCAAAATATAATCCCTATTCATAGGCTAAAGGATTTTTGCACCTGTCTCTCTTTTTCCTTTTCACATCTTACATGCCATGTATAGAATTTAAGTTACTTTCCCACTCTCCCCCCCCTGCTCAATACTTAGCATTGTAGTTTTATCCCCACACCCTCCTCCCTGACAAAGGGATCAATACAAATAAATTACAAAGAGGAGAGAAACAGCACCCTCTACCACTAATAACTTTGTGGAATTCGTTGGGTTGATGGAGTGGCTTATGTTGGCGAGTTCTTGCCACAGTGTTTAATGATCAAAGGGGACTCCCAAACCATCATTAATGCCATGCTCAAGGGTTCATGCCCGCATTGGGAACTAAATAGCACACTAGGGAAAGGCAGGTTTCTCGTCTTCTGTTGCTCAAGTCAGGAGTGACCATTGTTTTAGAGAAGCTAACCAGGTGGCTGAATATCTTGCTAACCAAAGAATCTACGTGAGGTCTTGATCACAAGCATTTTCCTAGGAATTAACCCAACATTAAGTCATTGCTAGGAAAATACTTGACCTCATCTTAAGCTGATTTGAGGTCCTTTCAACACATTAAAATATTAAAATGATATAACTGATAGGGGTTTTAATTTAATCATAAGCCTTTACAAGGCATGCTACTGTTGTTGATCTCACGCAAACACCAGGAGACTCTGCAATGCCATCATTTCCTCCAGCTCACGGCCTCTTTCTTATCCTTTCATGTCTGTGTGGCTACCTTTTCTCTTCTGCTATGCGGCATTTAGATCTGGTCTGGGCTCTGAAATCATCAAGAAAATAAGTAGTAGATCAAGTACCTGCATGCTCATCAACAC
This sequence comes from Taxus wallichiana var. yunnanensis, assembly GCA_018340775.1. NCBI lineage: Eukaryota > Viridiplantae > Streptophyta > Pinopsida > Cupressales > Taxaceae > Taxus > Taxus wallichiana. The sequence goes on along the minus strand of CM031239.1, from coordinate 971,855,847 downwards.
AATTACAACCGGGCTAGCCATATCTCTATGGGGCATTCTCCCTCTGACATTTGATATGGCTTGCAACCTTTGGTGCCTTCTAAGATTCCAGTCGCTCTTTCAACTCCAACTATGTCCCACCAGCAAAAACATTCTACAGCAAAATCAAGCCAAATTCAAGGCACTTCATGACAGACATTGAGTACCCATCCTTTCCAAATTGGTGATCATATTAAGCTTTGCTTGAATAAACAGAAGTTTCGCATCAAACAACGTCACAAGTTGAAGCCAATCACATACAGCCATTACACTGTTCTCCAAGCAGTGCACTATTATACTTGCCTTTGAAAGTTGCATTATTAACCTAATTTTCTAGTAACAACTGTAGCATTGATAGATAAATTGCCAAGAAACATAAGTAAATAAAGGCCACATGATGTGACCCTGATTCATACATGTCAACATAACAAATATGCTATTGGATTATATGTGTCATATTATGCGTAGCAACACACCAGACTAATAACTTTCCCCCTTTGTGTTGACATTATTATGAAGTTAAACTAACTATGTTGGGAGGCAGTGTGGAAAAAAGACAATTAAAATATTTTATGTAGATAGATAATACTCTTTGATAGTACAATTAGGATTAAAAATTCTCCTCCCTGGGCCTATATGCCAACGGGTTTGCATTTGTGATATCATTAACACTATAGAAGAGAAGAGAAGTACTGTGTTATGTCAGATGCATGAATATATAAATCAGATCAGATTTGATCTTCCGAAACAAGCTCGTAGAAACAACTGTGTCTAGTATTTTAATCGACATTAAAAAAATCTATATACATGTTTCCACAAGCTTGTTTCAGAATTTTTTGGATTGTAAAAACCTAAAGTCTTTAACGAATCTGATCTGACACAGTTGGTTTCATAAGCTTGTTTCTAAAATTCATTATTTGTATGGACTCTGAAAACCCTATGTCCTTAAGGAATCCGATTTGATAGAGAAGCGTAGAGCCGTCCATGCATGTATTAAAAAGGGACATGATGTCGTCTACTCCAGGTGAGGGAGGGATCTGATCGACTGAAAAAGAAGAAACTACCCTCGCTTAATGCAAAAAGAGAATCTGATCGATTAAAGAGGAAATTAACCCGCCTTAATACAACGTAAAGGATCTGATCGATTGAAGAAGAAATCAACGCAAAGCATAGAATGTGATCGATTAAAGACGAAACTAACCTGACCCAATACAAAGCAGAGAAGTAGAAACAAGCTCCATGTGGGCACGCCCATGTTCGTACGATTCAAATGGGCACACTCACAAAACCTCAACTTTTCTTTCAGCAATCGATCGCAGAGAGTGTTTAGGCCGGTCGGTCGTCACATTCCTCTATATATAGACTTTTATTTATCTTTTAAAACAAAATCCTTCTCCCGGTTTTACTACTAGCAATCGCACGTGAGGTGTGCGATGTAAACGCCGAAAGAGAGATAATGGTGAGTGGAAAAGGAAATTGAAGCAGACAATAAAGCATCATGTACCGATAAAACCAGGTGGACGAAACAAATTGGCATAAACAATGTTGAAGACAAATTTAGTAGCATCATTAACAAGACATGTTTCAACCCACAAATTTGCGTAAAGCATGACTTTTTGGTTGACATAGAAAAAAGTTTGTGTTGCAAAAGATCCATAATCAACCTATTATGAGTAAGTTTGTCCTAGGTGTTTTGAGAAAATGATCTAACAACATAAGAGTAAAGGGGTTTCAACAATTGAAGCTTGAGGTTTTCCAACTCGTCATCAATTGCTATTATTACTCTCATCCTATAGTTTAGGCCTCTATGGATGGTAAACTTGTTTTTGGTGGTCATAATTAATGACACATTGTTTATGCAGCTTGCAGACGTCTCTCAATCCGCTTCGCCGCTCCACCTCAAACACCTTCTTCTTCTTTACTCTTTCCACAATTGTGCGTGCTTTGGGTAAAGGAAGATTTGGGATGTTCAGAAATTGGGCCTAGAGCTCGCCATTAAACATGCCTTAGATGCGACAATGATCAAGTAATTTTCTTTGTTGCTCACTCTTGATTCTCTTTCCTTAAATTAATATTTTTTTGCATGTCTAGCACCCCTTTCGTCATCTAGAAAAGCATGAGATTTATGGGCATGGGGTCATGTGAGGAAGGTTGAGTTCGTTGCCAAAGTGCAATCGTTAGGACTGTTCGAAATGAATACACCTTCTCAAAGGACCATTAAGAAGACATGTTTCAACCCACAAATTTGCACAAAGCATGACTTTTTGGTTGGCACGTAGAGAATAATTATGTGTTGCAAAAGATCCATAATCAACCTATTATGAGTCAGTTTGCTTGGTGTTTTGAGTAATTGATTTGGCAACAAGAGAGTAAAGGGGTTTCAACAATTGAAGCTTGTGGTTGTCCAACTCATCATCAATTGCTATCATTACTCATAGCTGCTAGGAAAATACATGATTTCTTTATTTTCTGGTTTGGTTTTTCTTCTTTACATCACTCTAATGCTTCTACTCCTCCTTTTGCTCACCTTCTTTTCTGCATCGAATGCTATAGTTTAGGCCTCTATGGATGGCAAACTTGTTTTTGTGGTCACCACGGATCGCAAAAATATGAGTACATTCTGAAAACCATGTCTAATAACTACCCAAAAGGAGTTTATTAGAAATCCATCTTCGACTTTCTTCAGGTGACGACATCTTGAGAACAAATGGGCTAGAGGGGAGCGCATCGTAAAGAGCATGATCTCCATTCTGCATGCCCTCGCCTTTAAAACTCACATCATTCTCACTCACTACCACTCCATTGATGACACATGCTTCCACTTTGCTCCCGACATCTCTCGATCCGTTTCGCCGCTCTACCTCGAACATCTTCTTCTTCATTTCTCTTTCCATAATTGTTTGTGCTTGGGTTTTAGGCAGATTTGGGATATTCAGAAATTAGGCACCTGGAGCTCGCCATTGAGCATGCCTTGGATGTGATAGTGCTCAGGTAATTTTCTTTGTTGCTCACTCTTGATTCTCTTTCCTTAAGTTAATATTTTTTCAATTTCATCGCCCCTTCCATCATCTCGAAAAAATGATTTTATTTATTAAATTTCGGAAAAGATTTAACTATCAAACCATTGGCCGCCACATGAAGGGCATATGCAGTTTGTGCTTTGTCGACCGATTCATCTCTCACGTCCATGTCCCGTTAGTTGTTAGAAGTGGTGGATCATTCGTTATATGCGCCTTTCGACATAATGAAATTTTACGATTTCCAAGTTATATAGATATTTTAGATTTATCCTAATGTTGTACGCCATTATCAATATTTTCTTAATAGGACAAGTTTAATGTAGGAAAATTACAAGTTTGTAGAGTTAGTACACATTTTAGATTTGTTTTTATGGCATTCGATATAGATATTCCTTAGATTGATAACATTGCGGTTGAAAAGATATGATATGAATCATATGGCCTCAAAAGTATCGTATTTGTTGTTTGTTTCTCCATGTATTTAACAACAAAATAAAAGTTGAATGGGAAAAATAGACCCATGTCAAACAAACCCACCACCCCGAGTTAGGTGCTCTTCAAAACCCAAAGTAGAACATGGAGAGTGACGCATCCTAAACAACCTTTCAGACCTGTCATTTTCCTTGCATAATAATACAAGCACTTTATTTCAAATCCAAAGGTGTTAACTTCCATACATATAAACAAAGGCATTGACCACGGTGAAATTTGTGTTAACTGCGCTAAACAGAGTCGTCACAAAAATCACCCGTAATTCCTTCCATTTTGTCGCCAAGTGTAAGGCTCATGCATGACCGTACGTCATCAACCACATCATTTCAACCCTAGGTGTGTTTATCTGTGTTAGATGGGAGGAGGTTTTCCCCCAGTAAATACACCTTTCAGCGTAATTAAAAATATTAAAACATGCACAATTAAAATCTCTATCAATTTTTAAATATTTCAAATTTGTTCAAAAGATCATATTTCTAATTTTTTCGAACTTTATTTTAAAATGAAAATTGGCAATTAGAAATATGATCTTTTGAAGAAATTTGAAATCATAATGCTAATTTAACTTCAAATTAAATCTTATAACCCTAAAACATGCCCCAAAAGAAGAACAATCAAGAATAAGAGAAATACATATGAGGCCAGGCCGCAGGAAACTTTGTATGCCACCAGGCTCCTTTCTCCTCTTGATCAAAAAATCTATATTTATCAAAGCATAAGAAACAATTGTCCAACAATGTATCTGACCATCAGCCTCCCCCGCATTAACCATGCAATCAGGACTGACACAGTCAAATTCTAAAAAGTGCAAGGCCACACTCAAACAGACACCATAGTCATAAGGGCCCAAATAGGCATTGCAGTGAGCAAGTGCATAGGCGTTTACACTTGAATTATCATCCCCTGCTACTAAAAACCCATCATGGATTGGTGTACTGTAGACCACTTCTTCCAAGACCTCATTAAAACCAGGGCCAGAAGAGTAAGAACCCCAATCCTCACCCTCACCCTCCCCACACTGATGATATAATTCATAAAAATCATGGTGTTTCCAAAAGAATGGGTGCCTCTCATAACGAAGGTAGCATCCCTCAAGCTGAATCCATACACTGCTAGAGTTTTTGCACTGGTTTTGTAACTCAGAAACCACCATGGAAGAACAGGTTGAACATTCCTTTTGATCCAGTCGCCTCTGCACTCCAAAACTCCATACAATTTATCTAATCCATTTCCTTTCATGGACATATTGAAGCCACCCAGAGGAGCATTCTCGAAAAGGGTGTTGACAAGGGCATTTGCATTGGGATTGGTTTTTGAATTACACTGCTTGAATAGATTTTTTTGAATGACAGTGGCTGTGAAGAAGGTGGTAATGATTCACCTAAAATGGACTGTGTTAAACGAGCTCTTACCTATGGGTTAAATCATGACTGCACACAGAGATAAAGTTGTGACCCTAATATCTCCTTGGACTGTAATGTCTAGCTGTAATGATTTGGTTTCATCTACTTCTGCACACCTCTCTGTCATGCACAATCCATCACAGATTTTCCATTTGTGTCGGATGGAAAAAGCATTGTACAGGTGCTACAACAACATACGCCATAATGGTATAAATATCCATTCTCCATTCTCTCATAGCTAATAATAGGTATCATTTGTAAGAGTTTACCTTGTGAATTTGTAGCCAAGACTAAATATCCTTAACATTCCAGGTTCGTAACACCAGATAAACTCTACACAAAACATTTGAGTTACCTCAATATTTTGTCCTAGAGATGGCCTTTGTTTGTGGCTTCGTGAAACTTAGAATCCATATCTAATGTAATCTTTAAAAGCGTAAGGGTCTCCTATCTTGGTCAACGTTTATTTTTGAGCCATTGTTTCTATCCCTGTTGTTGGAACCATTGTCATTGTCATAAAGATTCCTTGCAACACCATTAATACTAACATATCACTTTGTTTTTTTAGTGACGAGGTCATTGTTTATTGATGAGGTCAAAAGTTATACCACTTTTTGCTACACGAAAATAATTACAAATCCATCTTGACTACTTCACCTAATACAACTATGAAAAAGTCATTTTGGCCACTTCTGAACATTTACCTATCTCTAGTCATCAATTCTTAGAGCTCCACCACCATGGCATTAATGTGGATGATTTACAAAATCTATTATTATTAATATTTATTATTGCAGTTGTATCCCCTCTAGCTACACGGTGTCACATTATGCGATTACAAATATTCAACAATATAAAATATCATTTCTAGACTTGATGGCCTTGCATTAAAAAAATGCAAACATTTTACAATATTCTTAAATGCATGTGAATCCAAGTCAAAGGTGAGCCTAAAAATGGCAAACATGTAGGAAATTTGTTATTTTATATCGTGGTATTGGCGGGAATGTTTTACATTTTTTCGAGTGTTTTTATTGATCGGACACACGAGGACCTACATGGCCACACGACATCTATATTTTAAAAAACATGTCGAAAGCGGGCTTTGCAGACATTTCACACATGCCAGAAAGTAGGTTTCGTAGATAGTACTAAAAGAAGATTATGTGGACGACGACAATTTATTTGATCGATGTCCCGACATGGATGCCCCTTAGTTGAATTCTTGCTCGTAATTGTAATCTAGTGCTCAATTAAGTGCACTTTTCAATAAAAATAAAACGATTAAAAATATTTTAAAATTATAAATATAAGCAACCATAATATTGTGAACGAACAAAATTTTAAAATATAAAAACTATCCTCAAATACATATATAAATAGTAAAATATAATTTAAAAAATAAATACAAGCGGATGTTTGTTAGGAAAAAATGTTTTGCATAAATTTTAAAAATTATTGTAAACATTAATTAAATAATCAATTTTATTCTATTAATGAATATTGGGAGATGATGCAAACAAGGTTGATTAAAATATATATTCACACAATTTTATTTAAAAAAATGTTTCAATCAAATTTATGGAAGAAGAAGAAAATATTTTAAAGTCCATGAGGCTACCAAAGACAACGAATAAGAGTATAAGATAAAATTTTGAATTTCTAAAAATGTTTTGTTCCCTAACAGCTGCCTAAAAGTTCGTTTATGCACATACTCCCACAACTTCTTGGATAACTAAAAATAACTTCGACTTGGGTGAAAATGCAACTCTAGAACTTTGAAAATTGAATATATTAATGTAAAATTCTATGAGAACACATTGTAGCAAAAAATTCCCGGAAAAAGAACATTGTAAATTTACTACATTATCGATGTTTTTGGGTCATACTTCATGACTCCAGAGTCACAAAGCGTGTCCACAAAGTCAATAATCTAATTCTTAGCAAAAAAAAAAGTAGTATAAAGTGCATAAAAGCTTGAAGCTTATGTCCATAAAATATCTCTTTTCAAAACTTGACAAAAGCTCCGACCTTCTATGCAGTTCATCAAGAATAAATTCAACGTTATCTTCCAGTGAAAATAGCCATTCTAAAATTAAAATCTTTCCACACAGGTTTTTTGCGAAGCAAATCTCTTCTCTATAGGTTTTAAATCTATGTTTCAAAATCTAAAGCGGTTTAAAGTCTTTACTAAAAGCTCTCTTTTCAACGTGGTAGGGCTAGGTAATTTATTACTAACCTAGAAAGCTTGGAAACTATCCTAATATGTACATAGTTTTTCCTGTAAGCTACCTTTTCTACATTATGGACACAGGTAGCCTAAAATCATTTACTCTAATATTTAGTGTGCCTTAATTTACTAGGGCAAATGAAAATTCTCTCTTTTCCTTATACAAAAGTAGATGGAACAAATTATAAGTTACCAGGGCATCATCTTGGACTTTCCTCTCCATAATTTTCACAAACGCCGCGCGAAAAGCATTTGAACCCTCCACAATACGAATTCCCTTCCTTTCACCATAGTTGCCACTACTGGTCTTCCTCATCTTCTTCCTCTTCACTACTGCCTCCATAGCCTTCCTCCTCTTACGGAATATCGTATGATGGTACATCAGTGTTGAGTAAAAATTTCATATGACAATTATGCGCGCATGGAAATGGATACCATCGCCTTACACGTGGTAGTGAACACGATCACGGACACTGAGACATTAAACAACAATTAAGAAATGAGTAATAATGTTTTCATTATCTGTCTATATTACAAATCACTTGTATGTATTTACTGAGACTGACATGAATGAAATATACTCCCTCGCGCCCCACCCTTATGTTGCAGTAGCCATAATCATGTCCTCCGGAAGGTGCGAGACAAACGCGTGGATGACTAAGATCGGTTTGGTCGACGATAGTGCAAAAGAAGCGAATGGCTTGGGCGAAGCGAGATGATACGGCATGTCGAGCCCCTGGATTTCTACCAAAGAACACGCCTTTCAACGTAATTAGAACTCCCCATTATATAAATTAAATATATAAGATATCTGAGAGCATGGGTGATCAAAAATTATGGTCCCATGAATAGTCATGAAGGCACCACAAAATGCCCAAAGGGCTAACCGAGAATGCCACGAGGAAAACACAAGAATTACATAAAACCGAGAGAGAGCATTAAGCGCATGTTGCCACTCGAGAGGAGGAGGAGGTTCATTTCGAGAAGGGATGAAAGCTCCACTCGACGACTCAGCCAAAGGAGGATCAACCTACTAGTTATCTTAATCGGGCATTTGCATCTACAAAGGCACCATATTTTCCCAACCAGGGCGGAGATTTAGCAAACGTCTGAACTCCAGGTAGAGGAGAGGCCCACCGTAAAGAACTTGCCACAACCTTCCCCCACCGAGGACTCAGCCAGGCTCGGAAGAGGACGAAGTTGAAGGGCGACCCCGGGGAGAGGCAAAGCATTGGTTGCAAGAGTAGATTCTGCGACGCGATCCTTGCGAAGGTGGCCGATGGGGTGGAGATGGCTGAGGTAGTGGTAGCAAAGGGTCAGAAGGGACCCGACTCATCATGTAATGAGCACTCCCCCAGTGTGTAAGCAATTTTTGTAAGTGAGTGAATTCCAAAGAATTTTTTTGGCTTGAGTTTGAATCTGTATGCACACAAAAGACAAAATATCCACTTTATCATTAATGGAAAATAAAGCAACAGTTTGATCACTCTAGAATATAGCAATATTATGAGCTTTCCAAATTTGAAAGAGAATACAAGCTCTAAACAAATGCCACAAAGTATCAATATAATTAGGCCAAGAACTAAAATCTCCAAACAAAGCCATACGCCAATGAAATAATTCAGGGTGGTAGGGTTGAAATAATGTATGAATCCAAGACCAAATGGTTTATGCACGGAACAAGACCAAAACAAATGCTTAAAAAATTTAGGTCGAGAGTAGAAGGGGCATTTAGGATTGGGAATTCTAATGTGACTAAGATGCTCACCAACAGGAAGACCCTGATAGATAAGGCACCAAAGAAAATGGTTAACTTTAGGCTCAAACAAAGGGTTCCAAGCATGGGAAAGCCGACGAATCCAAGTAGACAAGGTAGATTACAGGCCCTAGCAGGTGTTTAGCTTGGAAATGGTAGGTGAGATAGGACTCAATAGCTAGTAAATGGTGTCGGCATTGTAGTGAAGAAAGGCAATATCATGATTCCACCGCCAATCTCGCCACCACGCATCTGGAGGCTTGAGTCCCAGTTTATGGAGCATGACATCTGACATCAACTCTTGTATCCCGAGGATAGATAGAAGGTCCGAATTGCCAAGATTGAATTTCATCTTGTGCTTGAACCAGGGAATCCAGTCTCTGCTGGGAAACCAAATCTTGAATGGTGTGAATCCCCTTTTGAGATAAACAGAGAGCTTTGATGCCCGGAGTTTCAGCAAGTGAAATACTATCTTCCGTGATAATGGGAGACCACCAAATATTATGGGAATTGAAAGAGAGCCCAGTGCGAAATCCATCGCCAATCCAACGCAATAGGGGTTTCACTGCTTCAAAGGCCTTCCATATGCTTTTTGGCGACGAAAGTGCCAGTAATATTGACAGGAACCTTGGTGATAATTAAGGTATGTAACCCTATATTATTCCAACATTTTTTTTTGTAAGGGGCACCTAAAGAAATGCAATGTCGAAGCAGAATTTTCCTAGGCTTGAATGCCCAAGAGACATCGCACCACCCATTTAGAACATAAAGTGATGTTTTGCCTGTAAACATCAATAATACCCATGTCACCTTGATCACGAGGTAGACAACAAACCTCCCAAGCCACCCGATGAAAGCCAATTGAACCAGAACTTTTACACCAAAGGTAATCCCAAAGCATCTTGGCAAGTTTGGCAAAGGAAGCCCGGGATGGGCACCAACAAGCATAATAATAAACATGGGTGGCCGCAAGAATCTTGGTACACACTTGGAATTTACCACTAATGAGAGGGATTTGGAAGACCACCGAGAGACTTTATGCTCAACTCTATCAATCACATATTGCCATAAAGTAGTAGAATCACTATCAAAGGAAAAAGGAATGCCCAAAAATTTAAATTGTTCTCTGCACCCAATCCACTTCTAGGGGTAAGCTTTTAACTAGTTAGGCATAGGCCAACAACTTTGTCGATAGCCCAAAGTTTTAGCCATCTAAATGTTAGGATCTGAAGCAAGACAAAAGATGTCAAGGCATTCAAAACTTTAACCAAATTCTACTCATTTTCAACAGGGTAAGAAAAGAATCATCATCAAAGTTCCCATTAATAAGTTGAGTCAAATGATCTAGTAGAAAAATTCCCCAAATGCGACCTTGATTAACTCATTGAGCAATAAGATATCCAAGAGCATCAATGACTAAGACAAAAGGGCAGGCGTAAGAGGGCACCCATGTTTGATAGATCGGAAGAGGCCAATCGAGGAGGAATGATGACCATTAATAGTGAGACAAACAGAGGCATTGGAGAATAGATTTTAGAAAGACGAGGTAAAAATTCACCAAAACCTAAAGTTATGAGCATAGCCAAAATAAAAGGCCATTTAATATGATCATAAGCCTTTTCAAAGTCAATTTTGAGAAATAAGGGTCGTTGCAGACAAATGATCCCATTTCATTCCTTCCTAGACTATTATAAGATTATCTAGAATATAACGACCTTTGAAAAATCCCATCTGCTTGGGTCAAACAATCTTGGGTAAAAGATCGACAATGCAAAGAGTAAGGGCCTTAACAAGAATTTTGTAAGAAACATTCAATAAAGTGATAGGTCGTTAACTAGTAATCAACTTTGGATCACCGACTTTAGGAATGAACTTAATGTTGCCTTGATTGATGAAGCTCCTAAGAATTGGATTGGAGAGCTTCATTGTAAACTCAAAGTAGGTCTAGACCAATAAAAGACCAAGTGGCTTTGTAGAATTCATAAGGAAATCCATCTAGTCCAAAGATTTGTCATTGACAAGACACAACAAAACAACATAAAGCTCATCTAAAGAAAGAGGGGCATAGCATCGAGCACAATCATTAGGAGAAATATTGACCGAAACAACCTCAATACATTGTTGCAAAGTAGCGGCTTGCTCATTAGTGACCTCTTGAGCTTGGAAGACTAATTGATAATGTTCCACAAAGGCGTTCTTCTTGGAAAATCCATGAGTCGCTTCTAAGCAAGTTGAATAACTTTGATCATTGTGATGAGCATTTTTGAGACTAAGGGATTTGAAAAAGTGCTTAGACACTTTGTCTCCCACTTTGAGCCAATGCAGCCTCGATCGGATCTGCGCACCATGGGTCGAATGAGATTCCATGAGCTTGAGCTTATGTTAAATATTGGCAGCCTATAACTAAAGAGGGATGTCAAAATGATTGGATTCGAGGAGAATAGAGACCCTCCAGAATTATTTTTACGAGCCGAGTCCACCCATTTACGCACCGAGCAACTTGCCCCAAATTGGCTGAGAAAACAAGTGGTACGCTGAATCGCTACATCCCACCACTCATTCCAGCTAGCAACGAAAGGTGGACGTCACACCATGTTCCAAAATTTAGCAATAAGAGGGACCACCCCCGGGTGATTCAACAAGGAAACATTAAGAAGGAATTAATTTGATAGGACTTAGAACAAAGCCTTGCGCCAAATAATCTTAAAATAGATCGGATGATGATCTGAAAAAAGTACATCTAACCACACCATGACATGGGAGAGGCCTTGCGTGTCAAAATCAAATATTGGATCTTTGAGAGAGAAGTACACGATTTGATTGTGCTAAAATGTAATATTCTAGCCTAATCTAATGCAAGTTTGCAGTTAATAAATAACCAATGAAGTAACTGAAATATACCCAAGAAAATTAAGCAATAAAATGTATAAACCCTAATGTGCAAAGAGGATCAGAAAAGCCTTAGTTGATTGAAGATGTCGCAAGACGTGTTTGCAGTGATGACCGGTTGAACATGAATGAGAGGCTATCGCCATACGGGAGCTTGAGAAAATACAAATCTGAGTGATTTGGACAGACTGGGATGCCTAGGGTGCCCTTGTCTGCGTGGGAAGCCAAGAAGCCAATTTCATAGAGTCATCAAATGATGCGAAGCCTTTGCTTCTTCACGTATATGTCACACTTAGATCATTGATGTTTTTGTAAAACTACAATTAAAGAATCACCTACAAAACCCCAGACAAAGCATCAAAACCCTAAAAACAAATATGCATATGAAAGGGCGGTGTCATGAATTGCCAAATTAATGGACTTATCACTAAGCATTGCACTACATCTTAGACCCAATGTAGTTCTAGATGTGTGTGTGTGTGTGTGTGGAATTATGCCCTAGGTTTCTCTTGTGTCAGTCGCACTTTGTGAGTAGCGAGCAAGTAACTAGATGTAGAATGTAAATAATGTGTGCATGGAAACAAATAGACTCCCCTCCTATGAAGTGTGATGCAAATGAACTAGCCTTTGTGCCTTGTGATGGAGCTAGATGGATGTAAATATAGCTATAGATGCCTTAATAGATGACCTTCGGTGGTGATAGCTAGTGTTTGGTCCCTTATTATGATCACATAACTTTATATTTATATGATTCCCTCGCTTGAATTTTGTAATTAACCCCAAAAAGGCCGACTACCAAAAATATAAGATGCTCAAACGGCTAGAAAGGACCCAAAAAGTGAGAGTAAAGTGTAAAGAGGACAAGGGCACCTAGTCTTTAGCATCCATGGCTAGGCGCTCTAGTCCAAAAAGGTACAATCAAGTATGAAAAGACAGACTGAGCCAATAAAGGTGTAATACCAAAAGTAGCAATAGAAACCAATGAAAGATGGCCAAAGACATGGGTTAACCAGTACTCTTTTTTCTTAGGAACCATATGAATAGTATTATGCAATCGAGACTAGATAATGACTCAAAGTGCATGATTTTATGTCTACATTTGTCCCCACTTTATGTTGGTGAGAGGAAAGCTCGGTAACATAAAGTAGATAGAGATACGTACCTGATATTTGTGTAGATCGATGTAGAAAATGTGCTGAGGGACTAAACAAAGCGTGGAGTGATAAAAAGATGGAGTGTGGAGACTAAAGATGTAAAAAGTGTAAAAGGTGATGAGAGTGAACCTAGGGCGAAAGCACGTGTGTGAATGTTAATGTGTGTGATGTACTTGTTGTTAGTATTGATGTGTGTGTTGTTGTTTTTTGTTTTGTTTGCTTCCCATATGGACGGACCTGCAAAAGAGAAGATGATCAAGTAGTCAAATACGCATGTATATGTATAAAAATGTGTGTAAAGACGCATGTATATATGTAAAAAGTGTGTAATGAAAGTACGAAAATGAAAAAGGAACATGTGCACCTGATCTGTGATGAGAAAAGGGTGTAGAAAGGATCTTGTCGATGAAGTGTGAGTTTTTGGGTGATCTCACACCACTAGACGAAGAAGTGTAGGGAGGAAAGTCTGATTTATCCTCCAACATGTAACTACTTCCCAAATTGTAGAGATCTTTGTATTGTCTGGTTTTTTGGGCAATTTGACGCCACAATAGAAGTAGTGTAGAGAGGAATGTCTCGTGTTATTCTCTAACTTAAAAGCTACTCCCCAAATAAAACACCACTGCAGATGATGTGTACAACGCATGTCTTAAGGAAAACTCCACTATAAAATCCACTTTGTGTAGATTTTTGTAGAATGTGTTGAACCCATTCATTGTGTAACCCATTGTGTCATGGACAAAATTTGAAAACTAAACTATATCGGTATTGTGTTGTGTGTACTTTGTATAGGGTGACCGGTTCACCCAAATGATGCCCCCTCTTTGGGGCCACATGCGGCGTCGCTCAGGAGGATGCGGCCTAAAAGAGGACCAATTGCTTTGAAACTTTTCCTTATAAGGGGAAGGGGATGTGTTTGTAGAGACCAAGGAACATGTAAACAAGTGGTTAGGAAACAAGTGTTAGTAATCTGAACAATAATGTACATACATGCATAAAGACAAAGTGTGAGCTAGATAAACAATGTGTAAGCTAAACACACAAGAAGAAAAAGTAGACCTTGAAAAGCAGGTTTGCAAACATGGGACACCACTCATGGTGTCAGTAAGACAATCAAGGTCACCGAAGCCAAAGACATACAAGTGTGTACACAAGACAAAGGGTAAAGCCCACAAACAAAGGCATATAATGACAAACAAGTACAAGTAATGTAATAGATAACTATGGTAAAAAGTAATCCTACAAAATAAATGTTGCACATGAAACACTGTTGGCATTACAAAGATAACAAGTATTTCAAATCGTGTTTAATCGATAAAGTAGTGTGCTCTGAAACAAAATGAAACAATATCACCTAGTGTGCGAAAGTGGATTGTCTAGGAGCGTTGTGGGACTGGTACTACGTATTCGCCAAGCATTCATGCTTCGTGGAATGGATCTACTGAAGCATGTGATCACAACTAGGAGGAAAGTGAAGGTGCATGTGTGTATGATAAAGATAATGACATACAAGATATCTATCTAACATGTGTAATAAAGTGAACATATACAAGTAAATGTAAGCAAGAGTAAATGTAACCAAGATATGCAATATGTTGTGGATGGATGGAATGGAATGCAAAGTGAATGATAGGAGTCATGTGCCCCCTGAGTGAATGGAGTTGTATGTAGCGATGTTCATTTGTTTTTGCCCCATTAGCAGCCAAGAATGAACTATAAACGAGAGTGCATCTTCAGGAAATGGTCAAACTATGTGTTATATGTAGCGTGATGTGATGAGTATGTAGTGATGATGTGCGACATAGATATGAAGTGTGAGGATGTGTGATGATTTAGCCTAAAGCGTATATCACTACAAGATGAGTAGGGAAAGTGATGATGTAGCCTAAAGTGTATATCACTACAAGATGAGTAGGAAAGTGATGATGTAGCCTAAAGTGTATATCACTAAATGATGCTAGAGGAAGTGATGATGTAGCCTATAACGTATATCACTAACCTAGGAATGTTGCATGAGAAAGAAGGTTGAATGGTTGAATGTGTGAAAGTGATGTGGTCCATTTGTGATGTATACCCTCAACATTCTAGTATGGACCATGAGACTAGAGTGTGTCATCGGGTAGTGAGCACAATGCGTAAAAGTAGATGTGTAAAATGTGTGAGATGTGTAGTAGGTGTGGTGATGAGAAATCGTCATGTGATGTGTAATGTGTAGCGTGTAATGTAGGATGTATATTATATAAGGCGAGATGCATAGATAAAATAATATGTGTAGGTGTATGTAAGATGCGAAGATGTAGAATGTAGGATGTATGATGTATGTATGTAATATGTGTGAAGGTGTGGTGTCTATTGTGCAGTGTGTGAGGTTTATGCATATAGGATGCCCTCAACAATCAAGTGTGAACCCAAGCACAAAAGTGCATCATCGGGTAATGGTCGAACTATGTGTATGTGAAGATGTCTATTCAAAAGTCTACGATGTGCAAAATGGGGGAGAGATAAGTGTAATGCCCCCCAAGTGTGTAGTGGTGAGTGAACTATCCGATAAAGTAAAGGATGAAGGTCGATACTCGATGATTGTGGTGATGAAAGCGTGTGATCATGCTCTAGGAGTGGTGGTATAACAGATAAATGTTGCACATGTGAGTGAAGCCTATGTGCATATGAGGGATGAGTATATGAGGTATCTTTGCGGTGTGTAACAAAATGTAGGGGATGGAGACCTATGCGCGCAAAAAAACATGGTGGTGATGGACACCTACGTGGAATAAAATGTGGTGGTGATCTATGACGAGTTGCAGTAACTATCCGAGGAATGGGCCTATATTTCTTTGTTGGACTAGCAGTGATGAGGCTGCGTAGGTTGCATGTGAGTAGGTGAACCAATATCGAATGGTGTTTTAGGTTACAGGTAGGTGGTGGCACACTAGATGAAGCATATGATACACTAGCGATAGCGAGAGCGATTGCGATCATGAAGTAAATGGAGGTACACCATCGATAGAAATGACTTGATTGTTATGGATGAATTTTAGACATAAATGATTCATGGATATGATAGACTGAGACCTGTGGATCTAATTGAGACCTAAGAGCATGTCACACTGTCAACTACTTGTCCCACAAGAAAGGGTACAAACATAGTGAGAGAACCTCTTATGACACCGAAGTTTGACAACGTCATATGAATTTTCATCGAATATGAGATTTGCGATAGTGGATAGCCAATAGTGATGAGAAGTGGAATAGAACATGCATTGATGGGCCAAGATGGGTCAACCTTAGTATTATTGATAGAGACTAATCCGATAGAGGCACTAATATGTAAGTGATTAGAAGAGAATGTGGCATGATAATCACAATCAAAGAAAGAGATAACTGGTGGATTAATGTTAGTATTAGCCACCAAGAAATCAAGGGCCCCTAATGCAGGAGGAGGCACTACGCGATATGTACGATGAGCCAATGAATCATCGGTTTTCTTATCGTGTTGTGGAGGTAAGTTATTAAATATTTTGAGTTTAAGATTCTCGTTGATTAATGTAAAGTTTGTAGGCTCTGAAACTCAAGCTTGTTATTATCAATAAGGTCTTGAATGATGGTGTGTAGTTTGAGACACCTATTTTTAGAGTGTCCCACACATTTGTGATAGTCGCATCAAAATTTCTCATTGTAATTTATTCCTTTTGGTCGTGATGGGTCTAATTCAAGTGGTGGGGAAACATGATAAGATTGCTCTCAAGAAGTTGTTGTAAGATGAGATGTGGGGAAATAGGGAATTTGGTGAATGTGCATTGAGGTGGTTGTGGCTGGAGCTTTTTGGTGGTGGCTACAATGTTGACAATGATTTTTGCGTAAGTAGGTTTTTTTAGCAGATGGTTTAAATGTTGAATTGCTTTGAAAACGTGTAGAAGATGATGCTTGTTTGTAATACTTAAGCTTGCTTTGATGGATAAAATCTTGGTTTCGTGAAGCTTAAGAGTATGACATAGTTGGTCAAATGAGGGAGATGTCTTGAAGAGAACACTTTCCTGAAGAGACGGTAGGAGGCTGTACGCACCCAAAATTACATGTGCTACATTGTCAAAAAATGGTTACAAAAGTCCCCAATGATGATTCTTGTCCTTTCAAAAGATGTTCAAGCTCCTAAACCAATTCACAATGTATATTTGTAGCCTAGACACCCTTACTTATCTTTTCCATGCTTTTTCCAGATTCTCACTTCATTCTATGCATGTTTTGGCCTTTAGTGCCAAAATATCGCCAGTAAGTAGGCGATGGTCTGGCAATTTTTCCAAATTCTGTCATGCGTGTTTTGACATACGACACTTCACTTAACTTAACTTTTAGGATGCGTTTGTGAACCAAATTTCCTAAAAATAGTCTTGATTACTTATTTTTCCTTCCCTCTTCTATTTTTAAATATATTTAATTAGTTTGAACTACCTCTTCTTGCCTTGTGCATGAAGGCACATCCCAACCAATTCTATATATTCCATGCTTTTATTCAAGCAAAAGGGCCTAAGAATTTTTGTGTATCTTGCATAGTATTGTTGCCACAATCCTGCTAGAAATTACATAGCCAAAATCTATTCACTTGTGTGTTATTTCTCTTCCACTCCGTTACCGCATGACCAAACTACCTTCAAGTTGTCATTGCTCAAGCATCTTCTCTTGTTGTTGTTCTTGCATTCCCAATTCCTTGGACTCATATGGACACACGAGAAAAGAAAAGAACAAACGAGGGACAAGTCATCGACATAGTTGGATTTACCTGCATTATGTGAATTCGAGGTTTGAATTTGTTTGATTTCCTTCATTGCTGCAATTTATCATTGTTACATCATATCAAATAGAGTAGAAATCAATTTACTTTCATTTCAAGTAATTAGTTAATTTCGAGAGGGTTTGAATCTTTCATAACAACCCCGGTGATGGATTCTCTTCTTCCCATCCCTATGGATCTAAAGGAGAGAATATCTATAGGAGGTTGTCTACATGTCATAGATCACTTGGAAAAGTTCTTGTTTTAAGTTAGTTTAGTTTCATACACTCAACACAGGTGAATAACCACACCGGGTTATTTTGCTTGTTTTTAGTTTTAGTGTAGAAGTAGATTTGATTATTTAGAATAGAAGCAAATTGTTGTTTTTGATTGTAATATTTTAGTTTTGTGATTTGTTTAGATTAGTTTCCTTTCAACAATAGCATAGATTGTTAGTTTCATCTTAGTTAATTTGGACACTTCAAACTAAATTAACACTTAGATCCAAGTTAGGCAAACAAACCATAGGGAATTTATGCTACATGTTCATAGCCTTTAAATCTCCCCTTTGCCAACTCAAATACTTTTAGAAGATCACACTACCCGATCTTAGTCATTGATTCTCCTATAGTTAGCTACCCACACATTTAACATTGGCTGCTCAACAAACCACGACCTCGAGGGTCGAGTGTGGTTGAAGGTTGTATGTCAATTTTCATCTGTAAAAAGAATTTGAATGAATAAATCTTAAAGCTCAGAGTCGGCGAGCACATTAGACATCTTAGTTAAGGTGTGTTTGTAATGTAAAACATAGTCTATTATGTGTTCATTAGATCCTCATTTTAGTTGTGCGAGTTGAGCACAAGAGATCTCGAGCCGATGTTGATAGAGAAGTGAGTTAGAAAAGCATCAAATAGATGTGTAAAGATGTTACTACAAGAATGAACAAGCAAGTCATAGAACCAATGCATCACATAATCACGAAGACTACGAGGAAAGAGCTTAGCTCTGACAAATATGATCATCCACAAAATCTAGACAAGCCACATGGAATGCTTGGAGATGCTCTTGTGGGTCACCATGGCCATTGAAAATAGGAAGTTTAGGGGTGAAAAAATTTGGTGGAAGTGAATAAGTGGATATAGCGGGCATGAATGGAGTATGCAATAATAGAGTGGAATCCAAAGATGGAGACGCATGAGAAGTAGCCTATCATAATTAATGAATTTACGCTTGAAGGTCTTGATAAAGGGAGGCTAGATATTGAGTTCCAGTGGAAGGATCCTATCACGTATGAGAAATAAGAGGTGGATATAGTGATTATTAGGAGTAGGGACGGAAACGCAGAATGGTGGAAATGTGTGGAAGAGTATAAGCATGTGATTGAGTAACAAGCAGTGGTGGAAATAACAGGCGAAGCATTAAGCTCCACAACGTTTGTAACCTCCTCATAAACAACGTATAAAATCAAGTCAAGATCTTGGGGATGCTTAGCGATATGATCATTGAGGGATTTAAGATGGGTGTCAGTAAATTCTTCATAAGATTGAGCCATAGTAATAAGAGAAGGAAGCCCTAAGTGGAAGGGGGCTTTCAAATGTCGGAGTTCACCAAAATGATTGTGCTAAAATGTAATATCCTAGCCTAATCAAATGCAAGTTTGCAATAAATAAATAAGTAATGAATTAACGAAATATACCCTAACAAATTAAGTAACAAAATGTATAAACCTTAATGTGTAAAGAGGAATAGAAGAGCCTTAGGCGATTCGAAGATGACATGGGACTATGTTAAAGTGATGACCAACTGAACATGAATGAGCGACCATCACACATGAGCTTAAGAAAATGCACATCGAAATGATTTGGCTAGGTTGGGGTTCTGGAAAAGGGATTAGGGTGCACAGGGCACCTTGGTCTATAATTTGGGAACTCGGTCCATACGAAATGCGGAATCTAATTTCATAGAGTCGCCAAGTGATATGAAGCCTTTCTTTGCTTGTCGTGTATATGTCACACTTAGATCGACAATGTCACTTTGTAAACTTGTAATAAAAGAATCACCTACAAAACCTAAAAAAGAAAAGATGCTTATGAAGGGGGTTCTTAATTTGTCCCAGTGGCCAAATTGATGGAATTATCACTTTGAGGCGTTGCACTACTTTGATTAGAGTAGGTATTTATCTTAGCTCATGTTCACCTAGGTACATTATTTACCTTTATTGTATTTATCCTCACCCACTTATGTGTGTGGATATTTCTTTTATTTATTTAGATATTAGGAGATATTATCTAGTTGTTGGGTATAGTTCTTTCCTTGATCTATGGTATTGACTAGATCTTTGATGTATAGTTCTCTCATAAATCTATGGACTTGACTAGTTCTTTCCATGATTTATGGCTTGATCTGAGCTTGATTCTTAGATTGTTATTCCTTATTCCTTGCATGTATAAGCAAGACCCATTCTCATTGTATTTCATTGAGTTCCATAATAATATATTATATTGTTGCCCATTTGTTTCTGCAAGGTTTTATGTAAAGTTATTCGCGAATTACTTTCATCTTATGGATTGTGGTGTTTGATTAGCATCTGTTTCTTGGCTTGGTACGATCTGGTTATCGTTCTTTTTATGGTATCATTTTATGGTATCGGAGCGGGAGATTGCTATTGACATTCTTTCACACCATTTGAAATCCTTAGCCCTTGGTCATATGAGGGCTTAAAGCTTGTGATCCCTACTTAGTAGGTGCTTAACTCTAGCTCCCTTTTATTTTATTTGTGTGGTGAAGGCAAGAGCATTTTATTCTATTTTTGTGGCAACTAAAATAAATAGTAGAGCATAATATTGAAAAACTTGTATCTTTTGATTGGTAACTCGGTTTTGAGTGTCATTTTTGCAAAAGTGTTTGTTTTTATGCTCTTTCCATTGGAAATATTTATTTTGAGAATTGCACTATAATTATAAAGTTCCATATTGTAACACACACTCATTATAAAGTGCCAAAATGCAGGGGGCTCTTGTTGCATTGGGGTCTTGCATTGGGTTCTTACATTTCTTTTGGTGATTTTTTGAGGATGGCATCTTTATCTACTTCGCATTAGATCATGTTGAGCCATTAACAACACATAATTACCACACATGGAAACCAAGAATGAAAATGATAATTAAGCGAAAAAGGATTATGGGCTTTAACTTCTTGAACAACAAGTGTTCACTAGAGAATATGAGAAATTTCAGTACTAGTGCAAATTTGATGAGTGTATGGGTTTGATAGGAACTTATGTAAGTGTCGAGTCTTTTTGTTTCATTTGGAAAAGTGTGACTCTCCTTTCAAAATATGGGAGAAATTGGAAGATTTATTTAATAAGGTGGATCATATAAGAGCCATGTAACTTGAAATTGAGATCACCTCTCTTAATCCTAAATATTTTCCAACAATTATAGACTATCTTACCAAGTTCAAGCATTTGTTGGCACAATTGAAGGGGAGTGGAAGAGATAAGAAAGATGAAGAGTGTGTTTACTTGATTCTATCCAAGTTGAGAGGACCATTCCAAATTTTTATTCTACCTTTTTCTCTAACATGAATGCCTTAGATGACACATTCAAAATGCCTAACTTAGAAACATTTTGTGAAATACTTACTGGGGAAGAATCCAAATTGTCTCACCTTGAATCTTCCACCTCTCAAAAGGCATTAGTTGCATCTAATCCTAAGGGCGAGGAAAACCAAACAGGTAAAACCAAATTCACACCTTCTCCATCTCAAAATGCTCCTAAACCCAAATAAAACAACTCAAAACCCAAGGAGTCTTCTAAATCCAAGAATAAGTCTAGCCATTCATGCTCTTTTTGTGGGGGTAGTAATCATGAAGAACATAGGTGTTATAAGCGAATGCAAGCCTTAGAGGATGCAATCAAGAAACACAAAATTTCTATCTCCACGCCATCTCCTTCTAATCAACATGACAAAGCACTTAATGTTGTTGGGAGATCTCAGCCACCACTTACAGACAGTTGGGTTATAGATTTTGGTGCTTCTCATCATGACTTCTTCCAAGGAGTCTTTTGTTTCTCTAGGTTTGAGTTCTACTTCCAAAATTGAGGTTGGATATTCTTCCTTTCTTTTTGTTAAAGGAAAATGTGATATACAACTTGATGGTGACAATATCCAAGATGCACTATATGTTCCTAACATCACTACAAATTTGCTTTCTGTATATCAAATTTGTCATTCTGGTCAAGGAAAAACAATGACTTTTACACCACATGGAGCAAAAGTATGAACTTTTGGAGCCTCATTCACTTTGGTTGCTCGGGGTATTGTTGATCATAGTTATAGACTATATCACTTTGAGGGTTTTGATGACACTTCTTCTATAGGGATAGGATTGGTTTCTCATGCGATTTAGAGAGTAATCTTTGGCATAAAAGATTTGTACATCTCAATTACAAATATTTGAAGGAGTTGAGCACTCATGGTATGGTAGATGGTCTTCGTAGAGTTTCTTGTCTTGAGGGAGTTTGTCATGGTTGTGCATTAGGAAACAACACCAAGATCATTTTCCTAAGAATTTGTCAAGAGAGCTTCTTCACCACTTGAGCTTGTGCATAGTGACTTGATGGCTTTTTCTACCCCATATTTCAATGGAACTAAGTAGGCACTTACATTTATTGATAATTTCTCGAGGCGTACTTGGTTTTATTTTCTCAAGTACAAAAGTGATATTTTTCACACTTCAAATTATTCAAGGCTTTGGTTGAGAAACAATCTTCTAGTTGCATAAAGAACCTTCGTACTGATAATGGGGGGAGTACTTCAACAATGAGTTTTCTAACTTTTTGTGACTCAAGGCATTATTCACCAACATTTGTTCCTCGTACTCCACAACAGAATGACTTAACGAAAGGAGGAATAGAAATTTAAAGGAAATGGCTAACTATATGATGCATTCTAGAGATATACCTCCTATCTATTGGGCAAAAACAATTAATTGTGCTAACTACATTCAGAATTGCACACCACACAGAGCACTTGAGCATTTGACTCCAGAGGAAGCTTGGTCCAACACTAAGCTAGATGTCTCATTTTTTCGAGTCTTTGGGAGCCATGCTTGGGCCTTTCTGCCAAATAAGAAGAAGGAAAGCTTTGGATAAGAAGAGTAAAACCTTGATCTTTGTAGGGTATTATGAGGACATGAGAGCTTATCATCTTTTAGATCCTGATACACATGATGTTCTTTTTTGAACACATGTTCAGTTTGATGAGCGCTTCACTCCTCATGATTCTTCATCTTCTTCCATTCCTTCTTCTTCTTCATCTCATCTTGAGGATCCTTTCTTTGAGGAGATTTATGAGGAGGTTATAGATGTCGTTGAGGATCCTATTCCCACTAATGTTGTCACTATGCCTAAGTGGGCTCATACTACAATTTCAAGGCAACACATTTCATACAGGATCTTCCACCCACTAGGCATCATCACACACATTCTACAGGTTATGGAATTTTGTGTCAGGAAGTTTCTAAGGATCCATAGTCTTTTTCAAAAGCTCATGGGATACAAGTGGGATGATGCAATGTCAGCTGAGTATTCTTCTTTGATGAAGAATCATACTTGGGATTTGGTATCTCTTCTGAAGGAAGAAAGATGGTGTAAGTGGGTATACCAGAACCAAATATGTAGCTGATGGGTCCATTGTCAAGTATAAGGCTCGTCTTGTTGCAAAGAGTTTTTCACAAGTTGAAGGTATTGATTACTTTGAGACTTTTGCACCCGTTGCCAAGATGGATTACGTACACCTTGTACTTGCTTATTGCTGCATCACGGGGTGGCCCGTATACCGAGATGGATGTGAAGAGTGCCTTCTTATATAAAGATCTACAATAGGAAATATATATGGAGCAACCGACTAGATTTGTTCAGGATTCTTCTCTTGTTTGTTGGCTTTGAAGGTCTCTCTATGGTCTCAAACAAGCCCCTCGGGCTTGGTATGAGAAGATGGATTCTTTTCTTCTATCTACTAGTTTTTTTCATTGCCACTCTGATCATCACCGTGTATCTCTCGCATGTTGGTGAGGATATTGTGATACTTGTCTTGTATGTTGATGATATGTTACTTCTTGGCATCTCTTATTCCCACATTCGAGTATTCAGAGGATATTTCTACACGGTTTGACATGACCTATTGCATTATTTCCTTGGTTTGTGATTTCTCGATAGATTCGAGGATTCGTTTGAGTAAGAAAAAGTACACCCATGATCTTCTTAGACACTTTGATATGGCTGATTGTAAGCCAAGTCCAGGTGATCCTATGTTGTATATGCAGTGGTTGGGAGTCTCATGTGTACTTGACTCATACTCACCCCGATATTTCATTTGTAGTAGGGCTTGTATCTCGATTTGCACATTCTCCTCATAGTAGTCACCTGGTAGAATTTGCTAAAAGGATTTTGTGCTATTTACGAGGCACTTTCCACTTTGGCCTACACTACACTAGCGGATCTACTCGGTTGGTTGGGTATATAGATTCAAATTGGGCGGAGTTATTGATGACATGCGTTCCACTTATGGCTATCTTTTTGCCTTGGTTCTTCTCTAGTTCTTGGCATGCAAAAAGCAACAGTATTGTACTTTCATCTTCGAGGAAGAGTACAGGGTAGCAGTTACATTAGTCAACAAATTCTTTGGCTATGCCATTATTGTGAGTTT
The DNA here is from genome assembly GCA_018340775.1 of Taxus wallichiana var. yunnanensis. Taxonomy (NCBI): domain Eukaryota; kingdom Viridiplantae; phylum Streptophyta; class Pinopsida; order Cupressales; family Taxaceae; genus Taxus; species Taxus wallichiana. Next base: position 971,831,403 of record CM031239.1, on the reverse strand, counting down.
GATTCCCACATGATTCACCGAATGTACTTTAGTGTGACAACCAAAGTGTAATTCACATTTCTCGTAACCCAGTTGAGCACCAACAAACCAAGCATATTGAGATACACATCCACTTCATTCGTCAACACATTTAGGATGGAGTTCTTTGCTTGGAGTACCTTCACTCAGTAACATGTTGTAGACATCTTTACGAAGCCTTTTGCATCACCTCGCTACCTTGAGTTGCGTGGAATGCTTGGGGTTTCAGAAGTTGTTCTTGGGGGGTGTTCGTGAGAACATCTTCCTTCTTCTTCTTTCTCTTTCCTTCTTTTGGTTCGAGATTTCTTCATGGATATATTGTACATGAGTACCTCATCAGGCCTAGTTGTTAGGACTCATACTGTGGACATGCCACTTCTATTTTGGCCCCTAGCTTCACTTGAGGGGGTGTTAGAGTAAGTATTTACCTTAGCTCATGTTCACCTAGGTACATTATTTACCTTTATTGTATTTATCCTCACCCACTTATGTGTGTGGATATTTCTTTTTATTTATTTAGATATTAGGAGATATTATCTAGTTGTTAGGTATAGTTCTTTCCTTGATCTATGGTATTGACTACATCCTTAATGTTTAGTTCTCTCATAAATCTATGGACTTGACTAGTTCTTTCCATGATTTATGGCTTGATCTATGACCTTGACTTGTTCTTATATTGTTATTCCTTATTCCTTGCCTATATAAGCAAGGCACATTCTCATTGTATTTCATTGAGTTCCATAATAATATATGATATTGTTGCTCATTTGTTTTGAAAGGTTTTATGTAAATTTATTATGGTGAATTACTTTCATCTTATGGATCATGGTGTTTGATTAGCATCTATGTTCTTGGCTTGGTACAATCTGGTTATGGTTCTTTTTCACGAGTCGCTAAATGATATGAAGCCTTCTCTACTTGTCATGTGTATGTCGCACTTAGATTGATATCGATATCACTTTGTAAACTTGTAATAAAAGAATCACTGCGCAAAACCCGAAATAAAGCATCAAAACCCTAAAAAATAAAGATGCTTATGAAGAATCGGTGTCCCCGATTGCCAAATTGATGGACTTATCACTGAGCATTGCACTACATCTCAGACTCAATGTAGTTCTAGGTGTGTGTGCATGAAATTGTGCCCTAGGTTTCTCTTATGTCAGTCACACTTTGTAAGTAGCGAGAAAGTAACTAGACGTAGAATGTAAGTAATGTGTGTATGTAAACAAATAGACTCCCCTCTATGAAGTGCGATGCGAGATGAACCAACCTTTTTCCCTTGTGATGGAGCTAGATGGATTCAAATGTCATTATATATGCCTTAATGGATGCACCTTAGGTGGTGATAACTAGTGCTTGGTCCCTTATTATGATCACATAACTTTATATTTATATGATTCCCTCGCTTGAATTTCGTAATTAACCTCGAAAAGGCCGACTACCAAAAATATAAGATGCTCAAACAACTATAAAGGACCCAAAAAGTGAGAGTAAAGTGTAAAGAGGATAGGGTGCCCAAAGGGGATGAGAGCGCATGATCTTAGTGTCTGGTGGGCGCTCTAGTCTAGAAAAGGTAAAACTAAAGTATGAAAAGATAGATTGGGCCAATAAAGGTGCAAGACCAAAAGTAACAATATAAAGCAATGAAAGATGGCCAAAGACATGGGTTAATCAATACTCTTCTTGCTTAGGAACCATATGAATATTAGTATGCAACCGAGACTAGATAATGACTCAAAGTGCATGATTTTGTGTCTACACATCAAATATTTTAATAAACCAATCACATCCTTCTTGAATATTGGTCCAAGTATACCAAGCTTGAGATTTAAATTCCTACCATCGTCAGAAAAGGATCGGAAAGCCCCCAATGAATTTTAAAGTAATACCAAGCCACACGCTCGTTGATACACCAATGCATAGGGAGGCGCCGAGCTTGTCATCAGGATGTTCAATCATATTAAATTCACCACACACCAACCAATAAGCTAAAGTTAAGTTATCACCTAACCATTTCCATAATGTCGTTCTTTCCAAGCCATCATTAGGAGCATAAACATTAAGAATACCAAAAGAAAGATCATTAATCGCCATAATCACCCACACGACTGATTTGAGGGATCTTGGCTTGAGGAGGTGATTAAGGCATAAAATTTTGGGGTAATGGAAATACTAGTGCCAACTTTTCCATCAATGTGTTGAGTATGAAAATGTGAAAAAGCAGGAGCAATACAAGTTAGCGTATTCTAAAGCAAAAACTAGAAATTTTAATTTCCTGTAAACAAATAATATCTAAAGGCAATTTGCTAAAACGTTGGCAAGCTAATCGAACAAAATATTTGCGAGAGGGGTCTATAAGACCCCTAACATTCCAAGAGATGAAATTCATGAAAAATCAGACATGTCAAACTCCCCTATCTGTCAGTAAGCCATCCTCCGAGCTAAGAATTGTAAAATTATTAGCAAGTGGGATTTGGTCTGAATTAGAAATCTCAACATGAATGGAGTAACATTTAACCCCATTATCTCCTCGCAAGCCACGGGACACCTCCCGGGTGGACTATGTGAGTGACGTAGAGGAAGATACATTGAAGCTAAATTCAGAGAGTTCTCCGTTTGTGAAGGTAAAGCCTACTTTGCGAGGGATTGGAAGGAATGGAAACCGATGATGGTGGTGGATCTAACCACGACTTATCTTTGGACAAAAGAGGGAAATGAGAAGGATCGGGGACTCCACAGATTGGATTTCGCATCTAAACCCTTCTTATTCCCAAATGCAATCAACCATCGATCGAGTTGATCACCTTTAGGCTTAGAAACCGAGGGTTATGTCACTAATGGATTAGAATGATCTAGAAGAGCACGATTCTGAAATGCGATGGTTTATTTCAACCTCCCCAACACCACCTTTTGAGAGATATGCGGTGTAGACACAAAATCACACAAGTATTACTACTTTATTATGCCTTGATATGTTGTTATATGCATGAATCTTAAGTGAGAAAAGTACACATTGGTGACATTTTCCCATGAAATTTTACACTCTTTGATCAATTTCTATTGTGACTTACTTCTACACCTCTCAATTTTGTATTCACTCTTGCTTAGGTCATAGGGATCCCTGTCTATCTATTTTGTCACATCAGTCATTTGTGGTTTGAGGACACTTACGCCCACTACAGACACGAGCGTTCAGGTCCTTGTGTCCCTTTTGGGCACTCATGTACTCCTTATTCTTTTTACACATTTTATCATTTATGGTCGGCCTTATTTCTTTTCTTATCCTTATCCCATATTCATAGTCAACCTTTTGTGTCACTAATGTCAAAATTCAAACAAGAGACTCATATATATACACAACATGCTCACTATTATTTTGGATGGCAATTCAAAAGGGCTATCATATCTACATATTATCACTATTACTAAAGGGACTGCATTTTTGGGTTGCATATGAAGGGGAAGTGTTGAATTCCATATCACACATTTGCATCAAAGCTAGCTATAGCTCACTATCTTGGCATCATTGGTGCGAGGGAAAACCTAAGGACATTATTTCACACACAAGCACACAAAACTACATGGAGTCTGAAATGTAGTGCAACACTTGGTACTAAGTTCACTCATCGAGTGACCGCTGAGGTTAGTCTGACTTCACATATTGCATATTTTATTCAGATCTAATGTGTTTGTGAGCTTGTGTAAATAACTAGGTTTGTTTTGTAGGTTACAGTGTGATCAAAACCCTAACAAAAATTCGAGCGACAAAGTAGATATTGGAGCAAAGACCTTTAGATCTAGAAAATATCAAATCCCGAGTATTCACACGGACACTAGCACCCATATCGGACACTAGCACCTAGGTGCTCTGTCCTCCTCTGTGGGCGCTCTTATCCACCATAGTTTAGAGTTCCAAAATCTTTGAAAGTCATTATGATATCATTTCTAGCTATATCCAACAGATACATAGTCTCAACTACTTCCAGTTATACATAAATCAAGTAAGTCATCTCTCTCTCTCTCTCATTTTCTTAGGGTTTCACACTATTGAGTATTTAGCACTTGTATATTACTATATATTATCACTTTTATATCATTAACTATATTAGTTACTTTGAAATTAGATTTAATTCAATTTATATTAAATCATTTGGTGAACCCGCTCCTTACTCAAACTTCTTGCCCTATGATCTACCTACCTCATGGCTCCTAAAAGATACCACTCCCTAGATCACCCTATGACCTTCATTGGCATGTAATTAATTTTTCTAACCCCAGAGAAGAATTTGAATTTTGTGATCTCTTACAAATTCCTCAATATAATCCCTCATCATCCAACTCCTTGCATTCTAAGCCTCTCTTCTTAATAAACTCTCAACTTCTGATTCTTATATTGTCTCCCCTATTCAAATCCTTTATGAAGATTCTCCCCCATCCATTGTGGCCATGAATGATGCTCCATCCTCTTCCCCTTGTACTATGGATAATGATAACACTAGTGTAGATTCTTTGCATATTGATGCTTGTCTTCATGAGATTCTTGCTTGCAAAAACATGGATGATAGTGATTATGATTATGATAATGATACTACACATGTTAATAATGATGTTTCTTGCATTAAAATTCTTGAATGTGAATCTATATCTCATGTTTCTTCTATTCCTAAATTGTTTCCAAATCCTCTTCCCTTGTACTATGGTAAATGATAACACTTCTTTTCCTATTGATACTTGTCTTCATGACACTCTTCCTTGCGAAAATATGGATGATAGTAACTTTGATTCTACTAATGATAATACACATGTTAGTAATGATGTTCCTTGCATTAAAATTGTTGAAAGTGAGCCTACACCTCATACTTCTTCTATTTTTGACATTGTTTCCAAAGCTTGCCATGTTGAACCTAATGATACTCTTAATGTCTCTTCTACTATTCATGTTGATCATACACCCATTGACTCCCCACCTACTACACCTTTAGAGCCTTCACATACATCCTCTCCTCTTACATCCCATTCCTCTCCTCAAGTCCCCATGATCACTCATAATGGAAAAATTCAACCCCTTAATGTGCCTCTTCTACCCAAAACATTCCTTCGCAAGATATCCTTTCCCTCATGCATGTTGTTGGTGATTTACAAAGCAAATTCCATAACCTTACCCTAGAAAGTAAAGCCTATTATGCTTCTATTGACCATAATACTCTTCCCAAACAACCCCATTCCTAAGAAGATTCACAATCCACTTTCCCCAAGGGTTTCATTATGCCTACTTTCTCATGTTTTGATGGCACGGGAAATCCTTATTTACATCTAAAATCTTTCCGATTAGCCATGGCCTCCTATTCCAATGATAGATTGTTACTAAAAGCCTTTATCCTAGCCTTGTTGATACCTCTCCAATGGTATACTCATTTACCCAATGGATCTATTAGTACTTATTATGATATGGAGGATGCTTTTCTTAGATGTTTTATTTCTAATAATGGGCCTAAAGTTACATATGAACATTTACCTTCTTTGCACCAAGGAAAAACAAAACTAATCTTAGATTATATTTTACGCTTTAATTCTTGCATGCACCATTTATTATTTCAGCCTATTGATTTAGAAATGCAATATATATTTTTTCGTGGCTTAATTCCTCCATTAAAAGAAAAGTTATTATATGACACATGTGATTCCTTTACTCTTCTTTTCTATAAGGTGATTGATTTAGAAAAAGACTTAATTATGGATAATGTTATAACACCTACTTCTAATTCTTCTACTCTTCCATTGCTACAAAAACCCCTTCTTTACCACCCATTGCACCCCCTCATGGTCACCATCTCCTACTCCACATAGGAATCCTTCCCCTCCACCTAGATTTCGACCTCCACCTAGACCTTCCCCACCTCCCACTCGTGAACCATTATACTTATCACATGATGCTAAACCACATGATGTCTTATGCACTTTACTTGAAAAGTGGTTAATCCATCTACCTTCAAACCAACATCACCCCCTCACTTGGTTGTTCCACACTTGTGACCTTAATTTTTGCAATTTTCACCATATTAATGGCCACCATGACAATGATTGATATGCCCTCCATGATAAATTGGACATCAATTAGAAGAGAAAAGTGTTATTTCCTTATGCACCCATTCTCGTGATCACTCTTTATCTCCTCCTCCACGTCGGTGATCCTCTACCACAATTAATATGTCTCATTCACCACCTCCTAAGGTCATCCTTCACCCTCCTAAAGTTATCCTTCATCCACCTCCACCAATTGTCCCATCCTCTTCCACATCCTCTCAACCAACCCCTGTCATCATCACTCCACATTGGCTTCCTAAGCATCCCACTTCTACACCACCCACCATCCCACTTTCTTACTGTTGGCATGATTTCCTCCAACATCCAATTTGGCTCTTACCCACATGGTCTTTTGCTTCACATCTTCTTGATGTACGTTGCCCGACCCATTCATTTATGGTAGATGATTCACATTTCCATATGATTACCCGATGATGCACTCGTGTTCTCAAGGTTCATACATGACTATTGAGGGAATTGTTACTTAAATGAACCTCACTCTCACACTAGGGGGTAATTTTTCTTCTTCCCCCTCCATCCTCATCACATTCACTTATCTACGTTGATTACACATATCATTATCATATACTTATCACTACATCATTATTTTATCATCTTACATTCCTATATAATTATCTCATCACATTACTATTTCTATATTATTACTACTCATTTCTTTATTTCATCACATATTTCTCCCCATCTACTATACGAATCTACTATTCATTAAATACAACTCTTATTTAATTAAAAATTAACACTATGTAGCTAGTTACACATAATCACAAATTATAGTAGTTTACATTACCTATCAAATAAAAATACCAACAAAATATACAATCACTATTAGTGCAACAAACCAATCATCACATAATAAACATATAAATATGATTAGCAACACATGACAAGTCATCCATATGCTCATATATAAATCATAGTTACCCAATCAACCTGACCTTTGAGGGGCAATCCCCATGCCTCAAATACATAATATATAATACATCAGATGTCATCCTCACTATCACTCCTTACTCTACTGCAGGAGCTCTAGAACATGAAGCTTCACCACTCACCCTATGTCATCAGTCTCAGACCTATATCTCTCTAGTTGGCTCTCAACACACATTCTCATTCTCACTTGCTCTCTGCATATCAGCCTTGGAGCTCCACATATCATACAAAAACATCCTAAGCTAGGCCATCTCCTCCCACTTCATGTCTTAAATGCTCTACCTCAGAAGACGCGCCTCATCCCACTCACTCAACAATATTGTACATGTCATAGTTGCTATCATAACTAGATCAAATAAATGGGCATGCTCACCCATGATCGCATCCACCCGCTCTAGCATCCCTCCTCCCACGAGCACATTTGGGGGCATGTTTTGTGTCAACGTGCATATGGAGTATCCACAATCAATTTCCAATAAGCATCGCTGCACCCACATGGAATACACCTCATATTATTACCTATACATCCTCATAATCATCAACCTAATTAACACATAAACAACATACAAGGTACGATACTTATACTTTGTTTGCATTGGTTCTATATTGTCTACCTTGGGAATAGGTGTCTAACCTCCAAATCCTCCACTTGCTCCTCCAATAGCTACATCTACCACCACTTTGAAACAAAAATACCCATCGGTGTGTCATCGAATACTATCTATATGCACCTCCGTGCACCCAACGTCATCCAATTATAATGGCCTATGGCTAGGATCTGTCTCATCTAGACTTAGGGGCACTAGTTGTGCACCTTTGGGATCTACTCTCCATTTGAGTCATCTCATGACCCCTAGTTGATCGACACCATACATATGGCTCAGGGGCACATCACGAGCCATCCCAAAACTATCACAACACCCTTTCACCCTGAAACAACTCCAATACCCTTGAAAATTGATCCTCTAACCACATGGTGCATCGAATGCATTGCGAGATAAACACCGTCCTCCACCCATCCTCCATAATCTCTATATGGCCTCCATATAATGGCCCTAGGGCCCATCTGATCTAACATTGACCTATATGTGGTCGTGTCCATCCTCCTACTCTAGGTCCCCACCCACCTTGTTTGCAAAATATCCAGTGAGCCCAATCGCTCATGAAGCCACTAAGTGGCCTCAATATAATAATATGCTCATATGCCCATACATGTAATAAAGTAGTCACTCCTATGCCACCACCATGATCCTCTTGTGTAAACCAATACAAATCCTTGTACAAATGGGCTAACACACATCGATCCCACACATATCTAGTACCATTCTCCTCTATGCTCCGACAAATATCATGCATCATGTACAAAATCCAACTCCACCACCCTCCACGACCATTGATGAGGCTAGAACTACAAAATAAATTTCCATGACCTAAAACCCCAAATCTCACAATGGCATCCGGGTTGATATATGTCTCTCCCTACACTCGAGACCTTGTAAAATACCATTGTGCTTCCCTCTTCTTCCCACGGAGCGTCTGCCACGACCATAATCTATACTCTCTCTCGACTTACATGAAACCTTAAAATCCTATATACATCCTCTAATGTCACCATCATCTCTCTAGTTGGCAACCATAATGTACAAGTATCTATGCATCATCTCTCACACAAAGCTATTAATAAAGGCATGTTATGAGGTATCTCCCCCAATCTAGTGATGTGCCACAAGCTGATTGTTGTCATGAAAATGTGCAACAGGGAAATTGGAAGTTTCCAAGCACGAAAACTATACCCCTATGGTGAAATTTTCATGTTTTATCATTCCTAGGCACCCCAGGTCAAATCCATCAGTCTGATCACCCCTATTTGATGTCAATTTGGTCCCCTAGGTGATTTAGGAAATTATATTCATTCCACCTAGGTGATTTTAGGGTTCTAAAAAGACACTATCTTCGGCGGTATAGGGAAGAAGGGCTATCACTAGCCTTCCCAGATCGGATTCATCTCCTGGAGTGGAACGGAAGGAAAAATTCAACACAAAGATGAAATGAAGACCTTAAAACATAATGGAAATGATTTTTGAAGGTTTGGGGAAGTTTTGCAAGACTTGGAGCGATCGAGTAAAAATAGGGTTCAGAAGCTTAGGCGGTACACAGCCTAAAACAACTGCTGGGCTTCAGAAGAAGATTCCGGGAGCTCCGGATGGAGTTAGGAGTAAAAAAATATCTCTAGAAAGAGGATTCCAAGACCTAAATTATGGTGAAATAATATTTTTCACAACACTTTGCACATCAGGTTTGCAGGCAGTTTTTCTTAGGCATAGGTGGAGTACAAAATAAAAAATCCTATTTTTCAAGGGATAAAATGGAATAATAAAGACATGATACCACCACCATTGGATTCATAATGCCATTTAAAATCAGGATCATATAAAATTTTTCCAAAAAGTCCATCGGGAGCTCAAGTTATCACTGTTACAAGTTCAGGACTTAGCCAAATTTTTGGGAGGACACGTGTCAGCACCAGGAGCCTGACAGGATTTTGTGTCCCTCACGTCCCCCAAGGTTAGAGACACCAAGGTTGGAAAAGTTCTCCCATCCCTCTTGAATCCTTCTCAGCCCTCATATGACCTCTTGGACCCTCATGTGACCTCCAGACTTGACAGTTCAACCCCTCAGGTGTTTTTGGAGCATTCATCCCCTGCCGTCGGATCGGGTGCCACGTGTTAGCTCCAAGACCACTGTGGAATTTGATGTCCCTTATTCACCTGAGGTGGGGGACATCAGACCTTGAAAAATGCTCCTATCCCCCATAGGGAGTCTTCTGGACACTCACGTGACCACAGTTCAGCCCCCAGGTACTTGTTTGGAACATTAATTCCTTTTCGTTGGATCGGGCGCCACGTGTCCGATCCTCTTGACCACCATGGAATTTGATGTCCCTCATGTCCCTGAGGTTAGGGACATCAAGTCATGAAAAATTCACCCAATATTCTCCTTCCATGATTTCAAAAATTCAAAAAAATCTAACCGCTTTAAATCGTTTCTTCAGTGCTTCTTTTCCACTCCATGCCTTGACCACACAGAATCAATCTTCATCCTTCCTCTGCAACATTCTACCATCACTCCGCCATTGAAAATTATCAGACATGATCAACCCAAGAACTGAAAAACATTCCCCATAGCGATGTGCAGGTCTTAGAAGGATTTTTCATCAAAACGAGAAGGAGAAACGAAGAACAAGAGGAAGAAAATAATGAAAATCTCCATAGCCTAAAAATGAAGATCTGAAGAAATATTGCAAGCCGGTGCATGAAACAACAAAACATTTGTTTTTGTTCATTCCTTTTCCCAAGACCATAAAAATACACCTTCAAACTCCCCCCTCGTGTGATAGAGCATCCACAATGAAGAAATCTCCTTTCCGGCTCAACGAAGAAAGAAGTGGGATTTTCCAAACCAGTTTCTTGGATTGAAGTAAGATCACACGTGAAACACCAGAAGAAAAAAACCACATCAAAAATATAATTTTCTTCACAAATGGAGGAGAAAACCAGACCTATAATTTTGAGGTCCATTAATGGCTACCGTACCCAGAAGCACTGTCAGGTCCGAAAATTAAAACTTTAAAATCTCTTGGATTATTAAGCGGGTGGGCCTGAAATTTCAAAGGGATGATATTGGGAAAAAACCCATATCAAAAAACTTCATTTCCATGTCAATCCGACTCCTAGAGGCTAACTTTCTAAAAATAGCAGGTCTACTACGTAGGAACTACTATTTCGGAAAGTCATCAATAGAAGAACCTGCGAAGGAGATGAAGACATTGGAGGTGCACTATAGCTGAGAATTCACCAGAATGGAAATTTTTGGCACTTACTAAAAATAGTAAGTGAGCCCTCGAGCACCTGCTAAAAATAGAAATTTGATCCAAAGGAGTGAGGAACGCAGGGAGAAAGGGGAATCAAGGTCACAACACTCAACAAAGGATTGAGGGAGTTGATTTTTTCACACTTACTAAAAATAGTAAGTTACACTCAAAGAGAAGTTTTGGCACAATGGGATGTACAAGGATAATCATTTAGGGGGACATCATTGTTTGGGAGCATCCTAGTCATTTTTCACAGGGCATTCAAAATCCACCTTAGTTCATTCAACTTGGCGAGCATTCGTGAGCTAATTTGGAGGAGTTTCACATGTGTAAGGAGTTCGAAGATTCATAGTTTCACTGCATTTGGAGCTTTCCATCAACGAGGATCAACGAACTTCATCGGGTGACATCTCCTCTTCTTCTTCTCTCTCTCTTTCTCTCTCCTCTTCCCCCCAACTTTCTCTCACTTTCAAATGTTCTAATTTTTCGTTGGGGTTTGCACTTTTTGATATGCCTTTAAGTCACTTAAAAGTGACTTTAGAAACATAATGTAAATTAAGTCACCTTGATTTTATAAAAGGGACTTAATTATTTTGGTAGGAATATGAATAGTCTAAAGTTGGAAATAAGGCATATGGAGGGTCATGAGGAAGACGATAAGTCACCTCTCCTTCTATAAATTGTAACACCATTCCCATTTCAAAGGGTTGTGATTGATCTTGTAGACTCAAGAGTGCATTGTACCTAGAGAAAGCAAAGGAGATAGCCATTTTCTTCTATTTCCCCCTTTTCTAAATCTCCTCCATTCCCACATTATGTACAACTTTGATTTGAGAAATCAATACAAGAAGGAGTTTCTAGCTTTCTTTGACTAAGGGGTTTCTTGATACTTGGTGATCAATGAATTCTATTTGGTCTTGTTATTATTCGCAGAGTTGTTTCTTCCGATAAATGCATGTGTTGAAGTTTCTAACTAGTGTGTGTGCAGGAATATGATTTTCTACCTACAACATTAGTTCTCCTACCTCTATTCTCACTCCCTTTCCCACTTTAGAAAAAAGTCCTCCCTAGCAAGATATTTCTAGCTTTTCCATAAGGTTAGTGGAGTGCCTGTTGGATCCCGGTCGAAAAGGCCACCACATAAATCCACCTTTTCACGCACATGCATATACGACAGTTACACCGGTTAAGTAGAGGGACTTAGATTCCCATAGCATTGGCAAGAAATCCACAAGTTTGTCCACCCGACAAATTTTCTCCCAATATTTTTGGCACCCATCGTGGGGTAGATTTAGCAACATTTGCACCCAAAATACAACCACAAGGTCTCAAAATACAAAAAAATCAAATATTGAAAAAAATAAAAAAGGAGTTCATGAAAGTTTGTTGCCGAAAGATACACTGCTGATTTCTGCACACATGACTTTTCACATTCCATAGTGCCCTTTCGTGTTCTGACTGCAGAAGTTTTCAAAAGATGGCTGAAAGAAGATACACCAGGTTGAGCAGGTTGAGAGGTGTTGTTGATTCCAATTTTGAAGCTTTGAAAAATCAGTGAGAAAAATTAGAGATAATCCATACTTCTTCTCTCAAGCCTCCTCTCCATCTAGCACTTCGAGAAGTTCACCTGGTAATCCTATCCAAACTCCTTCAAATTCTCCCATTTTTCAACCACCATTGAACATCGAGTTCACGGAAGAAGAAGAATTTGTAGAAGCAAGAGCTGAAATAGAAGCAAAACAACAATGGAAGACGAAGAACAAAGACCTCGACCCATTGTTCCATGGGGAAGGAATACAGCCCGCTTGCTCTTGAACCTCCTCTTCACAATCTACCAATGGGTTCCCATAAGAAATTTCCAAAGTTCAAAGGTGACAACACACAACATCCTGAAGAACACATCGCTGCTTTCACAACATCATGTGGAATTCTTGGTGTCCAACATGAAGATGTTGCTTTGTAAGATTGTTTGTGGAGTCCCTCCAAGAAAAAGTAGCAGAATGGTTCTACCTCCTACCTTCCCGATCCATCACTGGTTGGGATGACATCAAGGCTACCTTTGAGGAAAGATTTAAATCAATTGAAGATTGTCAAGACCTCTTGGTGTAGTTGGCTCAAATGAGGAAAGGAGAAAGTGAAACGATGAGAGACTTCGTGGCTCATTTTCGAATGGTTGTTTCACAGATACCAGAAGAAGATTCACCCTCTCAGAATAATATCAAAAGATTCTTCATAAATGCTCAATCACCGGAGGTAGGCTTTCTCCTATGAAGAGTTCAACCAAGGAACATTGTAGAAGCACAAAGGAGGGCCATTGAATTGGATGACGATCTCATCCTCTCTGGAAAGATCAAGAATCCATCAAAGGGCAAGGCCCAACATCCTGAAGATGAGAGAACCAATCCATCATTGCAAAATTTGGTGAATGAGATAACATCTTTGAAGAGGGAAATATTTGAACGTGTTTCTTCCCAAAGAAGCAATAGAAATCAGATTGTGGGAGCACCCCAAAGGCTCGCCTTGGAGGCCCCACCCATGAACATAAATTGTAGATTTCAAGAAGATGAAGAAGAGCTTGAATAAGAAAGTGAAGGTGGCGGTTTCCTAGAAAGTGATGAGTTTGAGAATGATGCACAAATCAGATTTTGTGAGTATTCTAGAGGTTATGAAGAAGATGAAGAAGATGCACCCAATTTCTCATGTGCGGTATTCACTCATTCTCATTTCGAGAAAAGAGCATCTCCCTCCACTACTACAAAAAAAAAAGAAGGTTGATGATCCTCCTATGGCGACTCCAAAAATAAAATAATCAGTCAAGGATCCCCACTTCCATCTTCCATGAAGTCTGCATTGTTGGATCTTGATCCCATAGCAAGTAAGAAGACTCCCGAAATCCCAAGTAAGTCTTCCAATGTCTCTTCCATTTCTAAACCCAAATCTGCTCCTACAAAATCTAATAACTTGAAATCTCCTAGTGTACCTTTTAAAATACCCTCCATTCCTCAAACATCAAATCCTACTCCCAAGCCTATCCAGACCCCAAAATCAGTCCCTTCACTCCCCTTGTCCGCATCTACTCCCTTTGACTTCATAGAATATGCAAACAAAGCCAAAGTGTAGATTACTGAAACTGAATATTTACGGACTCATCCTGAACAATTCGAGAGGTTCGTCTGATACATTAGGAGTGGTAGTCTAACACCCAATGTTGTAACTTCTAGTTCCAAAGGCATGATACCAAACTCACCTACACCTCCCTCACAAAACATGCTTTCTTTAAGTGCATCGAAGACTGATAAAGTTGAACCTTTCTACGTCTCCCTTCTTGTTGGAGAATATATACTGAACAATTGCATAATAGATTCTGGTGCCTCAGATAACATGATGCCTTTGAAGGTCACCAAGGATCTTAAACTTACAATGACTCCACCTAGTGGCTCTTGTTACTCTTTGGAGTAAAAAAGGTCCCACTTGTAGGGAAGGTCAAAGATGCACAAGTGTCTCTCGCCAAATTTCCGGACAAGAAAATTTCAGCGATGATTTTGGTAGCCGATGTCCCAGCCTCATTCGGAATGTTGTTGAGTAGAAGTTTCTACCGAGACTTGGGAGGGAAAATTCAGATGAATTGGTCATCTACAACCATACCAATGAAGGGAGACATGGAGAAATTGCTTCTTGAGAAGAAAATGAGGTACACGATATGAAATTCTAGAAGCTCGGAAGCTAACATCTTGTATCAAGGTAGTAGCAGATGAATCACTTTGTGGCAACCGAGGAGGAAGAGGATATCCCCATCTTGATAGGCCCAGACATGCCTTCTCGAAGAGATTTGGATTTTGAAGAAGCATTGAGGAGATTCGAGTTACAAGAGGACAACCCCGAATCACCAGATGATACGTAGACCATGAGGAAGAGGAGATGGTTCTTGATGATTTTCAAGAAGAAAAATTAGTTTATATGATTTTACAAGATGAGGAGTTATTCTCATTCCCATTTGGGAATGAGGATGATCTCGATCATGCCATCAAAATTAGCTTGTGATGAGCCCATGAAAGGTTTGAAAGAAATGTCTATACAAGAAATGCTTAGAGCCGTAGAAGAAATCAAGATCCCGAGCTCAGTCTCTCGAGCTCCTGATGCAAGCCACAAATTTGCAAGACAAGCGTGAAGCTGATTTGGAAGCCTTAACTAATGTGAAGGTTGGCCATATTGAGATAAGGCAAGATGAAACATATGATGCCACTCTTGAGCTAATGATTGATGGATGCAATACCAAAATGGAGATATTTTCTTTCCCATTTGAAGATGAAGACTCTTCCCATCAAGAAAGGAGTTTCAAGACCTCTAAAGATGAAGCTCTTTTTGATGAAGGATCGGTAGAGTGCAGTGATTCTCGAGATGATGAGGTAATCCCTCTAGATAGTTTCTTTGAGTTGCAAGATAAATATTCTTCAAAGGTGTACAAAGAGGAACTACAAGAAATGATGAAACATTACTCCATGTAAGAAATCTTAGATGCAGTAGAAGTTACAGAAGATCTCGAGCCGATTCTTGATCTCTTCATTAGTGTCATGGACATACAAGACAAGTATGAGTTCGCATCCAATCCTTCCATCAGTACTCAAGCACCTCGCAGTGGAGTGAAGGAAAAGGATGAATCAAAGGTTTCTCATAGAGAAGATGTCAATGAGCATAGACCCGGGAAAGAAAGTAACTCAAAATATCAAAGGAATTGGAATGAAAATCAGCATTGGGGCAGTGATGAGATGCTCGATGGAGAATCAACTATATGGATAAACATGGAAGGAAATTGGCATGATGAAACCAATTTCAAAGAGCATGAAGGCAGTGGAATTTCCAAGCAAGGACTTGAGCATCAAGAAGCTCATATGGAATCACTCCTACAAAGTAAAAGGACAATTGTGAAAGCACCTAGCTTTCATAAGTAGTTGAGGAAGGGAGGCTACTTTTTGGAACCCGTCAATGGCTTCACAAAACATCATCATTCGGTGTTACCTCTTCAGGGGTAACTTTTGAGAAATGAAAAGTATTTCAGTGAAAGCATGGGTTATCCCCACCTTGTACCATAGGTGATTGATAGGTGTGTTTCCCTTTCTATTGTGCATGTGTTTCCCTTCTGTTGTGTGTCGTGTGTTTCCTTTCCTTCATTTTGTGTGTGTGTTTCCTTCTAATCTTCCTTTCTAGAAGTTGTACATGACTCCACAGGGCCCAATGGATAAGGCACTAGTCAACAAATTATATGGTCTAAAATTGAGATTCTAGATTCCCATGTCATGTCTTCGCGGCGCTCGATCCTGTCATGTCCCCAAGCTAGAGCCAACCATTTTTTTCGTGAAAATGTGCAACAGGGAAATTGGAAGTTTCCAAGCACGACAACTATACCCCTATGGTGAATTTTTCATGTTTTATCATTCCTAGGCACCCTAGGTCAAATCCCAATCAGTCTGATCACCCCCTATTTGATGTCAATTTGGTCCCCTAGGTGATTTAGGAAATTCTATTCATTCCACCTAGGTGATTTTAGGGAGTTCTAAAAAGACACTATCTTCTGGCAGTATAGGGAAGGGCTATCGCTAGCCTTCCCAGGATTGGATTTAACTCCTTGGAGCAGAACGAAAGGGAAAATTCAACACGGAGATGAAATGAAGACCTTAAAACATAATGGAAATGATTTTTGAAGGTTTGGGGAATTTTTGCAAGACTTGGAGCAGTTTGAGTAAAAAACAGGGTTCACAAGCTTAGGCGGTACACAAGCCTAAAACAACTACTTGGGCTTCATAAGAAGATTCCGGAGCTCCGGATGGAGTTAGGAGAAAAAAAATCTCCAGAGATAGGATTCCAAGACCTAAATTATGGTGAAATAATATTTTTCACAACACTTTGGTTCATCAGTCCGTGAAATAATATTGTTCTACACACTCTATTCTCTATTCCGGCACACACACTATTCTATTCATACATACACTTTATTAACATTACCACAACTCATATATTACCTATTGGATGCTGCTACATTTCTTAACACCTTTAGTTTCAAATAAGAGCTCATTTCTCCTCCCCTTTCCCTTTCACCAAAAGGGGGCATACAATCGGGATCATCTTATAATCCCTCTCTTTGCCTTTGAAAATCCATTGATTTACGGCCTCTGTCACATTTTATCCCCCCGTGTTGTGCCTAGGAAGTCTCTACTTTCCTTTGTTGCCATAATTAATCTTTCCTTGGGCCAAGATCACGTATGGATCTATATTTGTGTCCTTGTTTCTCTGTTTCTCCGAAGAGGTCTGAAATTTGGGTCTCTCGTCCTCTATTCATTCAAAAACTTAGGCTTTCCCATTCTTTCCATTTTTTACAGTTGGGATTTTTTGCCCTTGTTGTCATTTTTCCCCAAATACTTGATGAAAAATGAATGGATGTAGCTATGAAGAGCGTATTTGAGCCTTGCAACATTTCTAAATCCTCTTTCCTTGGAAAAAAATTCATCCTCGGGCTCAAATGGTCATTTTTCTACATTTTACGGTTTGATGGGTGTTTCCCCTAGTCAAATTTGCATCCTTGCATCGATAGGGAACATGGCCTCTTTTGGTTGGATGCGGCTCAACAGGGTGCTTTAGAAATTTTATAAATCACCTCAACTTAAAGATTTGTCCACATGGAGGAATGATGCTCATTTGAAGATCTACTTTTTGGTTTGGCCTTGGAGTAGTGTCCGGGGAGGACACGTGGAGGTTTCCACTACTTTTCCCAGACTTAGAAAAAAATTTATGCAGCTAAAATAGTTTGGCAGGAAACAGGACACGTGGCGAGCCCACGCTCATTCAGAAGTCTTTTAAGGAAGTGCCAAGAGGACACTTGGAGGCCTCCACTCACTTTGCATTTTGCTTGGACTTTTCAAATGGCCAAAAGAGACTGCCTTGGATCCTGACACATGGCACCTTCCACTGAGCTTCAAGCCTTCAAACAAAATTTTCTGGGCTAGGACACGTGGTGAGCCCACGCTCTTCCAAGGTCTCAAATTTTGGGGACCATCTCAAGGTGTGCCATTGTGATGCACGTGGCAGTTTGAAAATTCAAAAAGGGTGGGGAAGCGGACCATCGGGGGGCAACTTAGAATTTTTTTCCTTTTATGCTCAAAAGGGTTAAAATACAAAAATGGCCCACAAGCCCGATAGAGGAAAGGTCAAAGCTTTCTCCAGTCAATGGCGGAGGTGTGGACTCTCGGGGGAAATTTGGAAAAATTTCCTTTTGGGAGAAAAGAGTTAAAAGTGAAAAAGGAAGCATGGTTCCACTGGGACCCACATTGGGACACGTGTCAGGCCCATTTTTCAAGGGTGGAGCTACGGGGAAAACTTGGAAAATTTTCCTTTTCCAAAAATGAGGTGAAATAGCAGAATTTGGCCATGGTTCCTTGGGACCCACCTTAGGACATGTGTCTTAGGCTCATTTCTCAAGGGTGGAGGCATGAGCAAAATGTGAAAATTTTACATTTTTCCAAAAATTGTAAAAAGTCAAAGAAAAACCCAGGCCCATCTTAAATTGAATCTTCCACGTGGATGACCCAAATTCAAAGTAAAGATCAACAACAACTATGAGTCTGAATCTGATTTTCCCCCATTTTTACTAAAACATGCTCCTAGAAGTGTGAGTCTTCATGATTTCTTGGTATTTCCTACACGCCAAATAGAGAGGAGAGTTAATTTTGATATCTAAGTTTGGTGGAGGAGATCTGAGACGTCTTTCACCATTAAAATGGTCTGACTCTCGGCTCGATATGATTTTCCATTTTTCTTCTCCCGAGCAATGCAAGGAACCAGATTTGATAGATTAGGGGTGGAAGTGGTTGGTGAGTTAAGAAAGAGTGATCTACCAGAAGGAGGAGTTGAATGTGAGATATTCGAAGAGATTTTCCCCTGAGCACTGACAACAACTTTTACATATCTCGATTCTGGAAATCACGATCGATGATCATGGCAAGCACTTGGTAGCACTCAATGTCATGATTTTTGGGGAAAAGGGGCTCTGTTGTAAATGTTATAAATGGCACAATTTTTCATGCAAATGGTTGGAGGTTGGAGTGTTAGAGGTCAAAGAAAATTCCCAAGAGGAAAATTTGACAAAGCCTATCTTTTGAGAAGCCATCTGAGAAGCTTGTATATCTCTTTTGTATTAAGTTTGATCATGTCAAGGTGGTTGCAAGTGTACAACCATTGAAAAGCTCTGAGATTGTTCTAGAAACTTTCCCTACTGATAAATTTAATCAAACTCGAGTTATTTTGTGTTGATCTTGAGAAAAATGTGTTTGTTTCATTTCTTGAATGTCTGCAAATAGTTTTTCTTGTTCTTATTGCAATCTTGTATCAAAATCTATCTTAATCACACAGGTCTCAATCCTTGTGATAGTTTAGTGGCATCTGCAATCTCATTTCTCAGAAGATCTTTCATCTGGGAGTGAAATAAATGATTTAAAATCACTTTTCTTTCATTTGTTGACAGAGATTGTTTGTAAGCCTCTGGGTGTACCTCAGGCATGATTGATCTTAGATTTTGATGTTTTATTGGGTTTCTAACTCGAGCCTTCATGTTAAAATCTCATAGATTGTGTGAAAAAGTGCTAATCTGGGCCTCCATTGAAGTACATATTCTAGTTAAAGGAACATTTTAGCTATTCTGAAGCATTCTTTTCTAGACTTTCCATTTTGTAAGAGTTCTCAGAGATTTGGCAAATCAAGTTTATTCTACCCTCACCTCCCACCAAAAAATTTATTTAAAAACAACTAATCCTACCCATACTACCCCTGTTTTTCCTGTGTGTGAACACAAATGCATAATTTCCATTACCAAAACATGCAGAAACAATCAGATTCCAAATGTCTTTAGTAGCCTAAACCTTGTCTAGAAAATATCTCCACTATCTAGAGTGACAACTCGTGAGAGTTAGATTTTGTTGCATTGATCATATTTTCTCCAAGGTCTTATTCATAACCTCATAGAGAAGGATATCTCCATCTCCTCCATAAACCATAGGCTACAGAAGGGTCCTCTCACCCTGGTTGAAAAGCACAACCATAAAGTAGTGAGGATAGATCAAATCCTCTTGAGGGTGCTATCCATTTCTCCACATCTGAGTGATAAAGGCCAGTTAGATCCCATCCCCGACTACAAAATGACTCATTTCGATCTATCTATCTCCCTAAGCTTCCTTCCAAAACTTGTGATGCTACACATACCCTGAGGGAGAATCAATTTGGGTACCAACACCTTGAGGAGAATCAATTTGGGTACCAACACTTTCGAGTGGCATATCTATTTAGCCCATCAACAACACCTAGTGATTATAGTTTATAGTTCATACTCAAACCCTGGTGTTGTATGCAACTTTTCCAGTCTCTACAAGTTTTTGCACTAGTATTCACTGATAAATTTTGGTAAAGGGAAGTAAGATCTTTCATTTCCAGTTTCTAGTGTTGATAAACATTTGACAGATCATATTTTAGTGCATTTGCACAACTAAGGTGGAAATCCTTAGTGGTGACTCCCTGTTGATCTGATTCTTGATGAGTACCAATGTCTTAACCTCTATCAAGTGAGATTTGTTACCAATATTTGCAAAGCTGGAAGGAAGAAGATCTTTCTTTGCTAGGGATCCTACTAGGACATTATTTCCAGAGCTAGGAAAAGCAAAATCAGAAGGAAGAAAATCCTGGAGAGTTGTGGGAGATCAATAGACAAGAAGAGGGATCTCCATTGATGAAAGTGATCGGCCTATTATTGAAGACTACAATTCAAGTGCTTCTAATCGGTAGCCTCTTTGTGGAATTGAATTCTCCAACTGGAGAGGGGCCTTCATTTGATTTTGAAAAGTTTGCTTCTCATTCTACACCTATCTTTTCAGAAGTTGATAGGGATTTCCAAGAAACAAGGCCTTTAGGGGATATCCATTTTGAAAGTTATACTCCTGTGTTCCAAGGACCCTCTTGCCCCTTATCAATTTTTTCTCCTCCAAGGTCACCTCCTCAAAACAATATGGCCCAGCCCCCACCCAGACCTCCATTTGTTGTAAACACTTTTGGTCCTATAAATTTTGTGGGAATGGTTGGTTATCCAAATGTAGTTCCTCAAGATGTAAGGAATAACTACCAAAGTTCCAAGGAAACAATGCTATAACTGGTGATCAACACCTAAAGCTTTTTATCAATATGATGGAAGATTTTGAGATTGAACATGAAGATGTATATATCAAGTTGTTTATCCATACTTTGGAAGAGGATGCAAGGGACTGGTATAAAGCTTTTCCAGATAATTCCATTGATTCTTGGATAGAGATGAGCAATGCATTTAGATTGCAGTATGGTGATAGAAATGACCCTAGGTTTCTCTTGAATTTTTGAAAACATCAAAAAGAATCCTAATGAGTCAGTACATGATTTCAACACAAGGTTTAATAAGACCTTGAGGAGATTTCCTGTTAGGATAAGGCCATGTGATGAATCATGTTTGATCAAATATTCAGATGCATTTGATAAAAAGGTTGCTTACTACTTGAGGGACAAAAACCCTACTAATTTGAGGTAGGCCTTCACTATGGCTTTGCAAATTGAAAACAATATCAAGGCAATTGGAAAACCTCCTAAGAGGGATGGTGTGAAGTTGATTAACCCAGAAAAACCTCAAACAAGTAAAGTTGCTGATTTGGAGGAAGTTGTGAAGACTTTGGCAGGGGTTGTCAAAGAAATTTCCTACAAACTAGCCTAGGATGAGAAAGGAATTGGGCAGAGCTCACAAGGTCAACACAAGAAAAAAGCCAAGACAGGTTCACAAACCACCAAAGACCTGATGATAGAGGCAAGGGACCTATTGGATTTGGAAATAGGCAGCCCCAAGGTAGGGAAAATAGAATGGTGCCTGATCCTTTGGCTGCCAGTTTTTGTTGTGGAGGAGACAAATGTCATTGATTGGTGTGATAGATGTTTCATGCCCCATGCTCCTTGTGAAGAAGATCAAAAGAAGAAGAAGAAGAAGATGATGATGATGATGATGATGATGTCTGCATGATGGGTTGTTCCACAAGCTCACAACAAGGGGAAACTTCAACTTCAACTGAGGTGATAAGTGCCCAGATTGCTGCCACTTTTTGGGACTGCATTCATAGGGTACCTATTCTTCCTCCCTCTCATACTTTAGAAGTAGATATTGTGCAAGATTTTGAATTTCCCAATAATGACTTTGAATATTTAAGGGCTTTAATGATAAAGAAGTATGATGGAGGAATCCCATCTGAGGAAGATAGACAATTATTAATGAATGTTGTTGTTGCTCAAGAAAAGGAATATAACACAAGAAGTAAGGTTGTCAAAGGGACAGGGCCTCAAGCCAAGCCAAAAAAGCTCCCTTACTTTCAAACATTCCTAAAGAGGCTCCTAAGAAAGATGCATCTACCAAATTCCCTACAGCTCCAAACAAAAATCATACCCCTCCTCATGCCCAAGTTGTCAAAAATCTTGTACCACCTAGTGAGTGTGTTAGCTTTCCTTCTAATACTGCCTTGCCAAAGAATGTCCCATATGATATTGCCCAAGTTTTAAGTCAAATCAAAGTCTCTATTCCAATTGTTGAGTTGCTTAGGATTCCTGAGCACAAAAAGAGAGCATTCAATACTTGGGGTTGAAAGAAGAGAGAAGACCCTAGGCAGAAATGTAAACATTGTGGAGACTCCTCCAATCATTGAAGAGTTAGAGACACCACCAGCATTGGAGGAATTAGGTGAACCACCTGAGGTCTATTTGGGGACATCCTTGGTGGATTCTCAGCTGAATGTGGATCCATTCTTCACCACTTTGATCATTAAGGACAAACTACTCCACAACTGCATGTTTGACTCAGGGGCATCATGCAATGTCATGCCTCTAGAAGTCATGAATGAGCTGAATATCAAAGTAACAAAAACATATGGGAAGTGCACTACCATGGACTCCAGAGAAGTGCCAGTAGTGGGATGTGTGAAGGGTTTGGTGGTACAACTTGTAACTTACCCAGGTAAAAATTTAAAACTTGATGTTGTCATTGTTGACTACCCAACCAAGTGGGGCATGCTATTGTCTAGAAAATGGGCTGCAAGTGTTGGTGGGAGTGTCCAAATGGACATGTCCTATGCCACCATCCCAATTGAGGGCAGCCTTGTTAGGTTGTATGGGGAAAAGAAGATGTTGCACCTTATTGAAGATCCCAACAACGCATCCTATGAAGTATTGTACACAAATGTTGATGTTGATAACTTTGTAGGATTTGCTGATGGAAAGGAGCACAAGATTGAGGAATGCAAGTGTCTTGAACAAGTGGGCTCTCCTTGGACTCTATTGTTTGATGGAGCTTGCTCCAAGTTTGGGAATGGTGTTGGTGTTGTTCTGCTTTCTCTAGGTCAGAAAAATTTTTTTTCCTTCAAACTCAACTTTGAGTGCACTAACAACATTGCTGAGTATGAGGCACTATTGTTGGGTTTAAGAATTTCTTGGAAATATGGTGTCAAGGACATCATTGTCAAGGAGACTCAAAATTAATTGTAAAACAAGTTAGAAAAACTATATGCCACAAAAAATCAGCGAATGAAACAATACAAGCATGCAGTTTGGGATTTCATTGAGATGTTTGATTCATTCAACATTGTGCATCATGATAGGAAGTTCAATGACTTGGAGAAAAATTGCAGTGTTGGGGTCTCATTTTGACAATTGTGCAATGTCCCCATATTGTGAATATGATGTTGAGGTATTGACAAGACCCTCTGTCCCTGACAACATTAAACATTGGCAGGTTTTTGATGATGATGCTCAGATCAGAAGATTTTTACAGAACAAGGGAGAGTTTTTGATCAAAGTATTGATTGGGAGCCAATGGTATGTGTGAAAGAGGGAAGGAAACCTTGTTTGGCAAGGGCATCATCTAACTAAAGACTAATACCATTCCTAGAGGGTTGGTTGCTCTTGAATCAAATTTTGATAATGTTGATTGCATTATTAATAGACATATGGCAGCCTCGAGGGATGTTGAGGAGCATGATCTTGGTATGAAGGAGAAGCCAAGAAAAATTTGGTTAGGCAACAATCTCAGCAAAGAGGAGAAGCAGTCATACATCCAATTGTTGAAGAAATACCAAGATTGCATGGCTTGGACCTATTTCTGAATTAAAAGCATACAGAGAGGACTGTTTCAACATGAGATTCCCTTGGAGTCTAATGCAAAGCCATTCAGAAGAAACAGAGGCCAATCAATCCACTTCTATCTCTCAAAATGCAAGAAGAACTGAAGAAGCTAAGAGATGGAGGGATTATTCAGCCCACAAGGTATTCTTCTTGGGTTGCAAACCTAGTACCAGTGAGAAAGAAGAATGGTGATATCAGGTTGTGTGTAGATTTCAGGAATCTAAATAGAGCATCAATGAAGGATAATTATCCTTTACCAAATATGGAAAACATGCTGCAATTAGTGACTGGTTCTGAATTCTCTCTCCACCCTAGATGGTTTCTCTGGTTATAACCAAGTTGTGGTGAAGGAATCAGAAAGGATCAAGACAACCTTTACTACTCCTTGGGGAACCTATGTATATGTCAGGATGCCCTTTGGTTTGATGAATGTTGGAGCTACCTTTCAAAGAGAAATGGATGTTGCTTTTCTTGTTACATCAATGAGTTTATTGTTGTTTATCAAGATGATGTGACTATATTTTCCAGGAAGAGAAGTGATCACCTGTTGCACTTGGAGAAGATGTTGATAAGATGTAGAGAATATGGCATCTCACTCAATCCAAAGAAGTGCCATTTTGGAGTGCAGAAGGAAAAATTTTGGCCACATTGTGTCACAAGAAGGGGTGATGATTGATCCAGAGAGGGTAGAGGCCATCAACAAGGTCCCTATTCCAAGGACCAAGAAAGGAATTCAGTCTTTCTTTGGGAAGATAAACTTCATCAGGAGATTCATATCAAACTTTGCTGAGTTGACCATTCCAATCACTTCCATGTTAAAGAAGGACCAGGTCATCAAGTGGGAGGAGGCTTTCATCCAAGATTTCAATGGGATTAAAGAGGCACTAAAGCATGCACCTGTTCTAGTAGCTCCAGACTATAAGAAGCCTTTCCAACTATTTTCCTTTGCTTCAGAGAACACTTTGCTTTCTATCTTCCTGCTGTAAAAGGATGATGAGGGGGCTGAGAGGCCAATTTCCTTTTTCAGTAAGGCCTTGCAAGGGGCTGAGATGAGGTACACTATTATGGAGAAACAAGCATTTTCCTTGGTAAAAGCAACAAAGGTTTTCAGGCCTTACATTTTGAGTTCTAAGATTGTTGCTTATGTTCCCCACACCATGGTGAAAGACATTTTATCAGAGATGGAAGTCTCAAGAAAAAGGTGTAGGTGGGTGAAAAGTTGCAAGAAGAATATGATATGGATATCCAAACCACAAAGTTGGTGAGAGGTTTGGGCTTGGCTAAGCTTATGGCTGAGAGAAACTTGCAAACTATTGAGGTAAATGAGGTAGAAGAAGAAAGGGTAGGTGTTTTTGAAAAATTGATGAGTTCTGAGTGGTACAAAGATGTAATTTTTATCTCAGACATCTAAACTACCCTGAGTATTTAAGTAAGAACTAGAAAAGAGCCCTTAAGTTGGCTTCCTAGAAATATGTCATTACTAATTATGGGTTAGCTTGGAGAAACCCAAGGAGTCCTCTTAAGGTGCATTACTGAAGAAGAAGCCCCAAGATAATTGTTGATCTCCATGGAGGAGTTTGTGGGGGAATTTTGCTGCAAGAGTCACAACACACAAGATCCTGAGGGCTGGTTATTGGTGGCCAACTCTCTTCAAGGATACAACCTTGTTGGTTAGAAGATGTGAGAGTTGTCAACGCTTCTCTGAAGACTAAAAGCTTCAGGCTCCCTTCCTTTGCATCCTGTATCAATTGAAGCTCCATTCAAGCAATGGGGAATGGATTTCATTGGTGAGATTTCAGACCCTTCAAGTGTTGGCCATAAGTGGATTCTTGTAGCCACTGATTACTTTACTAAATGGGTGGAGGAAATCCCCACCAAGAAGGAAACACACCAAATTGTCATGGAATTTGTGTTGAACCATATCATCTACAGGTTTGGGGTGCTAGTCAAGATTGTTGCTTAAAATGCCATGAGTTTCAGAGCTAAACCTCTGTGGCAATGTGCAAAGAGTATGGGATCAACTTGACATATGCCTCTAATTACAATCCCCAAGGAAATGGACAAGCTGAGTCTAGTAATAAAAACTTGTTGAAGATTATCAAGAAGAACCTTGGAGTTGAACAAAAGGAAATGGGGTGAATAGTTGAAGTTTGTTGTTTGGGCTGATAGAATCACTATCAAGAGAGTTACTGGAAAGAGTCCATTTGAGTTAGTATATGGAACTCAGGCCCTGCTTTGCCCCTGCATATGCAATTATCCTCATATCAGTTCATTCAACAACTGGAGGATCAAGAAGTAAGTCCTTATGATGCTCGCATTAACTAGATTGTTGAACTTGATGAAGAAAGGAGGGCATCCCACCAGAGGCATGTAAAGTTCAGAGAAAAGTTGAAGAAGTTATTTGACAAGAAGGTCACTCCCAGAGCTTTCAATATTGGAGATCTTGTGCTGCTATGGGATAGCATACATGAAGATAAGGGCAAGCATGGAAAATTTGACTCATTATGGATGGGCCCTTACTCCATTGATATTAGAATTGGTGAACACACCTTCTTCTTGAAGGATTTGGATGGTGATTTGCTTGAATTTCCTATTAATGGCAGGAATTTGAAGCATTTCTTGGATTGATTCCCCAGAATCAAGGTAAACATCTTTTGTATAGTGTATAGTTACTTGTTTGTTTCCTATTTTTTGTTTTTCATTCTGGTCCTTGGTGACCTATGACTTGTTTGTTTCTTTTTTTTTTTTTTGGGAGATGGCTCTGCTTTTCTCTATGAGATGACTCCATTTCCCAATGGATATTTTGGCACTTGGTCTACTATTGTTCTTGTGGCACTCACAGGGAATGCCCATCCCCAGTCGAGCCGATGTTGGTGCTCAAAATAGTCTCACCCCATTTTTCCTTTGAAAATCCATTGATTTACGGCCTCTATCACATTTTATCCCCCCGTGTTGTGCCTGGGAAGTCTCTACTTTCCTTTGTTTCCATAATTAATCTTTCCTTGGGCCGAAGATCATGTATGGATCTATATTTGTGTCCTTTGTTTCTCTATTTCTCCAAAGAGGTCTGAAATTTGGGTCTCCCATCCTCTATTCATTCAAAAACTCAGGCTTTCCCATTCTTTCCATTTTTACAGTCGGGATTTTTTTCCCTTGTCATTTTTCCCCAAATACTTGATGAAAAATGAATGGATGTAGCTATGAAGAGTGTATTTGAGCCTTGTAACATTTCTAAATCCTCTGTCCTTGGAAAAAAATTTCATCCCCTGGCTCAAATGGTCATTTTTCTACATTTTACGGTTTGACGGGCATTTCCCCTGTCAAATTTGCATCCTTGCATCGACAAGGAATGTGGCCTCTTTTGGTTGGATGTGGCTCAACAGGGTGCTTTAGAAATTTTATAAATCACCTCAACTTAAAGATTTGTCCACGTGGAGGAACGACGCTCATTTGAAGATCTACTTTTTGGTTTGGCCTTGGAGTAGCACCGGAGGACACGTGGAGGTTTCTACTACTTTTCTTGACTTAGACAAATTTTTATGCAGCTAAAATAGTTTGGCAGGAAACAGGGACACGTGGTGAGCCCATGCTCATTCAGTCTTTTAAGGAAGCACCAAGAGGACACTTGGAGGCCTCTACTCACTTTGCATTTTTCTTGGACTTTTCAATGGCCAAAAGAGACTACCTCGGATCCTAACACATGGGCCTTCCACTGAGCTTCAAGCCTTCAAACAAACTTTTTGGCCAGACACGTGGTGAGCCCACGCTCTTCCAAGGTCTCAAATTTTGGGGACCATCTCAAGGTGCACCATTGTGATGTGTGGCAGTTTGAAAATTCAGAAGGGGCGGGGAAGCGGACCATCGGGGGCAACTTAGAATTTTTTCCTTTTATGCTCAAAAGGGTTAAAATACCAAAAATGGCCCGCAAGCCCGATAGAGGAAAGGTCAAAGCTTTCTCTAGTCAATGGCGGAGGTGCGGACTCTCGGGGAAATTTGGAAAATTTTCCTTTTGGGAGAAAAGAGTTAAAAGTGAAAAAGGAAGCATGGTTCCACTGGGACCCACATTGGGACACATGTCAGGCCCATTTTTCAAGGGTGGAGCTGTGGGAAAACTTGGAAAATTTTCCTTTTCCAAAAATGAGGTGAAATAGTAGAATTTGCCATGGTTCCATTTGGACCCACCTTAGGACACGTGTCGCTCATTTCTCAAGGGTGGAGGCATGGAGAAAAAAATGTGAAAATTTTACATTTTTCCAAAAATTGTAAAAAGTCAAAGAAAAACCCCAGGGCCCATCTTAAATTGAATCTTCCACGTGGATGGCCCAAATTCAAAGTAAAGATCAATGGAAACTATGAGTCTAAATCTGATTTTCCCCATTTTTACTGAAACATGCTCTAAAAGTGTGAGTCTTCATGATTTCTTGGTATTTCCTACATGCCAAATAGAGAGGAGAGTTAATTTTGATATCTAAGTTTGGTGGAGGAGATCTAGAGACGTCTTTCACCATTAAAATGGTCTCACTCTCTGGCTCGATGATTTTTCCATTTTTCTTCTCCCGAGCACAAGGAACCAGATTTGATAGATTAGGGGTGAAGTGGTTGGCAAGTTGAAGAAAGAGTGATCTACTAGAAGGAGGAGTTGAATGCGGAGATATTTGAAGAGATTTTCCCCCTGAGCACCTGGCATTTTTTAGATCTGATTCTAGGAAATCACGATCATGATCATGGCAAGCACTAGTAGCACTCAATGTCATGATTTTTGGGGAAAAGGGCTCTATTGTAAATGTTATAAATGGCACAAATTTTTCATGCAAATGGTTGGAGGTTGGAGTGTTAGAGGTCAAGAAAATTCCCAAGAGGAAAATTTGACAAAGCCTATCTTTTGAGAAGCCATCTTGAGAAGCTTGTATATCTCTTTTGTATTAAGTTTGATCATGTCAAGGTGGTTGCAAGTGTACAACCATTGAAAAGCTCTGAGATTTGTTCTAGAAACTTTCCCCTTGCTGATAAATTTAATCAAACTCGAGTTATTTTGTGTTGATCTTGAGAAAAATGTGTTTGTTTCATTTCTAAATGTCTGTAAATAGTTTTTCTTGTTCTTATTGCAATCTTGTATCAAAATCTGTCTTAATCACACAAGTCTCAATCCTTGTGATAGTTTAGTGGCATCTGTAATCTCATTTCTCGAAGATCTTTCATCTGGGAGTGAAATAAATGATTTAAAATCACTTTTCTTTCATTTGTTGACAGAGATTGTTTGTAAGCCTCTGGGTGTACCTCGGCATGATTGATCTTTAGATTTTGATGTTTTATTGGGTCTTCTAACTCAGCCTTCATGTTAAAATCTCATAGATTGTGAAAAAAGTGCTAATTTGGGCCTCCATTGAAGTACATATTCTGGTTAAAGGAACATTTTAGCTATTCTCAAAGCATTATGTTATCTAGACTTTCCATTTTGTAAGAGTTCTCAAAGATTTGGAAAATCAAGTTTATTCTACCTCACCTCCCACCAAAATTTATTTAAAAACAACTAATCCTACCCATACTACCCCTATTTTTTCATGTGTGTATACAAATGCATAAATTTTATTACCAAAACATGCAAAAACAATCAAGATTCCAATGTCTTTAGTAGCTTAAACCTTGCTTAGAGAATATCTCCACTATCTAGAGTGACAACTCGTGAGAGTTATATTTTTTTGCATTGATCATATTTTCTCCAAGGTCTTATTCATAACCTCATAGATAAGGATATCTCCATCTCCTCCATAAACCACAAGCTACAAAGGGTCCTCTCACCTTAGTTGAAAAGGCACAACCATAAATTTCTCTAATTTTCTCCTTATGATGGTTTATTATCTCCTCCTACGCCACATGGGTCAAAACATCCAAGTGATCCATGGTTCACCATGCTACAAGTTTCTATGTTCTACATGCACTCTGCAACATGACTTCTTTGGGTCCTATACAGGTATGTTTCTTACTTCCTTTACACTATTTAAATGTAGATCAAGAATTTAGCGCTTCATGTGCCTTTACCTATCCAAGTTAATGTACCAAACTAAACACAAAAACTTGAAAAACTCAAATGAAATTGATACTCCATGGACAAGATCCGAAGATGCAGATGGATAAGCCAAGCCGATGTAGATGAGACGGGCGCACATGGGCAGTTCACGCACTTTTGTGATCCGAGTAACTGCGAGACACCAATGCTTGTGCCTTCCTATGCTTAATAAAAGACCACGTTAAAAGGTATTTAGGTGGACCGCCCGAGAAGCGGGTGCAGGAAGCGATAAGCTCCTCATCGGATGTCACCACGTTTTCAATTAAGCAAAGAAGCATACATATAATGAAAAGATGTACGTGCAGGGACTAGATTTTCTCGATCAAAGTAATAAAAAAAGAGTGGGCGAAATCTAAACAATGAATGAAGTGTCCAACAAAAAAACAAGAAATTGTGCAAACAAAGAATATGCTGGATCTGTGTTACCTATGTCCTTTTACTCGCCCGCAGGATGATTGGCGTCGATCATGTAGAATTGGCGCCGATCGATATAGATCGGCGTCATCACAAGGCTAACCTAAACCATTCATAGGCTAGAGAGTCGATGTAGATCGGCGTCGGCCGATGTAGATCGGCGTCGATCCGAGACAGAGTGCGAGAAGGTTTGGGAATCGGAAAATGGAGGCAAGATCGTCAACGTCTGCTGGATCTGTAGAAGCCGGAGAGACACTGGCCAGTCCACTAGTCGTGCCGGATGCATGAACAATTAGAGTCACCGTAAAAACAATGGAGACGTGCGATGTTGATATGATAAGAGCGAGTAACTTATATCATACCATCTCTGCTCCTCTCGGGGATTGATTTGGACAAGATTCACTCTCACTCGATAGATAAACTCAAACTTGATGTTCTGAACTCTCTCATTCTCTCTCTTACAATCATGGTTCTAACTAGAACCGAGTTCGGCTTCTATTATGTCCTCGGCGCCAACCGAGATTAAATCAGCGCTGCTCCGAAAAAATCGGCACCGTTCAAAAATCGGCTTGACCAGTGCGGTTAACCCATTCAGCCGATCGGGGAACCTTCTTTGCAATTTCCTTGAAAATGTAGACTCGAAATGACCAAACAGAGCGATTTACGGGAAGATGAGAGTGATCCTATCATCTCAAGTACGGGAGATATCCCGCTACTCAGTTTGGGAGGAGGAGAAATAGGGGGATATATGGATAAAATAGATATGGGGTAGATAAGTGGTTATGATATATGTAAAAAGGTGTAATTAAATAGTTAATATTTAATTACTCATGGGTAAAACACAATGGGGTGAATTAAACTTAGGATAGGTGTTTAAATCACAAATTGATTAATACTCCAAGGGTAAAATAGGTGATATAAACGTGCTTATCTAGGTTACTGAGAAGGTAAACAAATGTGAGGGACACTAAATTGAGTAACCAATTTTAAGTGTCTACATTAAATTTCATTCAAATAGCATAAAGAGGGGAAAATGTAGACACAAAATCACACACATATTACTACTTTACTATGCCATCGGTATGTTGTTATATGCATGAATCTTAAGTGAGAAAAGTAAACATTGGTGACACTTTCCCTTGTCCTTTTACATTCTTTGATTGATTTCTATTGTGACTCTCTTCTACACCTATCAATTCTATATTTACTCTTGGTCAGGTCACAGGGATCCCTATCTGTCTATTTTTTCACATCAATCATTTATGGTCTCAAAACACTAGCTCCCAGTGTGCGTTTGTGTCCCTTCTAGGTGCTCCTGTCCTCATTATTCTTTTTTCACATTTTATCATTTGTGGTTGACCTTATTTCTTTTCTTATCCTTATCTTGTATTCATAGTTGGCCTTTTGTGTCACTAATGTCGAAATTCAAACAAGAGACTCATATATATACACAACATGCTCACTATTATTCCGACCGGAAATTCAAAAGGGCTATCACATCTACATACTATCACTATTACCAAAGGGACTACGTTTTGGGTTGCATACACTACATAAGAAGGGGAAGTGCTAAATTCCATATCACACATTTGCATCAAAGCTAGCTATATCCTACTATCTTGGCATCATTTACGCGAGGGAAAACCTAAGGACACTATTTCATACACAAGCACACAAAATGCTACATGGAGTTTGAAATGTAAAGTGAAAGGCTCGGATACTAAATTCACTCATCGAGTTCCACCTTTTTATGATAGAATCACTCGGTCAATTTCAATAACCCCTACTTCACATATTGCATATTTTATTCGAGATCTGATTCATTTGCAAGCTTGTACATATAACTAGGGTTTGTTTTGAAGGTTACAAGTGCGATCAAAACCCTAATAGTGAAGTCGAAGCGATAAAGAAAATATTGGAGTGAAGACCTTTAGACCTTAAAAATAATGATCTGAGAGTGCTCACATAGACATTAGTTCCCAAATTAGACACTAGCACCCGCGCTCTTGTCCTCTTGTGGGCACTTTTGTCCAAAGACTGCTCGAGTCCCAAAACTCTCTCGAAATCCACTTTGTGATATCATTTCAGCTTAGATCTCTAGTAGATACACATATCTCAATTACTTCTAGGTTATACAAAAATCAACTAAGTCATCTATCTCTCTCATTTGCTTAGGGTTTCACAAAGATCAAATATTTAACACTTATATATTACTCGTATATTATCACTTTTATATCTTTCGCAAGGTCAACTTCGACACAAACTCGTTTGTTAGGATGATCGTAAAATAATGCTATGCTCATGGCATATCACCTTGCCAATGGGTTTAAATATCTCCAAAAGGAAAGATCATAGATGAACGAGAATTCTAGGAAGCTCAATTCAAACTAGGATTTTCAAAGAAGCTCATTGGTTTGGTGGGGCTAAATTCGGGAGTTCACTGAGAAAACACTAAAAGGGTATTACCTAAATACCAATAAGCCACCTTAAGAAGGAGGGATTGGACCTGAGAAGGCTCATGAAAATAAAAGAGATAAAATCCCTTGGTGAGATTACTGGATACCTAAGATCAGGATACTGTTAGACTCCCAATGGTTCTTTATCTATTTTTACAGGTAAGACTTAAAGGGGATCTTTGCCCTAGAAATATGCAATAAGGCAATTGTTATGATACCATTTGACCACAAGGTCTAAAAATTCATTAGAAATAATAACATCTAGGATGATTCAAAATCCATACCTCATCGTAGACCTTTAACAAAAACTTCTAAGCACATTTGGGAGCCATTTCCACCACCAGTTGCAATAGTCATTGCAATGGATGGAGAGTTAGCCATTTATAGGTAACTCACCGCCTTAACAGAGAATAGGGGAATTTGAGGAATAGAAAGGCTAAAGGGACAAAACTATGATGGGATAACAAAAATGAATGGGAAACTCTAGAAAGACTAAATAAATGGACAAATAAAATGAAAAACTAATGGGATAACAAAATCATACACACGCATATAATGTGAAGGGTGAAAGAGATATAACAGGATATCGAAGTTTCAATTTGCTAATTTGGACAATTGGGAAAGGACAATAGATAGTTGGTCTTCTCTGGGTTTTAACATCCGCAAGGTTACCATTTGTAAGTAGGTCGTTAAGTGGTGTGAAATATGTATGTAATTAAGTAGAAAGGCGTTGTCTTTGGTAGAAAGCCCCTCCCCTTCTAACAACATCCAACGGTGCAAATGCTCTACATAGACCACCATCTAAATGATTTAAACCGAATAGAGAAGGTGGCACGTGATCTTGTGATGATCTGCGCTTTAATCTCTTTTTTATCAATTTTTATTGTCTGCCCGTCGAGTTGCTCTTTGCCATCATTTTCCATTGTTTGCGTCTCGGATTTTCACATCGATCATCTATTTCCAGTTTTGAATAAAACTTGTTTCGTGAATATCTTGCAATAAACATCGATTTTCCCATGATAGAGTCATTATCAAGACGATTTTAAACAGATAATCTTTCTTAGATTTTCATCCTTATATCTCG
This sequence comes from Taxus wallichiana var. yunnanensis, assembly GCA_018340775.1. NCBI lineage: Eukaryota > Viridiplantae > Streptophyta > Pinopsida > Cupressales > Taxaceae > Taxus > Taxus wallichiana. The sequence goes on along the minus strand of CM031239.1, from coordinate 971,797,243 downwards.
TCATCCTCGGATTTCAAAGCTAGATTCTTTATAATGTCCAATAATTTTGTGAGTTTTCATATATATGCGAAGCAGGAGGTATCCTCGCACTTTTACTTGAAATCAAGTCAGTGTATAAGGACGGTCCAAGAACAACGTGAAGTGCAACACAATAATTTTGGATCCCAATTTGAAATCAAATCTAGGGGATTTTGGCACAGTGTGCCACAAGACATAGTTGCAGGGACTTTGAGGTATTTGCACCTAAATATGTGATGACTGGAAAATGTCTTGTACTCACTTTGGGGTGGTAAAGAATGTGGACTTTGGGAATAACTCTAAGAGAAAATCATAACATGAGGGAGTGGGTGTGGCATTCTCACGCGTGGGTAGGGTTCTGGGATGTCATTTGCAAAAGCTTGTGCAGGGAATTCAACGTTGACAAAATGGAAAGATTGGCACTCTAGTGTGCTCATCTGGATCCCAACGCCAAGTCTTCCATGAGGGAGGTGATCAAGGTTTCAAAGTCTGAGTCATCATTCCCTTATATTCCAGATTCTTAGTATGGCGTGTATGTATCTATTGCAGATCCATTTCAGCTTCAGCACAATTATGTGCTAAATTCCACGGCTAATTTGTATGGAAGTTATTTGGCCTCGACTTCAAGACGACCTAATTTTTGCCATGGGAACCATCACTTACATGAATTACGCTTTCTTCTGAAATTGTCTCCAGTGTTAAGTCAATGTGTAGGGATGTAACTTTTTATAATTGCCAAAATGAATTCCATGTACAAGACAATATCAAGAAATGATGGCAGTGATAGGGTGTTTTTGCAAAGCGGGGCCCCTAACAACAAGGGAATCCTAGATTAAGTGACATGCATGTGAAAAAGTATGAATGCAAGGAAAATAGTCCATTTGATTGACCTAAAGATGTAACGAGAACATGCCTAAGAGGCCAGGATGAATCCAATGTGATGATGAAGTCATCACAAAAGAAGCAAAGACAATTCCATGATGTAATGGAAGGGTGCCCGAGGGTTACACAGAGGAAACATCAAATTTGGTGTGGTGTGCCTCGTAATCAATCGATGCTTTCCCCCTTCAATAAGTGGAATCGTATTTTGAGAATAATATCAATTAATTTTGCTCCATATTTCATTTATCTATTACTATGTTCGTAAATTTTATTGCTTCATCTTTTCCCGACCGTTATTTTTCTATGTGTTAGTTTTCTCTGGGACCATGTTTCAATCCATCATGATTGAAGTTCTATACTTTTCATATATATATATATATATATATATATATATACATTGTCTTCATGAATTCCATGACTAGAATTTGTAAGGAACCAATTACTTCAACCTAGAGTAATTGAAGAAAGGTAGAAATAAAACTCATTATATAAGTTGCATTTATGTTTGTTTCCTTTTTCATTGTATTTATTGCAAATTGGGTTTCCTTTCATTTCCCTAGACTTTTTATTGTATGTATTTATTTGGAGCACTCTAACTTTACAAGGCAAAGGATTGCAAATATGGTCCATATGGAGGAAACACTAAATTATGCTCTAGACTTTATGTACTTATTATTATTTTCATAAATTTAATTGTTGTCATTTTCCCCTAGCCATTGTTTTTCTCTATGTTAGTTGTCTCTATGTCCATGTTTAGATCCAACATGCTTGAAGTTCCAAACTTTTTGATTTATATATGCCTACTACTACTTTTCTTCATGAATTCCACAACTAGAATTGGCAGGAAATCCGTTGCTTTAGCCTAGAGTAAGTATATCATATCTTAAATTAAGAAAACAAGGAATCTCTTTAAGACCTAAACATTACACAATACACTTTAATTGTTTCATTAGTAAAAATCCATCCTTGTAAATTAAATATATATTTGCACTCAACAAGATAAGAAATTGTATGGAGTCTCATTCTTAAAATTTTAGTGGGTAGATAAAATCTATGTATCGTTCTTATGACCAACCACTTGAGGGGCTCACTTATTGATGCTTGTTCACACATTGCCGATTTTCCGTAATTACTCAAGCTTAAAAATTAAAATAAGGGCTACAAAGTGCCACAAGAAGCAAACATTGTGCTTGGGTTCCCAATGTGGAACCTATTAGATTCCCCCTTTTTTTTTTTTGGCCCCTTTATGCAAAAAAAACACTCACGTGAAAAATGTGAACGAGATCGAGAAAATAAAGTGGAGCACATATAATAGATATTATATGGGTAGGAAAAATTTGAGTTGTGGAATAGGTGTGGTACATGAATATATTTAATTCCTACCTTTTTATTTCTAACATTCCATTCATGTATTTGTCTTATCTAATAAATAACAAATTAAACATCGTCCAACCAAAAACCTATACACAATAAATAAAAATATAGCAAAGCCTCAAGGAATCCCAGAAAATAAAATTGAACATAGGGATGGGAATGACATGTCATGGCCTCTCATCATACTATTAAATAGGTTGCATGTATGCTTGTGTCATTTTTCATTGTATTTATTACAAATTTGGGTTGCCTTTAATTTCCCTAGACTTTTCATTGTACATATTTACTTGGAGTGTTATGAATCTACAAGGAAGAGGGTGCAAAGATGGTCTAGATAGAGATAAACTATGCACGAATCGCAACATATTTGATATTTTTCATCTTTATCTTTTCCACCCACTTATTGTCTACAAATAGGAAATATTTCCTGAAGAACAATATAATCCCCCTCCACTCAAATGATACCCACACATATAGTCGGCATACTCTAGTAGGGAAACTGAGGCATGCAATCTTGTCTAAAATGGTAGAGTGTAATTGGCTTGTAGTTGGAACAAAATCTACTCGCACAACATCTTGGAATTTATATTAGCCTTGACTACATATAATTTCATGAGATAGATGATGGAAAACTGGGGTGTGAGAGGTAGGGAGAAGGCCCTCATATTTTTGCCGTCATCTATGCATATGGATCTCCCATATGTGTTGTCTATAATACTACACCAACATCACTATATTCTCTCCCCTCTAATATAATTAGAGTGTATAGTTTGTGCATGTTAGATTTTCCATACTATTTTTTTTGAAGAGGAAACTTGGGTAAGGAATCATAGTTTTTTGATGATGATAGATGATGATGACAATGAGCCTTTTAATGTCACGTTTTGGCATCCTTATCATTGGAAGCCATTTATTGTCTATGGATAGGCCATACTTCCTGAAGAGAAAAATCATCTCGCCTCTACTCAGATCCAACTTCCCATGCCTATTTTTAGGTGACTCTAGTGGGGAAAGTGAGGTGTGTAGTTTTTTCTATAATGGCATAGTGTGGTTGGACTATAGTTGTGCCAAACTCTACATGTGGTGTCTTGGAATTTATATTGACCTTCATTACATGCAATTTCATGAGATCATTGATGGTGAAAATATGGGTATGAGAGGTAGGGGAAAGGCCCTCATAGTTGTGCTCTTCACTAAGCATACGGTTCTCCCACTCATGTTATCTACAACACTCCACCAACATCACTACATTCTTCCTCCTCATCAAGATAATTAGAGCATATGGTTTGGGAATGCTTGATTTCACATTCCATAAATTTTGAAGAGGAAACTTATGAAGGGAATTGTAGTTTGTTGATGATGATAGATGATGATGTTGATAAGCCTCTCAATGTCACATTTTTTATACTTCTTCCACTCTAATATGATATGAATGCTCTGATGTTTAAATTTTCATTTCAATTTGGTGACAGACATGATGACATAACATATCTTCCTCCCTAATTCGTGACTTACCACCATAAATATTAAACTAATAAATATCACACTGGTACAAAATTCCTTGATAAATAACCCATAATATAATATTAAAACCCATCAACCGAATATGCCTCATTTCTCCTATGCACTTCACTTGACCTCATGCTTACATCATACATTTTACTTTTACCAATATTGAATTGATCCATCGAAGTCTATTAGTATTGGATCCCCATTTGGTTTCAGGATCAACAAGAATCAATCTTTGCATTGAGGATCCTCCAAGCTTGACAATATATTGCATCTTAGATCCTTTATTGATTATTTTGATTCAAACTTACTCACATTTGGTAGCTCCTCACACCAATTTTGGGATCACTGAACTTTGCATCTTCCCTTCAATCGCCCCACTTTTTCTCTTTACATGTGGTAGATAAACATTGCATTGGTCGACTCTCCAAACAACTATATCTATGCAGCTTACATGTGTCAACATGCATCAAGATATGGTTTGGAATCTCTTCCAATTGTCCCTGAATGACATTCATCAATTCAATTGATTGCATGTACTTAGATTTTTGGCTCATTAATAAATTATAATCTTTAAACTGATTTACTAAATTTTAATCTTCAAACTAGTCAACTGAATTATAATCTTCAAATTGAAATGTTCCTTTTATATTACATTGGATGAGTTAAAGCATCGAAGGAGGACCCAAAAATGTAAACAAAAATTATTTTTTCTCTTTTCCTAATTCCTCAAACAATAGTTATGTTGATAGGCATTTCCAAATGGGAGTCTCAATGGTTGTGCCTAACATGCATCTAGAAAATGGAAGGTGGAGGTTTTGTGTTGGTGGTCATTAAAAGAAGGTGTTATTAGGAATGTTAATAACCATGATCGCTACCTTAATCACTCAAGAGAAACTCTTATAAAATATGCATGAAATTGGTGGCATAAGGAACCTTAAAAGCAAAGTGTCCATATCTAACATATGTAGAGTTTAAATTGCCTTGTTTCCCTAACACAATGCCCTCTTTCTCCCTCAAGAAACTGACAAAATTGGCACATGGTTCATATTTGCCTGGTTGTAACAAGGAACAATTTCAAATAAGTTCCTCGTAACATTTTTCTTACCCCTACACTTCTCCTCTCTCAAACCCCTTCTTCATCACCACTCTTCCTTTTACAATATTTCCTCCCCACGTTTAAATTCCTCAACACACCCCCTTTGGTGTCTCCATCAGACCGCTTGGTGTGATTGCTAGTTCGGTAAATCTAATACACATTATATTATTATCCATACATTGTAATTTATGTCTTTATATTTGTTTTTATACATAAACAATAGGAAAATTCAATGTAAAAAACATTTAACTATTATGGTAGACGAAAAACAAGAGATGTATTTGAGAATGTACAAAGAAGGAAGTGCAAAATTTCAATAAGGAGCTAAACTTATATGGAAATGGAGAAATGTGTTGAGTTTGGTGGTTTTTTTGTAATTCTCCTTTTTGACGAGAAAAACATGAGAAATATGAAGAAGCAATTTATAATTAAGTTTTGGAAGATGTTAATAGACACCCTAATATTTGAGAACTGTTAAGAAGTGTAATGTACAAAAAGGAGAATTTGGCATAACATTGAGTTGGGCCTCTTCAACATTTCTTATTTTCACGTATGCTCAAGTGAAATTTTGGAGAAGTGATTAAAGGAGAAAGGAGGTGAGTTCAAGGTCCTTAAGGGAGGGAACCCTTGAGATAGTTGTGAAAGTAAGGCCATGTCTTTCTGTGGTTCCAATGTTAATTTTTGCTTTATGTAAAGTAAGTACTTGTGATTTGTGGATTGTAAAATCCCATGCCATTCAAAGTGGTATCTTCCTACGTGAACCTCTTGTAATAAATGCACTCAAATATGCAAAGGATTATTTATATCCCAATAAGGTCTAATGTACCTTTCAAAATTGATGACAACACATAATGGGAATTTTGGCGGAGAGGTGTAGTTGTTGAAGAAGATGACAACAATAATTCTAATTGCACCGTTGATAAGGCTAGAATTAACCCTTAAATTCGTTGTAAGCATTATTTTTTTGTTTGAAAAGAAGTGTTTTATGTTGTATTTGATCATCATTAGCTTCTCCAACTTCACTTTATCTAGTAATATGTGTAATTGATCAAAGCACGGAACATTAAATGATTTTAGCATATGAATATTGTGTTTATCAACCAATTCATTTCTAGTAAAAAAATGGGGCACTAATCGGAAATCAATGAGCTCATCTGCTAAAAGTTGTGTAATTGTTCACTACATAAGGCTCTTCCATTCTCGAAGGTGAGGAGTCACATCTCATACGTGGAGAAAGAGATCACGAAAATGAACTTAGGTATGATTTGATAGAAGCGGGAAATATTTTTCAAATTTTGGCACCATATGACCGACTTGCATATAATGGAATGTCTTTGACAGGAGGAAATTTTCCAAGGTCACCAACAAGAATGATAGACCTATTACCAAATTGGGATGTTTTGAAATGAGGAAATGCTTCACGAGGTGGTAGTCAACCATAGCAAGCAATTTGGGACCAATGAAGCTCATCTCATCAATGAGTATATATTGAATATGCTTCATGGAATCTTGAAAGTTAGATAAATTATGGCCATCTAATGGTTTTATTTCTTTGATCGGTATGCACAAAGAAGCATGTATGGTTGATGCGGAAATGTTGAATGTTGTGACACCAGTTGGTGCTAGCAAGAGAAGGGGTGATTTTGTTTCCTTGTTTGTGGGTGAGAGTGCCAACTTGATTGCATTAATGAGATATGATTTCCATGTCCCTGCAGTGCCCTGGATTATCAATTTTAGTGGAGGTAGTTGGTCTTTGAGCGTGAAGTGGTGGAGAATAGTATTAAAACTAAGTTTTGTTCTAGTGAGAGAGGCAATGAAGGCAAGAATGTGGAGGGGTAATTTATCCCAATAATGCTTGAACCCTTGTTAGCATCAATGAAAGATGCATCAATTTCTTGTAATTAGAGAGGAATTGTAGTTCTTTCCCAACAATGTTGAATGTCAAAGTATCGATGGCCTAACATATCAAGACTATCCACACTCATGTGATTTTCTAAATGGAGTCGGGACAAAAGTTCTCATTCATCTAAATGATTAGATGTGGATGTGTTAAGAAACACCGATCTAAGATCTTCTCGAATAAGTTGATAACAAAAAGTCATTTTTAAAGCGTGAGAAAAATTATACGATTCTTCGACGACATCTTGTTTGCAGGAAACGGAGCTCGCTTGCAAAAGTTATAGCCCGCTGAAATTTTTGGGCAATCGGCAAAATTTGGAGTTTTGTGCAGTTCGACGACATGTGCACGCTCGCCAAGTGTTTCGATTATATCATATATTGCGACACGTGGACGAATTGTGTGACGTACTAAAAAAATGGGTTTTGGAACGCCGGTCTTGACACTCGCTCTCGACAAATGGACCCCCGCTATTTACCGGGCCGGGGCCCTCACCAGTTCGACACACTCGACATGGAGGGGTGCCTTGGCCTCCTTCTCATTTAATCATTAAACCAACTTGTGTATATAAACTCCTATAATTGCCTTTGCACCATGCATGTGGGACATTTAGGCATGCATTATTTAAATTATGCAAATTTCCCACGCCTATTTGTTATTAACTACCATTTCCACGCATTTTTTATTAATTTCCACGCATTTTATACCACTGTCCACGCATTCCCCTTATCCAACTAACCACGCATTATCCTTGGCTGAGTTTTAGCGCCTAAAAATCAAACCATGCGCTATCCCAAGAAATGCGCCCTCCACATAAGCATATAGGTGGCTCTTAAGCCAATTCAAACCGCCCCACCATGCATTAATAAATGCTTACCTTTTTTAACACCCCCACAATGTGGGATAAAACACTTAAAATGCGCCTAAGGAGAAGGAGGAGAAGTGGAGGGGATTGGAACAGCTGACCTCCCATCCAAAAGTATAGGCACCTAACCATTGCGCCAGCTGTTTGGAAACAATATAAAAGGAGGTATATTATATTTGTATAGCATTCGGACTGTGTGAAATTATTGTAATGCTCATAACTTGAGCTAGGAGTGGAATTTGGAGGAGATGTAAAAAGCAACCCCTATTATTTTTGATAGAGGAAGACTGTGAGAAGGTCAGAATTTTGTAGAATTCTTTGTAAAGAATTATTTTCAAGATTTTAATAGATCGGTCCCATTCAACCGACCCGGAGACGTAGGCCTCAAGCGCCGAACTCCGTTATCAATTCTTGCATCAAATTACTGGTGAATCCTCTTCATTTCTTTCAATATTTGCACAATACTTGTAGTTTTTATTCTTTTATTAAAAATACAAAAGGATATAATGCTCAAATTTTACATCGAAAATCAATACAAAGCAAGAAAAATGTGTGTGCACAATTGCTAGTTAAATTTGGTTTTCGATCATTGTATCGAGCTGGTTTTGACTGATTTTTGGTTCAGCTTTAACGTGTTTTGATTGCAAGTTGTGTGTTGATGTTAACAAGGTCTCGATCTAAGAAGGGTGAAGGAGAGTTAGTCAAGGAGATCCCAAAATTGGTACTGATTTATCTCAAGTCCTACAATGGCGGATCAGAGGAAGTGGAACAAAACTTTCACAATCCTTCCAATGATGAAGGAAATGGTGGAAGAAATGTACCAAGATAGGCAAAGGGAAAAGGGAACTAGAGGAGGTAAGAAAGAAGAAAGCTCTAGTTCTCGACATTCCAAAAAGAGACTCTTTAAAATATGATTTTCTTTCATTAAAGTTAGATATCAAGTTTGAATTGCCTATGTATACTGGAGAGCTAAATGCAGAGAAGTTGGATAACTGGGTCAAGCAAATAGAAGTATATTGTAGGGTTCGTAGAATTGTTGATGATGAAGCAAAGATTCATCCGGAAACTCTTCGATGGGTGGCACAACACTCATTTGGTGGGAGAGTAAGCTTCAGAAGTGGAAGAAAACAAAGGTATAGAAATCACTTCTTGTCCGAATTTGTTTCAAATCTTAGGCAACAATTTTATCCTCTTGGTTATAAGCAACAAGCTATGATGGATTGGAAAACATTAAGACAAACTAAGGGACAAAGTGTTCAAGAATACACACAAGAATTTAGGAAAAGGGCTCTAATTCTGGGAATTTCCTAAACACAAGAAGAAACACCGCTCAAATATATCGGTGGATCGTATAGTTATCTAAGGCATATGATACTTGTTTTAGGTCCTACTAATCTTGATGCAAAGATGTGTTCAAGCAACCCATCCGGAAGCACGAGGGAAAATGACAAAGGAGTCCTCTTTCTCTCTTTTTAATCAAAGAACAAGCAATCTGAAGGAAAAGGTTCAAAAGAACAAGGAAAAGGAAAGGGTAAGCATAAAACAAACTCTACTGTTAAGAAGGAAGATGAAAAACCATTTTGTAATCATTGTAAAAAAAACCATGATGAGTCTAAATGTTGGAAATTACATCCTGAAAAGAAGCCTAAATGGATGGTTAAGAAAGGAAAAGAAAAGAAAACAAACACTGTAGTGCATGATCTTGGTTCTGATTCAGGTGATGAAACCAAAATCACAGCTATGAGTTTTCAAGGTAAATCAACTCTTTCAATTTCCAACAATAAGACTACAGATGTCAGCATCTTCTTCTAGTAAACAAACTATACCGATTTATAAGAAAAGAAATGAGCTTTTCCACATTAGAGTAATTTCAAAGCATACGAAAATCGATACTCTTTTTTTTGATAGTGGATCTCAAGCTAATCTAATTTCGAGGAGGTTGTTAAGAAACTAGGACTCAAAACTAAACCACATCCTAAGCCTTATCCTTTGGGTCTGGGTTTGTGATGATGCAAAATCACAGTAACTAAAACTTGTACTTTCATTTTCCATTACGCATGTTTATCGATGAGGTCAATCGATGTAGTTCCTTTGATATTTGTGGGGTGGTTTTGGGAAGTCCTTATTTGTATGATCGTAAAGCAATCTTCTATAGGGAAGAAAATAAATATTTGCTTGTAGAAGGATGGAATTGAGTTTATTATTAGAGCTCACCGTGAAAAGAATAATCTATCCTCGTAACTCGCAGTCAAATGAAAAGGCTTGAAACTCAAGCAAAAGTTTTGTGCTCATGGTGGTCAAAGCCAAGGAAAAAGAAAATGAGATGGCTTTTGAGACTTGCGATCTAAAACATAAGGATGAATTGGTAAAAATTGTTTCTCATTTTGATGATGTTTTTCAGATCCACAGGTCTACCTCCCAAAAGAGGGGTTCAACATGAGATACAGCTTGCTTCAGATGCACCTCTTCCCAATATCGAATGTACAGGTTTGTCAGTAGTAGAGAACGAGGAAATCAAGAGACAGGTAATGGAACTTTTGGCTCAAGGTATAATTCATCCAAGTACATCCCCATGTGGTTCACCAATTATATCGGTTCCTAAGAAGGATGGCACTTGGTGAATGTGTGTTGATTTCCGTGCTTTAAACAAGATTACTATAAAGAATCGCTACCCTCTTCCTAGAATAGATGATTTATCGATCAATTAAGGAATGCAATTTATTTCACTAAGTTAGACTTAAGAAGTGGTTATCACCAAGTAAGAATTGCAGAAGGTGATGTTTGGAAAACTACTTTTAAAACGAAACAGGATTGTTTGAATGGTTAGTGATGCCTTTGGTTTGTGCAATGCACCGAAACATTCATGAGAGTTATGAATGAAATTTTTAGACCATTCATTGATAATTTCATTATTGTCTACTTAGATGATATTCTTATTTTCAAGAAATCATGGGATGAACATGTTAAACACATCCGTAAAGTCTTAGATGCACTAAGGAAAGAGAAATTGTATTTGAAGATGTCAAAATGTGAATTTGGAAAAACATCTTTAATTTACTTGGGGTATATCAGTAGGAAATGGAGAATTGAGAATTGATCCCGCAAAAATAGAGGTTATTGTGAAATGGCCTAGACCCACAAATGTGACGGAAGTTAGAAGTTTTCTAGGTGCAGTTCAAGATCGAGAGAAAATTATTATTGCTAACTTCTCATATATCAGATCTCCTTTCAGATGCTTTGACAAGTATTAAACAGTGTCTTTAAAGGGGGAGGAAAACAACAAAAAGCATTTGATACACCGAAAGAGAAGATAAGTACCGCTCCGATCTTGCACTTCCGGATTTACAACATTCATTTGAGATTGAGACGGATGCTAGTGACTACGCAATGGGGGCAGTTTTGATGCGTAACAAACGACCAAAGGTGTTACCATTCGTAAACCTTTACAAGTGCGGTAAGAAACTATCCAACTTATGATAAAGAGTCATGCTTTGGTTCAAAGTGTTAAAAAGTGGAAGCATTATTTAATGGGAAAAGAAACAATTATCCATACTGACCATCAACCGCTTCAATACTTACAAACACAAACCAAATCAGCAGCAGCCTAGACATTTCGTGGATGGGATTTTTGCAACAATTTCATCTTGTAATCAGTATAAAAAGGTATTCAAAACAAGGTTGCCGACATGTTATCCAGACCACCAAAGGGTAGTAGATCTATCCTTTTCAGCAAAGATAGTTCTTTGGCTCATGTTAGTTACAAGGAACAATATGTAAATGATGTTGATTTTAGAGAAGTGTATGAGGATCTAGTAAGTGGGAAACAAGTAGGAGAAAAAGATTATCATTTGCATGAAGGATTGTTATATCATTCTGAAAACTTTGTATTCCGTAAAATGAGCGTGTGCATATGATTAGGGAAGCACATACTTCTCTTATTTCAGGGCATTTTGGTGTTAGTAAGACAACAATTGCACATTTACAAAAATATTGCTATTGGCCTAGAATGCATGAACATGTAAACCGATATATTAAGGGATGTGTTCTTTGTGCCACAAGCAAGCCAAGTAACAGAAATTAGGACTTTACACTCCTCTTCCTGCTCCAACACGGCCTTGGGAAAGTGTTTCCATGGACTTTGTAGAGAGGCTTGCCCATGACACTAAGAAACATGATTACTTATATGTGGTAGTGGATGATTTAGCAAAATGTGTGTGTTGTTCCATGTACTAAACAAATAACTCGTGAGGGAACTGCACATTTATTCTTTCAGCTTTTTTGGGTTCATTTTGGTTTACCTACTTCAATCATATCTCGATCGGGATTCTAGATTTCTTGGGGAATTTTGGTCAACATCAGTGGGGTTAATGGACACAAAACTCGAAAAAGAGCACTGCTTTTCATCCACAGATCGATGGTCAAACAGAGGTCAGAAACCGCACAAAGGGTACAATTACTTAGGGGCTATAGTAAAAACATCCTAAATTGTGGGATGAACATCTTTATTATGTGCAACATGCTTATAATCGTGCCTTACATTCTTCTACTTTGAAGTCTCCATTTGAGACTTGTTATGGATATCTGCCTAATTCTCCATTAGATATATATTATGGACATGAAACTATTGTTAATGGTGCAAGTGATTCTGACAAGGCTAAAAGATTTGTGCAGAGAATACAACAGTTCATCAAGATGTCCGTGAACAATTGAGAAAAGCCGTGCTAAGTACAAAGCTAGGCATGATAAACATAGAACTCGATCACAAGTTCAAAGTTGGTGATTCAGCTTTGCTTCACATCAACAAGGAAAGACCGACAGTGAAGGTAAAAATTGAAACCTATACGGTATGGTCCGCTCCAAATATTGGAAAAATTGGTAACAACGCTTTCCGCTTGATTTACCTCCATATATGCAAATCTACTCAGTTGTAAATGTTGAGAATTTAAGATTGTATGAACCGCCTATGATTGTTGATCATGATGATTCTAACATTATGCCTTCCATTGATGATTTTGCTCCCGAGTATCTTGATGAGTCAGCAGAAGACATCATTTTGGACAGAAAGTAAGAACTTCACAAGGGGTGATATTGAGTATCTTCGTGTTGGGTTCAAAGGCATGCATCCGAACAAGGCTAAATGGATGGAAACCGAAAGGTGAGGGAGAAATACCTCACCTATTCACCAATTAGGTTGACTTTTGGGGTCCAAAAGTTTCTCGCTGGGGAGGAATGATCCGCAGGATCCTCACAGAGAAACACCGATCTAAGATCTTCTTAGAATAAGTTGCAGCTAGCTCATTTTTAAAGCGTGGAGAAAAATTATACGATTCCGACGACATCTTGTTTGCAGGAAACGAGCTCGCTTTGCAAAAGTTATAGCCCACTGAAATTTTTGGGCAATCGGCAAAATTTGGAGTTTTGTGCAGTTGACGTGTGCACGCTCGCGCCAAGTGTTTCGATTATATCATGCGACACGTGGACGAATTGTGTGACGTACTAAAAATGGGTTTTGGAACGCCGGTCTTGACACTCGCTTCTCTGACAAATGGACCCCGCTATTTATCGGTCAGGGCCCTCACCAGTTCGACACACTCGATTATGGAGGGGTGCCTTGGCCTCCTTCTCATTTAATCATTAAACCAACTTGTGTATATAAACTCCTATAATTGCCTTTGCACCATGCATGTGGGACATTTAGGCATGCATTATTTAAATTATGCAAATTTCCCACGCCTATTTGTTATTAACTACCATTTCCACGCATTTTTTTATTAATTTCCACGCATTTCATATACCACTGTCCACGCATTCCTTATCCAACTAACCACGCATTATCCTTTCAACTATCCATTATCCTTGGCATTATTTTTAGCGCCTAAAAATACAAACCATGCGCTATCCCAAGAAATGCGCCCTCCACATAAGCATATAGGTGGCTCTTAAGCCAATTCAAACCGCCCTCCATGCATTAATAAATGCTTACCTTTTTTCACGCCCCCACAATGTGGGATAAAACACTTAAAATGCGCCTAAGGAGAAGGAGGAGAAGTGGAGGGGATTGGAACAACTGACCTCCCATCCAAAAGTATAGGCGCCTAACCAATGCGCCAGCTGTTTGGAAACAATATAAAAGGAGGTATATTATATTTGTATAGCATTCGGGACTGTGTGAAATTATTGTAATGCTCATAACTTGAGCTAGGAGTGGAATTTGGAGGAGATGTAAAAAGCAACCCCTATTATTTTTGACAGAGGAAGACTGTGAGAAGGTCAGAATTTGTAGAATTCTTTGTAAAGAATTATTTTCAAGATTTTAATAGATCGGTCCCATTCAACCGACCCGAGACGTAGGCCTCAAGCGCCGAACTCCGTTATCAATTCTCGTCAAATTGCTGGTGAATCCTCTTCATTTCTTTCAATATTTGCACAAGACTTGCAGTTTTTATTCTTTTATTAAAAATACAAAAGGATATAATGCTCAAATTTTACATCAAAATCAATACAAAGCAAGAAACTAACAAGGAAGTAAAATACCAATAATCATACCTCCTCCTTCACATTCCGTAAAGAAACCTCTAATGGGCTAGAAACTTGGATCGAGCCCCGATTGTGTGATATGTAGGTGCTTTTCTTCAAGACAAGAGCAAGACCTTCCCGCAACAACGATCCTCTTACTTTTCGCACTAGATGGGAAAAAAATGGATTATGAGGCTATTTGGGCATTAGGACGATGGGAAAAATGAAGGATGTTAGGATCTTTTTTTCAAAGGATGCAAGAACTTAGATAGGGCATTCAAGCTTATTCTCCGTGTCTTTAGAGGGGAGGGGTAAGGTTGTATTTATAGCCTGGGGAGTGATTAACTTAGAGTAATTTAAGTAATCATGGTTTGAAAATGTGGGCAAGATTAGGTGAGTGGTTTGAAAATGTGGGCAAGATTAGGTGAGTGGTTTGAAAATGTGGGCAATGAGATGAGTGGGGGCCATGAAGAATGGGTGAGGATTTGAATTATATTTTTAATTCATAAGTGGAGGATTTTAGGTGAGTGGGGACCACGAAGAATGGGTGAGGATTTGAATTTGAATTTTTAATTCAATAGTAGAAAAACATGGAGAATAATGACATGTGGTGAGGATTGGGTTATTTTTTAGATTTTGAAATGGATAATTAATCAAATTATATTTGATTAATTCAAAGTGTATTTTTGTGGGAAATGAGGAAGGGAATTAATTGATTTAGGACAGATGTGAAATTAGGGTGTCTACATTTTCCCCTCTTTGGAAGGGTACTATGAAAGTAGTGTCCTTTCAAAGAAAGTAGATGGATGGGGGAAGAATTCAATCTACTTTTCTTAAGCAAAAGGTAGAGCGAATGTTTGTTGGGGAGAATAGAAAGTGGTGAGTGATGGATGTCATAGTATCCTCCAAGACAAAAATGTCATGAGAAGATGTGATTATGGATAGATGTGGTGATGCCCCCTCGAGAGGACTGATGAGAATGGAATATACGACAGAACTCTCAAAAGAAGAGAAATGAATTATGCGGAGAAGAGGACGATAATGGAGTGGAAGAGACTGAATGACCGCACGACGCAAATGGAGAAAGGATTCAATCGGCCTTGAATGCTAGGTGTGAGGGTGTGTGGGAAAGAGAAAAGGGAATGGATAGGATTGGGGGTTGATTACGAGAAGAGTAAGGGAGATAGGGGAGGGGAAAAAAGGAATGAAAGAGGTAGAAATAAGAGAGAGGGATGATAGGGGAAGAAGGGAATGATGAAGGAAAACAAGGCAAAAATAGAAAATGACAAGAGTAGAGGGTGAAGGGATGAAATAGAGAGATGTGCAAAATGAAGGAAGCAACAGAGATAATAAAGAGGGATGCGTGAAAGTGAAAGAAATGATAGAGCTGAGAAAAGCAGGAAACGGGAAAGGATAAATAAGAAGGAGAAAACGAGGTGGGAGTAGGGGGTGAAATGGATGAAAATGGAAAGAGGACGAAAGAAGAAGTAGAATGGAGAAAAAAAAAAAACTATGAGGGGTGAGGAAAGTGTGAAAAAGAGGAGAGAAAAGAAGAGAAACAGATACAAAATGAATGAAAAGGTAGGGGTGGTAGAGAAAAGGAGAAGTGGTCAGAAGAAACGTGAAAATTAGGGGAGAGGAAAGGAAGATAGAATGAATACAAGGAGAAGATTGAAGGAATCGTGTCATTGCGAGGAAGACCAAGGCAAAGAATATGGAACAGACCATATGGAGATGCATGTGGAGGGTGGTATGATAAAAAAGACAGACAACGCTGAAGAGCCAGGTTATCGATGGGGAAGTAAGGAGGAAACGTGATGGAAAAAGGGGAAGAAGATGATACAGGGGAAGGGAAATAAGACGAGGGGTGGGAGAGAGAAGAGGATAACAAAGAAAATGATGTAGAAAGAAGGAATACATAAAAGGGGGTAATAAGTGGAAAGGGAACAATATAAGGAATGTTCAGAGAAGAAAGAGGGGAGGAATGACATCGATTGGAAAAGATGCGAGATGCATGAAATGAGGATACTAGGATGACGAAAATAGAAAAAGGATGTATGATGAAGACAGTAAAGATATTGAAGAGGGCGAAGAGAAGATGGAGAGATGGGTAAGAAGCAAAAAGAAAGGGTGGGATTGAGGGAAAAGAATAGGAGAGAAAAGAGAATGGGGGATAGAAGAGGCAATGCCAATGAGGGGACGTTAGGGAAATCCCCTTACAATGAGTGGTGGGGAAGGGTGAGAGAAAAAATGAAGAAAAGGAGAAAGCTAACGAGGATTGGAAAGGGTAACGCCAACAAAGGGACGTTAGGGAAATCCCCTTACAATGAGTGGTGGGCTTAGAGGAGGGAAGGAATGAAGGGAAACTCTAGAAGGTCCAAGGGAGTGAATGAGGTCATGTGGAATGAGGATTGATGATTTTTAGGGAAATCCCACTTACAATTATTAGCGTGGAATAGAAGATGATGATGAAAGAATGATAGAGGAATGTTAACAATAATGGCGAATGCATGTGTGGGTAGAAATGTGGGGGATTTGAGAAGATGAAGTGGAAAGAGTAAAGAAAATGGGAGGGATGAGTTGGGACTAGGTGAAAGCGAGGAGAGGATGCGGGTGATGAGGATGAATGAGGTGAGGATGAAGAACCAAGACATGAAAAGAATGGGAAGAAATGGTATGAAGGATGATGGATCAAGAAGGGGAAAATGGGGGAAAAGAACGTGATTGTAGGCGGAAGAGATTAGATGTATGTTGTAAGAGGATATGTGGAGAAAGGATAATAGTAGGAGGAAAAAGTGGGTAGTAGGAGATACCAGGTGGAAGAAGCGATCAACAAAGTGAATGAAGAATGAGGCGGGGGAGAAGTTCACGATGACAAGTTAAGCGTAGGGAGGACCCTGACATAAGATTGTCATGTGACGGAAGTGGTTAAGTAAGATTGCCAAGCGAGTGAAACTGGAGATGACAAGTGGTCAAGCGAGAAGTGGTGTTTGTGAGAATGGAAAAGGAGGTGAAAGGATGTGATAATGGGGAATGCCGAGAAAAAGTGAAGGGTGAAGGGTGTGTAGTGATGGGGAAAGGCAAGGAGATAGATCATCCTTAAGAGGGACTCTTAAGTGAGATCGCCATGCCGGTGAGTGGTTAAGTAAGATTTCCAAGCAGAGGAGGGTGATAGTGGTGGTAAAAAGATGTGATGATGGGGAATGAAGAGGAAAGATGGATGGTGAGATTGTAGAGTGATGGGCGAGTGTAAGATGACATGTCATGCTTAAGAGAATCTCTTAAGTAAGATCATCATGTCACGTCGAGAGGTTTCATAAGATCACCTAACCGACAGGGATGATATGCAAGGAGAAAGACAAAATGATATTGGGGACAGGGGTGGAATGGTAGGTTGAAGAAGATGATCGCGATGAGAGGTGGGAGAAATAAGATGGGGAAATATGATGGGATGGGGGAAGGCCATAGGGCAGATCAACCTTAAGTGGAAGTCTTAAGTAAGATTGCCATGCAATCCGGAATGGTTAAGTAAGATCGCCAAGCTGAAGAAGAAGAAGGATGATGATAGAGTTGGTGGGAATAGGGTATGACAAAATGGACTGAAGGGGAACCCTCAAGTGAATTTTCCATACTATGAGAGCGTGTAAGTAGGATGACCAGGCATAAGATGGATTTGGGGAAGGATGAGAAAAGAGTGAGTGAGGTATGCCTGAGTGGTATATGATATGAGATGAGGTGATAACAAGAAAGAAAGGAAACAAAGGAGTGTAACATGAATGGATGAAGGAATATATGTAGTGGAGGGCGAGAGTGTGAGGGGAATCCTTAATTGGGATGCCCACGTGGTGAGAGTAATGATGCGAGAATGAGAAGTAGAAGAGGTGGAATGGGAAGATGTGTTTGGTGGTGATTGTTGTTTGATGAGAGGGGAGGTGGTGAAGAAGCTTCTACAATGGGAAGATCTTAGGGAGAGAGTAAACCTCCACCGAGGATCCCATATAGAAGGGGTTATTAAGTAAGATTGTCAAGCGGGAAGCAGAAGGGGGAAAGGAAAGAATACAAATGGGTGAGAGGGGACAAGAATGGTGAGAAGGGTAATATGGGGATAAGTGGCGGAGGAGTAAAAATGAGGAGCGAGGATGAATGGATCAAATACATGGTGATCATGGTGGGGGAGAAGGAGTTGCTGGATAGTGAATGCTACTTGAGAAAGATCATCAAGTAGGATTCACAAACTGCAACGGTGATCAAGTAGGATTCCCAAACTGGGAATGTATTAGTATGGGTGAATGGATGGGGTGCAAAGTAAGATGTTGATCATGCAGGAAGATACTCACGTGATGAAAAGCATCTTAATTTTAATATAGCACATAACAGATGCATCATGATATAAAAGATCAGATGACTAGACTGTAATATGTGTGATAGCATAGATAGGGGCCATCAAAAAGGTTTGATGCCCCAGTATGATATGCAAATGGAAGAGAGCATAGACAGAGGCCATCAAGAAAGTATGATGCCCCAGTATGACATGCAATCAGATAACATAAGAATATTAGAGAGAACACCAGATACATAAAATCAAGATGCCCCCTATAATATATCAAGATACAAGAAAGCAATTAATAATTTATAACTAATAATGCAACACAAGAACCAATAAACATGTCCCTAACGTGTTCCATAGTGAGGATTGATCGATGTGCCCCCAAGTAGGGGTACGAGGACATAGTAAAGTATTGGGTCATTGTCCTCAAACAAGGAAACAATGAGAGCCGATTTTCCCCAAGCGAGGATTCATGCGAGGAGAAGTGTTTTGAATTCGGTAGTCATAAAGTGATTGGATCATCCGTTGGGGATAATAGTTCAAAGGTTGAATTGTGTTGGTATTTTTAGAGTTTTTGTGATTTTACAACATTTTTGTTTTTTGTTTATGATATATATATATATATATATATATTTTCTAATGTTTTTTTAATGGATTTTTTAATATTTTTATTTTTTTTTTTGTTTTTGATTTTTGATTTTTTGATTTTTTTTTTGACGATTTTTCAAATGTTTTTGGATTTTTGACGATTCTTTCTAATGTTTTTTAGATTTTTGAGATTTTTGACTTTTTTTGAATGTTTTTTTTTTTTACACCTGTTTCTAATGATTTTTGATTTTCTATTTTTTTTTTTTTTGGATTTTAGATGATTTTTTCTAATGTTTTTAATGTTTTTGATTTTTGACGATTTTCAAATGTTTTTGGATTTTTAGATTTTTACACTGTTTTTGGATTTTTGACGATTTTCACACTGTTTGTGGATTTTTACACTGTGATTGGCAATTTATGGACCAGAGTGCAGACTTATTTTTGAGAGGTGATAAACCAAGATATTATCCATATGTATGTACCGTGTTCCATGTGGTAACTTATGCTCAGAATAACACAAATTCTCTTTCCATTGGTAGGATATGGTGGTGATGATATGATGAAAAGAAGTCCAACTCCATTCTTGACTCCACACAACTAGTAAGATGCGTGGGCTCATCACCGAGAATCAAGAAGGACGTAGGAGGTAGATAATGAATATAGAGACAAATGCTAACAACAATCCCTTTGGGAAATTGTGACTCCATTCTTCATAACGGTACTGAACCAGTTTCAAAAATGGCTTTCACTTTATGAGTCATGTGCTAGACTTAGATAGTTATGTGGCTTACTGATTGGTAAGATATGAGGTGAAGGGATAGTTCTCTTCACTTAGGCATCTAAATTACTTCTTTGGGGATTCTATAATTTGTAAGCACTGTAAGATTTTGTATTTTTGAAATGACTCCCTATGCCTTGCCCCATGCTACTAGTGAGAAGCAAGGGCTCATCACCAAAGGCAAAATATAGTGAGTGAATTCCCTTTTTGTTTTTATTTTTTTTTTTTTTTGTTTTTTTTTTTTTTTTTTTTTTTTGATTTTTGAATGTTTTTGCAATATTTTTATGTTTTTATGAGAATGACCCTCTACGCTTTGCCCCATGCCACTTGTAAGAGGCAAGGGTTTATCACCGAAGACAAGACATAGATGAGTAAGGGCACCTTCCTCCATTCCCAAGTCCTCACACTACCAATAAGAAGTGTGGGCTCAACACCAAAGACTATGAAGGACGAAAGATGTGAAAATGAATTATTCATAAGTTATTAAATTGATGGATTTTTTTACAATAGTGCTTTGTATTTGGGAAGGAACGTCTGCCCCCAATCTCAGCCCCACACGACTAGTAGGACGTGAGGGTTCAACACCGAAGACTGAGATGGACAACCAAACGAATCAAAGAAGTTTAGAGCTTTGTTATGAAAGAGAGAATGTTTTTGAAGGGAATATATTACCATCAGTAAGCTTCTAGGTATGACCATAGATGAAAGCGACTGAAAATGGAAGATATGATAAGAAGTATGATGCTCACAAACTTAATAGGATTTATATTAGCACTTGTCTCATGATGATAAATATGAAGATGTGATTTTGATAATGAAAATGTCTGCCAATGGAAATAAATAAATTTATTCAGAGATAAGCAAGACAAAAGGAACAATGTACACTTTGTTGTTTCCTAAAATAGAGAGTGCTTTCAAGAATAGAATTTCTTTGAATGGAATGCATTCATGGGTTTTTCAAGGACTTGGCCTATGTCAATGGCCAATTTATAAGCTCCAAACCCAAAATTATCTATGATTTCGTTGGGCTCAAATTTGTCTTGTTTGTCTTGTTCTTTGGGTGTGTTCTTTCGATTTTCTTTGAGAATGAAATCATTGACCTTAAATTTTCTAGGTTTGAATTTTTTATGGTAGCTATGCCATAGCTGATTTTGATATACTTGAAGATGATCTAGGGCATTAAGTCATTTTTCATCAAGAAGCTCGAGTTCATTAAGGCGTGAGTGTCGATAATAATCTTTATTGATTACATCTTTGAAGGATATTATGAAGGATGGAAATTCAACCTTGACATGTAAAATAGCTTCCCAACCATAAACAAAGGAGAAGGGAGTGGCTCCAGTAGGTGTGTGATAAGATGTGCGGTAAGCCCAAAGAGTGGGATAGATTTGGTTAAGCCAATAGCTTCCATGTGTGTTGACAATGATGGTTTGTGTTATTTGGTTTGTTGCTTCTATTTGTCCATTAATTGATTGTTTTGAGGATAGATTCACGATTAAAGATGGAAAAGGTTGTGTAAAGATATTCCTGGTATAATTACCTCGTAGAATGTGTATGCACGTAGAAGTCTTGATAGTGAGAATAATTAGTGATGAGATGCCTCGCAAGATCGATCATTGAAAGCATGATGGACACGATAGGTCAGATTGCATTGCAAGTGTCCAAACTCGATGTGGTTGTGTTTCGACAACAAGGCTAGAGATGTTAGGCATAAGAGCCAATATTGGAATAATAGAATCAAACTTAATGGTACCTATTGATGGAACCTCTTTTGTAGTGTCTATAGTAATATCAAGGTTTGAAGGGAGTCTCAAACAAGATCAAGGTCTCATAGTTAGATGTTGGAAGAATTTTGTCACCCAAAACAGAATTCAATATATGTTTGGGTTGAAAGAAAGTCTTGAAATAAGTTCAAGTGCTCAATAGATGTTGGAAGAATGTTGTTGTCCAAAACAAGTTCAATGTATGTTTGGGTTGAAAGAGAGTCTCGAAATAAGTTCAAGTGCTTAGTAGATGTTGGAAGAATGTTGTTGTCCAAAATAGGTTCAATGTATGTTTGAACTAATGGAAGGAAATTTGAAGAAGATATGGATTGGTTTGGAATTAGAGAGTCTTGACTTTTGTCATCATGATCTTGTGGAATTTTAGTATATATAGGAGTTTCGAAAGTAGTCAGCTCTTCATGGAAAGTTGTGGTATTGGATGTGTCATTGGTTGCAAGAGCGTTGTCATCAAGTTCTACAGAGATGATGTCATCATCAATTAAGTCTTGGACGTAATTCTTAAATCACACACATTTATCTGTGTGATGACCATCAATGCGATGAAATTCACAATATGTGTTAGGTTTGTACCAACATGGCTTAGCTTCCCCTTCGACAAAGGGTTTTGTAATTGGATATCTTATCAGTTTAGCCTCTTTTAGTTGATGAAAAACACTAGAGAGACTTTCTCTAAGGGGGTAAACTGGCATTGGACTTTACGAAGTTACGTCTTCATTAGGTTGTATGATCGGCTTTTTGGGTGATCGTTCACTGATTTGGGTAGCCATATGAGAGAGTTGTGTTGTCAACTTATTAATTTTTTCTAATAGCTCATTGCGTGATGTTTTTCATGAATTCATCATGTTTGAAAGAGAGGGAGAATGAAGAAAGGTGCGATGAAGAACTCAACCTATTGATTGTGATATTTGTTTTGGCTCAATCGAGTTTTAACAAGTAAGGCTATAAGGAGCAAGCTTAAACAAGCTACTCAGGATAAATATGTGATAGCTTAAATAAGCTATAATGAAAATGGTTTAGATTTGGCTTAAACAAGCTCTGGATTGTTGATGGGGAGAGTAACCCAAATAGGTTAATCGTGATATGGTTGTGATATAACTCAAAATGAGTTATGAAAGGATTTATGTTGGTATGATTTGGATAAACGCGATGGTGGATAGAAATAATGAGTGAACTCAAACAAGTCACCCAATATTAGTTTGATATAGCTGGAAACAAGCTATGAAGGATGTTTTGACAATTGACGATATGAGGAGTGAATGCTAGTCACTCAATATCAGTTGGATATAGCCGAAGACAAGCTATGACAAATGTATTATTGGCTGAAGTGAGCTAATGAAATTGGTGTGATGTTTTGGTCTCGTTGTTGTTGGATTGTTTGGATGTTTTTGCTTGGTATTGAATTGGTCGAGAATGATTTTTTTGTAAACACAACTAGGGTTTGAACTTTTACAATGAACACATTGATATCAACCAAGTTTTATGATAAAACAATGCTAAACTATTTTGTTTTCAAACAACAAGCAATCATGTGGATCCAATTATTTTGGCTTAGGAGGTAAATTCTTCAGGAATGATCATTGTTTCATGCAATCATACATGTATGTTGTGGATTGATGGATGTAGGCTCTTATTACTCCAAAAAAAAGATGCGTCCTCCGATATACCCTAGTCCTGATATACCTAATTCTGTATGGGGACATAATTGGTACGGGAGCCCTTAGAGCACTGGAGGAGACTCACCAATTCTTACTTTCTTGTTTTGGAGTGAATCACCACGTCCAGAACATGTTTTGTGAAAAGGTGGAAGGTGATGGAGGGATGAATGTGTATGGTGTCCTTATAACTCCCGAAGATTTACAGGACGATGCCCAAGCTTCATTGTTATACACTATTTAGGCGTGACTCACATGCTGCCGCATGACAACATTACCTGTAAGTGAAGAGCAGGGGCGAGGTAAATACCGAATGCTTGTGATGAGACTAGGTCTCAAAGTGCAATGCAGATGTAAATGTTGTTGGTGCGTGGTAGTCAAGTCCACGTCACCGGTGTAGCTTTGGTGGTGATGAAATCCACCTCATCTACGTGTAAAAAAAAATGATAAAGTGATTAAACGCAGGGTTCTTTCCAACTTGAAATAAATCACTAAGCAAAAATAATTACGTACCTGAGCATACTTTTTTTTTGGTTTCAACAATTTTCTTTGAATGGTGGTATTTTACGGGATTTTTGTTGTTTTTGTGTTTTTTTTTTGACAATATTCCAGTGACGATACGGTCCTACAAAAAACAAATTAGTAGTTATCCTGCAAACGAAATGTTAGAAAAGTGATCGTGGTTGTTTTTTATTTTCCAGATCGCTCGAAGGCACATGAAAAGAGCATACACAACCAACGACCAAACAAATATTAATAATATGACAAAGGAAAATAATGATTGAAATGATAGTTGGAAAACAAAAGCTAGAGGATCCTGCAATGTTAGAACAAGAAACTAAAAAAATTGTGACCGTTTCTGATTTTCCAGATCGCTCGAAGGCGCAAGAAAAGAGCATACACAGATACAATTGAATAGATTTTGTTTTATTTTTTTTATTTTTTAAATGTTAATAATTATTGCAATTAATCATGATTATGAAATAACGATAATGATTGTTTTCACAAAAAATAAAAATGACGAAAGAAGAGTGTGAAAACGTTACCTAGAAGTGTTGTCGTGGAAAATTGAAATGTAAGGCAAAAATTAAAAATTAAAAAAATTGTTTTGATGGAGCCCGGGTGGCCTCACGTTTCTGATTTCCAAGATCACTTTTAAAGTGCGAGGAAAGAGCATACACGTGAGGTTGTTACGTTAAATAAAATAAAATTAATTAAAAAAACTATAATTTTGTTGTTTTTTGTTAAAAAGACAAGTGTTAGAAGAAATGAAACCAAAAATTTTATAAGTCTAAATCAAAAATTATTTTTCCATTGCATATATATTTTTGATACCTTTCCGTTAAAAAAATGAAGTCATTCCAAGTTCGGGAGCAAAATTTATGGCTTCCGGAAGATGGGCTACGGTAGCACTCTAAATGAAAATTTTGAACGTGAGAAAAACATCCCGGAGCTAGTTTTTTTATTTTCTGACTTCTGTACTTCACTTGAGAAGCTAAAATTTTGACAGCAAGGTTAAAAAAGAACAATAAACATAAATAAAGAGTTAGATCACAAAATGATTAACTAAAATGAAAGAAAAAAAAATAATTAACTTCCTACAAAGCAGTTATTTTAGCAAAAGTAAATAAATAAATGCATTTTCCGGATTGGTTGTCCCATGACAGTAAGATGATAAACTAATGACTAGTTCATGTGTTTCTACAGATTACGAGTGAATAGAAAAATCAAAACTGGGAACTAAACACCAAGCACCGAGGAGATCAAAGACAAGATGAGTGTCATAGTTTCATTGTTGTTATAACCTGACAGATACACCACAAGACACCACACAACAAAAACACTACCCAAAGCGTGAATGTTAACCAAAGAAGGCCATAAGGAACAAAAAAGAAATAATAATGAACAATAATAAACAAAGAACAAATAAAACCACTAATTGGGAAATTAATGGTAACAGATCGAAAGTAACCTAGGCGTGCCAGAATGTAAGCTAGGAAAAATACACTACTAACAAGGAAGTAAAATACCAATAATCATACCTCCTCCTTCGCGTTCCGTAGAAAAACCTCGAATGGGCTAGGAAACTTGGATTGAGCCCTGATTGTGTGATATGTAGGTGCTTTTCTTCAAGATGGAGCAAGGCCTTCCTACAACAACGATCCTCTTACTTTGCACTAGATGGGAAAAATGATTATGAGGCTATTTGGGCATTAGGATGAGGCATAAAGGATGTTCTTTGCTCAAAGGATGCAAGAACTTAGATATGGCATTCAAGATTATTCTTCATGTCCTTAGAGGGGAGGGGTAAGGTTGTATTTATAGCCTGGGGGAGTGATTAACTTAGAGTAATTTAAGTAATCATGGTTTGAAAATGTGGGCAAGATTAAGTGAGTGGTTTGAAAATGTGGGCAAGATTAGGTGAGTGGTTTGAAAATGTGGGCAAGATTAGATGAGTGGGGGCCACGAAGAATGGGTGAGGATTTGAATTATATTTTTAATTCATAAGTGGAGGATTTTAGGTGAGTGGGGACCACGAAGAATGGGTGAGGATTTGAATTTAAATTTTTAATTCAATAGTAGAAAAAATATGAGAATAATGACATGTGGTAAGGATTGGGTTATTTTTTGATTTTGAAATGGATAATTAATCAAATTATATTTAATTAATTCGAAGTGTATTTTTGTGGGAAATGAGGAAGGAGAATTAATTGATTTAGGACAGATGTGAAATTAGGGTGTCTACAGGTATGTCGTGTCACTAGTGTCGAAATTCAAGCAAGAGATCACTATATATACCCAACATACATACCACTATAGGGGAAAATAATTATTTCAAGGTCTATCTTATCTATATACTATCAAAGGGACAATATTTTTGGGCTACTTACTCTGCATACACTACATAGGAAGGGGAAGTTGAATTCCATCCACACATTTGCATTCTATCTAGCTATAGCCCGCTATCTTGGTGTCATTAGTGCAAGGGAAACCTAAGGACATGATTCTACACACACGCACATAGAACTACATGGAGTCTGAGATGTAGTGCAACACTTAGTCATAAGTTCACTCTATCGGATGACCACCGAGTGGTCACCGACTCCCCATTTACATATATCATTTTTAGGATTTGATGTAGTTTGGGGTTTGACATGATATTATCTATTTTGTGGATACCAAAGTGAACTTAGTGATATACCAGTGACCTACAAATGATTAACAATGAAGGATAGAAAAACCCTAGCGACACCAAAAAATTAGGTCTCGACACTCTACACAGTCACAGGTGCCTACAGGAGGTCTCTGACGCCCATGCACCCTTGCCCTTACCCAGCGCCCGTGTCCTAACTAACTTACAAATCCCATAATTTATATTAAGAATTTCTAGTACTCGCTGCCTAGCCTTGTTCGTCATTTGTTCTAGTTCGGGTATACTGGGATAAACAAAAATAAAATAAATGCCTAGTCTTTTTCATTTTCTTACACGATTACATCTTTAGATTATTTAACATTTGTATTTTATCGTATATCATTTTAGTGACTCTAAAATTAGATTTAATATTTTATATTTTATTAAATCATTTTGTGAACCCATCTCTTAGAACTCCTTTGCCCTAGGATCCATAAAACCCTCATGGCTAAAAATAGATATTCCTCTCTTAGAAAGTTATACATCATGAGAGTGTTAATCCTATCCTTGATGATGGTGTTGAGGTTGAACTTCTTGATCTTTATCACAATGCTCGATTTGATGACAATGTTCAAAGATTGCTTGATGCTAACAAACACAAATTTCCTACTAGTTTCTCCCACTCTACTCTCAACATTGTTTCTAAGGATTAAATTTTTTCTAGATGTACTCCTTGTTCTTCCATAGTTACCAAGGCTAGTCTATATTCTTCTATTTATGCTACAACACTTGATGATGCTATTATAGATTATATGTTTGGTCTTGATTGTGCTACTATAGATAAAAATCATGTTATTTCCAATGATGAAAATGTATATGCGCATGATGATGTTTCCCATACTAGTCAGGATGAATATAAAGTTGTTTCTCATGCTTATTTTTCAAAATATGTTTCTAAATATTGTAAAGCCACATCTTCTAATAGTTCCTCTCCCACTTCTCTATGCCGATGAATCTCTTGATGAAATACTTGCATGTGACACTTTGTTTGATAATCGATTATACTTCTGATCATGAACATGTTAGTGAGGATTCTACTTCTCTTAATTTACTTGAATGTGAATTTTCCACTCGTTTTCTTCTATTTCTAAGGTTATTTCCAATGGAATTCATGATGATACTTCCATTTCTCTAGCTCACCTCTTATGGTTTCTTATGATACTATTGCTAGCATTTCTATTAATATCCCATTTTCTTCTCTGCCTCTTTTCTCTTCCTCTTCTCTAGATAATATTCATGTTGCTTATTCTATTCCTCCTAATATTCCTCCTCTTACTTCTTCTACATCTAAATCTAGTGTGTCCATAACATCTTCATCTCCATCTTCTTCTTCTCACATTCCCATGATCACTCATAACAACAAGCTTCAACCTCTCAATGTGCCTCTCACATCTTCTACGATTCCTTCACATGACATATTATCACTCATGCATGTTGTTGGCCAATTGCAATCTAAAGTTCAATCTCTCACTCTTGAAATCAAAGCCTATTATGATTCTATTGATAATAACTCTCTTCATAGAAATCCTATTCCAAAGAAAATTCACAATTCAACATTTCCTAAGGAATTTATCATGCCTACATTTTCATGTTTCAATGGCACTGGAAATCCATATTTACATCTTAAACATTATCATTTAGCTATGACTTCTTATTCAAATGATCGATTATTACTATAAGCCTTCCGTCATAGTCTTGTTTATAATGCTCTTTAGTGGTACATTCATTTGCATTTTGGATCCATTGGTACATATTGTGAAATGGAAGATGCTTTTCTTAGATTCTTTATGCTTAACAATGGTCTGTCATCACCAATCCGACACTATGATAATTCTCCACCGGGAACTCCTCATGCTATGATTATTTACTAATGCACAACTTTTAGTTTGGTGGATGTAATCTAGAAACACAACAAACATAACACAAGAATACCATAGACTATGATACAAATGAATGATGAAAATATGAAATATAAGTGTAAATTATAATATCAACATGAAATTGTTACAATCTCACCCATGAGGTACTTCAAGCGTTACTAACTTCACTTGCCTTCCAACAATAACTATGGGAGAAACTTCAAGCGTTATGAAAGAATGAAACGGTCTCCAACAAGAAAAAAAGAGCCTCAAAGCCAAAATCTACTTCCCAACGAGTTCTAAGGAGCCACAAGGACTTAGAACAGCTGAAAATCTCCCGCATAAATGATGATGGAGGAGCCCAAAGAGGAATTCCTAGGGTGGTCGATTAGAAAAGGAGCTGCAACTCAAAGGGGCTATAAAAAACATGGAAAGAGCGAAGGGTAAAAGGATCCTTCAAAGTGAGGAGGAAGAGGGGGTTATTGGTGAAGTCTTCAAGAAACTACAGGTTCCTAGATGGCAGATTGGGGAATGCTAAAAGACGAAATGATCCGCATATTGTCTCCCTCAAAAGCATCTATAATTTCATTGAGCAACATGTCCACAAAGTGTTTGCAGTTAAGTGGGATCAATGAGGACATATGGGGCTTTAAAGAGAAAAGGGACATTGCAATTGCCCAAGCTGATTTACAAGACTCCTCTCGTCCACTTATCCATTGCCTTCTTCATGTCACCGTAGGCTATCAAGACCAAAATTGATCAAGTAAAGGGCTGTCATGATAAGAAATCTGCGATCCGGTGTCATCGAGATCATTTTCGGGGCTCCTTTACTCTTTTGGTTCCTTTTGATCTTGCCTTTTTTTTCGGATCATGTACGCTTAGATCTTTTTTCACCTATATTGTAATATTTGATAAGCCTTCCTCATTTTGCCCTTCTGGGTTCTCATCATCGGCTTTTGAGCCCTTTTGTATATTTTATAGTCCCTTCAAAACTATTTGCCCTTAATAAAAAAAAAAAAAAACTATGGGAGAAACTTCACAATTACAACTCTTAATAACTTCTTTAACACACCTTCTAAATGATGACTTCCTTTACACACTTACTCATACAATATTTCTCACTACTTCCTAATCTAAATGAGGGGGGTGGCCTCTCTATTTATAGAACTTTCAGGCTTATCCACCTTATCTCTAAGATAGGATAAGAAATCTACTCTGATGAATCATATTCCATACCTTAACTCTTATCTTTACATGTAAGCTTATCTTTTAAGATAAGATAAACCTTATCATTTCACATGGGTTCCACATTTTTAGACTTTTTACAAATAAAATACACAAAATATTTATGACCTCACTCCTTGTCCTTATTACCAATATAATATTTCTAATTCCTAATCATGTAGACCCTACTTATTCTACTTACCCTAACTTTTACATTTTAACATTACCGAACCACTTACGGAAACATATTTAATTTTTACCACAACATTCCTATCTGTATTTGGACTACTACTATACATTATTGGCCGTCATTTCAATAGCGTCGTTATCTTCTATCGACATAATGAAATAGAAATTACAGAGGAAAATTTTAGTGTCGATGTGTCCTAGAGCCACATATGATCACCTACCTAACTTACATCAGGGAAAGAAAGAACCTATTCTAGATTACATTTTACGCTTCAATTCTTGCATGCATCGCTTTAGTATTTCAACCTATTGATCTAGAGGAGCAATTTATCTTTTATTGTGGCTTGATTCCTGCATTAAAAGAATGATTAGAATATGATACATGTGAATAATTTACATTTTTATGCTATAAGGTCATTAATATAGAACAAGATTTAATTGCTACACATGTTATAGATCCTCCTTCTACTCCTACCGCCCCATCTCTTCTAGTTCTTCTCCTCTTCCATCTCGTTTAGCATCCACCAAGGTCTTCATCTCCTCCACCTCACAAGAATATTCCATACCCTCCACCACATAAGCATCCTCCATCTCCACCACCATGTCGCTCTCTCACCTAAGTCTTCCCCATCTCCTACTCGGGATCCATTACATTTCTCACATGTTGCTAAGCCTCATGATGTCTTGTGTGCTCTACTTGATAAGTGCTTAATTCACTGCCTTATAATCAACATCATCTCTTGCATCATCGTGCAATCACTCTTATTGGAATTTTACCACATCAATGGCCATTGTGACAATGATACGTTAGTGCATCCTTTATGAAATTTACAATAATTAGAAGACAAGGGTGTCATTTCCTTTGGCTCTCGCTCTCATGAGCAATCTCTTTCTCCAATTTTGCATAAGCGTGCTTCCCCTTGGATCACTTATCTCCTCCATCCAATTATAAGGTCATCATTTGTCCATCTCCTAAGACCATCATTCATCTACGTCCTCCACCTCGCTCATCCACCACAACATCATCTCATCTACCTCATAGTGCTACTACTTCACATTGGCTTCCTAAGTTGTCAACATCTGTGATTCCTATTGCTGCATCTCCCATCATTGGCACCATCTCATCGACATTTAGTTTGGCTCGTAGACTCATGTTGCTACCACTTCACATGCTTCCAATGCTCCTCGCTGGTCTCTTCATCTTTGGTAGGTGATTTTTCTCACCTCATTACCCGATGAAGCACTCGTGTACTTGTGGTTGTTACATGACTGTTGAGGGATCTATCACAACAAGGATCCCATTCCATCTTTGTGTTATACACTTTCTCGATCTCTCCATCTAGCGTACACTATCGACCCATTTCTTGATGACACACTCTTGTTCTATGGTTCATTCTTGATTACGAGGGGTCTTATATAAATGAACCTCATCTTCCTATACATATGCTAGGGGCATCACTCTTCTTACCTCCCTCTTCATCATACTTACACACGATTACATACATTATTAGTATCATCTCATTGCTATTATTCATTTCATAGGTACATCTATCACATATTATCCATCTTCATTCATACATACAATCCAATTTTTCAAGCATTAACTATCTATTTCCTATCACCATCATCATCCATTTATCAATATCATCATTTACACAAATGCAAATAAAATAGATCATCATCATAACATCAACACAAAACAATAATACCAATCATCCATCTCTATATATATATCATCAAAAATCATAGTTATAAAAATACAATTGTTGGGGGCAAGCCCCATGCATCGCTACATCAATATATGTCATACATCATCATCACTATCACTATATACAACTACGAGAGCTTTAGAACTAGATGATTCACCACTCAATCTATGCCGATGGTCACGGCCCCTATACATATCCATCTATCTCTGTAGTAACACCACCTCGACCGACTATTCCACGAATCGGTCCTACAACTCTACATACTTTGTGAACACATCCTACACTAGGGATCCTCCTCCTACAACCTCCCTAGCTCATTGAGTCTCTACTCGTGCCTCATCACACTCACTTAAAATTAAACAATACTTGTGGAAGATATTATCACCACTAGCTCAAAAAATGGGCATGCTCGCCGTAATAACATCTACTCACTTCAACATCCCACCTCCCACGAGCACATCTAGAGGTACATTCCATGTCAACGTGTGGATCAATGAATCCATGATCAAGGACCAATAAACATCACCTGTAATAATCCATGCATCACATTAGTTACTACACATGATGACCAACATATAACAAGTAAGTGACAAATACTCATGCTCTGCTTATCGCTATCAATGCTTATACCATCCCCATCGGGGGCAGGTGCTTTCCCCTCCCCTCCTTCAAGTGGTGGTGCTCCCGCCACATCCACAACAATGGGAAACAATAACACCCATCCATGTGCTGCCCACTACCCATTAAATGCCTTGATACATCGTGCATTGTCCAATTTTATGGGCTCTATGCCGCATCCACCTTATCTGGACCAAGATGCATTAATTATGCTTCTGTGGGCCTAACCACTCCCAGCCTCCTTAGTGCTCTTGTGGCTCACACCCATACATACGGCTCTAGGGGCACATCCTAAGCCATACCAAATTTCTGCGACAGTCGCTCTACATGAAATAACTTGGTTACCCCTGGAATCGATCCTCTAACCACATAGTACATCGAATACATCATAACTCTACTCCATCCTTTGGTAATCCACCATAGTCTTAACACACCCTCCATATGACGGCCCTTGGTCCCATGCGATCCAACATAGATATATAAGTAATAATGTCCAATCTCCTACCACAGTACCTCTCCATCTCGAAGAAAATATATTTGGCCTTGCCCAATCCGCATGTGGCCCACCAAAGGGCCTCACTGTAACAATGTGCTTGTAAGACCACACATGTAACAATGTGGTGGCTCCAAGTCCACCACCATGGTCCTCTTGTGTAAACCTATAGGTCCCTATACAAATGCACCAATACACATCATACCCATGCAAACCTTGTCCCATGCTCCTCTATACACTGACAAATGTCATGCATCTTATACAAGATGCCCACACCACCACCCTCCACTGCCACTGATGAAGTAATAACCATCGTAATAATAAATTTCTGATGAATTAATAACTTGATCTTAGTATGGCATCTAGACTAATATGGGTCTCTATACATTTGTACCCATATGTAGTAAATAAATTACTTGTCTCATTTGCCCTCACCTACCTCACGAGCATCCACTACGACCATCACAATCATATCCTCTAGAGTCATACACCACCTCTCACATAATGCATGAATCATTGAAATATTATGGTGTACCTCTCCCAATCTCGCTATGTGCCACAAGCCGACATGGTCTAGTATATCCCACTCAACATCAGATAGGCCCAAAGTCAACAATGTACTCAAATGTCGACCCCCAGGAACTCCTCGAAGAATATCCTTCTCTTGACAAACACAAACACCAAAAAATTGTGACATTGACACCTCATATATATGCCAAAACAACCACTCATACAACAAAAAGTCATCAAAATCTACATATTTCACATTTTGCTATCAAAACAGCCTTTTGGGTCGCCAACGCCGAAAAGTTGGATGCGGGCGCCTAGGAGTAGGTCACCAACACTTAGATCTGGGCGTTGGCATCCCGAAAGACGTTAGTGCCTTGGCCGCTCTCATGCAAGATGGAAACACCCCGAAACTCAAAAATCTAAATTTTACAAAAAATCAACAAAATTGAGCCAATTTCATTGAATTTTTCAAAAATACTCATACTTACCAACTCATTTGTCGTCTCAGTGACACCATAGCTGCCACCACCATCTCAAACCTAGTCAACATCACTTTCCTAATTTGTGGCATCCTCGCAAGCTTAGAGCTCAAATTCTCAATTAATCAAGGTTCAAATGAAGTCACTATTCACTTTTTATGATTACTATATATAAGACTTCTCTAATTTACTATAGTTACTATTTGCGCTCATTCTTCCAACTAATACACACACATTTTGTTCATATCTTGAGCATCATTACTCCATTTTCCTCCTCATTTATGCTATCCTGTTTAGAATTTCTTCTACCATCATATTATATACATTCCAAAATGTTATATTCCAATCTAGAACATTTTTAACTCAACATACACACAATTTTACGACATCTAATATACTACATTTTCTCACTTTTACATTGTTTCACATCTATTTTCAACTCAATTTTTTTCTTACTATCACTCCCCTTTTCCAAAAGGGGGCATATAATGGGGATCACCCTATGATCCCCCTCGAGTATTATGTGATCACTAAACACTCCTAATACATCATTATCAAAAATTCACTAATACAACATTCAACATTTTCTACTACTTTCTATCTATTCCCCCTAATGACCTAATTTGGGGGTGGAAATAAAAATCTCACCATGATTAATCTATCGCATACATTCAATTTCAAAGCAATCATTCAATATTCAAATTAAGTTAATCGATTGGTACAACATATAATTATCAGATGACTTCATTATGTCTCCTAGATGACCTAACATGGGAATCAATTTTTACATCGCTTCTATATGACCTAACATGGAATCCATCTAGCACTATACATATCGCATATAACACCTATGGGAGTGGGGGCGATGAGACATCATTACCTTTCCTATACTGCTCCTATATGGGTTATTCAACATGGAACTAAACATGGATCGAAATGGAACAAAATTTGGTCTTTATCCATCTGCAAGGTTGGACCTTTTGAGGATGTAGTCATAGTTGGAGGGTAAAAATAGACCTCTCTCCCTAACATTCTTCCTCTAGTGGTAGATGCCCAAATCCTTCAGTTTTTCAAACATACAAAATTGGGTTGGGAATTGTCTCTCCCTACCCCCTCAATCTACATTAATACCAAATTCAAAATCTCTAAATTACTCGAATCAAATCATCCATTTGTCCAAGTACTCCTTACAATGGTTTTCCATCTCCATTTACGCCACATGGATCAACACACTAATCCATGGTTCACCACGCTATATGTTCTTATATTTTGTGCGTACTTTTGCAAGAGGGATTCTTCAGACTTCTCACTAGTATGCTTCCTTACTTCCTTCACACTACTTGAATTTTATTCAAATAACCTAAAGGGGGAAATGTACACACAAAATCACGCACATATTACTATTTTACTATACTTCCAAGTATGTTGTTATATGTATGGATCTTAAATAAGAAAAGTATTCATTGGTGACATACTTCCTAGTCCATCCAGTTGCTTTGATTATTTCCATGGTCTTTCTCTCTCACTTCTCTCACTTCTATACCTAGTTAGGTCAGGGTATAGGGATCCCCATCCGCTGGTCTCTTCACATTTGTTGTCAGTTAGCTCAAAACAATAGTACCCAGGTCTGGACACTAGCACCCAAACGCTACCGTCCCACCTGGTCAGCTCTTGTTCTCTTTATTTTTGTTCACATTTTTGAAATTTGTGGTCGGCCTTTTTAGTTTTTTTACTCCTATCCCAAGGTCCTAGTCGACATTTCATCTCACTAGTGTCGAAATTCAAGCTAGAGATCCCTATATATACACAACACACATACCATTATAGGGGCTATCTTATCTACATACTATTAAAGGGACTACATTTTTGGGCTATTTACTCTGCATAGAAGGGGAAGTTTTGAATTCCATCCACACATTTTCATTTTATATAGCTATAGCCCGCTATCTTGGTGTCATTGGCGTAAGGGAAACCTAAGGACACAATTTTACACACACACACATAGAACTACATGGAGTTTGAGATGTAGTGTAGTGCCGGTCGTAAGTTCACTTTATTAGGTGACCACCGGGGTTAGTCTGAAACCCCATTTACATATTTCTTTTTAGGATTTGATGTAGTTTGGAGGTTTGGTATGATATCATCTGTTTTGGAGGGTATGAACAAACTCGGAGATATTCCAATGATTTATAGGTGAATAACAATGAAGGATAGTGAAACCCTAGCGACATCAAAAAAAATCGAGTCCTAACACTCTACACAGTCACATGCACCTATAGGAGGTCTCTGCACCCAGGTGCCCTCATCCTTAACCAAACACCCATGTCCCGACCAATCTATAGCTCCTCAGAATTTATATCAAGCATTTCCAGTACTCTGCCCAATCCGTTCATTAGTTGTTCTAGTTTTGGTATACTTTAGGATAAGTGAAAATTAAGCAAGTGCCATATCTTTATCGTTTACTTACACAATTACATCTTTAGAGTATTTAACGTTTTAATTTTATTGTATATCATTGTTGTGACTCTAAAATTAGATTTAGTATTTCAAATTTTATTAAATCAGAATGACTTAGATAATTTATGCTTGATCTAGAAGTGCTCTCGATTTGGGAAAACCATTGAATGAGAAGTGAACAATGTCATAAATACTCAAGATAAATTTTGGAGCTCACGAACAATGCTGGACATGGTTGCCCATGAAGGAAATAGGTACTTGGGCACTGAGACTACTATTGGGTGCTTGTGACTGCACAAGTAGTCAAAATATGCTTTTTATTGTGTCACACAAGTGTCAAAAATATTCCCTGTTGATCACATGTGTCGCTCTTTGATTGCCAAGGGTACCTATACCTGTAAAATAGATATCACCTACAAAATCCCACAAACCACATCAAATACAAAAATAAAGATGTAGAATGGGGAGTCAAACTAACCCCGATGGTCACCCCGAGAGTGAACTTACAACCAAGTGCTACACTACATCTCAGACTCCATGTAGTTTTGGTGAGTGTGTGTAGAAATCATGCCCTAGGATGCCCTTGTGCAAGTGCACTTGATAGCGAGATGTAGCTAAATGTAACAATGTAGTAAAATGTGTGGATGGAAAAATGAACTTCCCCTTCCTATGTTGTGTATGTTGAGTTGATGCAACCCTTGTCGCTTGAATGGATGTTAGATGTATGCATTAGAGTGCTTTAGGTGCCTTTGGAATGTAATCTTAGGTGATGATAATAATTCTTAGTCCTTTATTTTAAACACATAACTATGTATTTATATGATTCCCTTGTTTGAATTTTGTAATTAACAAATGGAAGGTTGACCAATAAGTAGAAAAGATGCCCAAAAGATAAAATAGACCCAAAAGAAGTGAGTAAGGTGAAAAGGGTCAGGGCCACCTAGAGGGGACATGGGCACTTGGGCGCTCATATCTTGGTTGAGTGTTGGTGTCTGAAGCCATAAAAGATAAATGAATAAAATAATGACTGGGATGTAGGGTATAAAAGACCAAATAGGAAACAAGAAGCAAAGGAAAAAGGCCAAACATAATCGTCAATTACTAGTTTTCTTGCTTAGGAATCATATGAATGCTAGTATGTGTTTTGGACCTAGAAATGTACCCAAGTGCATGATTTAGTGTCTATAAGAGTATAAGTTGACATTCAATATTGGCTCTCCATATGGATAACATTGTTTGGTTGTGGGTGTTAAGTGTATCATCGTTTCTCAAAGGTAGGTATTTCACTTTTTCTTTTCATCGATAGAAAGAGAAGACTCCAAATGTTTTTCCCAAGGGGCATTGTGACGACATTGAAGACCTAAACCTTTTTTCATCAAACATGTATGCTCAAAACATTTGGTGGGGCGTTGAACTTGATTAATCAATTTTCAAGGTTAGAGAGGATCGAAAGGAGTTAGGATAATTTTGTATGGGGCGGAACACATAATGTGTTTGTTGTTCAATTCCTCAAGGGTTCCATGCTGAAATGTATATGTTAAAGTAATTAATTATTATCTTAATTACATATATGTCATTCTAGTCCAATGATTCTACATTTGGGGCACTAGGAAGCCAAAGAAAACTGTGAACGTGTGCAAATATTCTATGTTTCCATTCATATCTAGGAAAGGAAAGGAGGCGGGGACTTAGTCAAGAAGATTTTGGAACACATAAACAAAAGTAAAGGTTATTTTTAACTTGTACCAATATTCTCAAGCTCTAAGATGTTTCTGGAGCACTTCCTCATAGAATATTGTGAATCTTTGATGCAAGTATGTGGAGACACGTTGGGATTTGGAAATAATGTTGTTCCTCCAATGTTGAGTTGCTTGAACATCTTATGGGGATTTTTGGTCATAACATTATGGAGGTTTGGCCATTTTGTGTCTATTGTGCTTAAAGTAAATAATAATGTAGGTAGGCCTAATTTCTCTACCATGTCGACAATTCACTACTACTATGTGCCCAAAATGATTTGGTCCCATGAAGGTTTGTTCCAAAATGCATTAGACTCTCTAAGAGGCTTTCAAAGTGGGTTATCTTGAATCCTTTG
Source organism: Taxus wallichiana var. yunnanensis (assembly GCA_018340775.1). Classification (NCBI taxonomy): domain Eukaryota; kingdom Viridiplantae; phylum Streptophyta; class Pinopsida; order Cupressales; family Taxaceae; genus Taxus; species Taxus wallichiana. The sequence continues at coordinate 971,759,128 of CM031239.1, read as the reverse complement.
TGAAGAAGGTATTCTATAGTTTTTAGTAGGCCATGCTTTAAATCATGTTTAATGAATATTGAAATTGTTGTTTGGATTTTATGCCACATAATAAGGCTAAGTAAAAAGTATCTAAATCGCGGATGAGAACTAAAATGGCCATCATGATAACACATCAGATGCATGATGTATTCATGGAGTTGGACTTGTTTCATGCGAGGCTCTTTGAACATGGATTTTCTTGTAGAAAAACTTAGGGAAAGCCATTACGAGTATTCCTTCTATTTTATATTAATTTATAGGAGAAAGGCCAAGTTTAGGAATGGCATTGTACTTGCAGATTTTGGGTATATTGTAGCAAAACAACGTAGAATTTCTTCTTTTTGTTCCTAAATTTTGAATCGATGGCACAAAAGAAGATGTGACATCGACATATCGATGAGGAACAAGAATTTAGATCAAAAGGATCTAAACTTTTGGCATCGAATTTTTGAAAATCCAGTGTAACATTGCTAAGGAGTGAAGAAACATTCGTATACTCAAAAGGAAAAGAGGTAAGTGCATCATTATCGAGCAAGACATATTTGTAGTATGGATCATGTGCTATTTTAAATTTTAGTGCATTCCAGACACATGACCTACTAACATAGAAGTCATAATTTGTGTGTTGTGGACCTTTCCTCTGTATAAGTAAGATGTAAAAATATACAAGGCGATGCGGTGAGTATTTGGTAATGGAGGATACATTTTGTGAGAAGGTAATGGTGTGCCCCGAGTACTTATACTATCCTCCACGAGTCTTGCTAACCTGCAAAATATGATTTATTATTTCAATTAACATTTCCTTTACTCGTGTCAAGGTTTTTAAACCATCGGGATGACATCCAAGATCCATGTTATTTCATGAACCGAAACGATGGCTGTTTTTTTAAGATTACATCTTCGACAAGTATGGAAGTCATTTTACCCGCTTTTTAACATGCTAGTTCTAAAAAAATTTTTGAGAAAGTGTTGATGCTTAGATAAAAGATATATTCTTTTTTGAAAGTTACATTGAGTTTCCAAAAAGGTAAAAAGGTTTTTTCTTGTGGTGAAAAGGAAATAATAGGGAGGACCTTTGTGGTTCTTGTGAAGGAGGAAATTGAAAGGGGCTAGGTATCTGGTTGTTGTAATGGATGAGAGTATGATTTGGTGTGATATAGGGGAATATTGTAATGATAATTAGCTTGCATAAAGTTTAAGGTCAAGAAAAATGTGGTTAATTGTTAGAATATGATGGATTTTATGTGGCGGTTGTGTAATGTTTGAAGGTGGTGCAAAACTTATGTGATTAATGGCAATGACTCGAGCTTGTGTTACTTCCATAGTTACATTCAAGCATGTTTGGTTGAAGGTTTTGTGTCCAAGAGTAGTTTTATAATATTTATGAGCACGATATTGATACCGTCTTTGTTGATTAATGTAGTCTTTATTGCGGCGTAATACTCACATATTTGTTTATTGATTTCGAGGGTTAACATTGTGGGCTTGTAATTTCAAAAATATGTATGCAAAAAAATGAGGTAAACATGAGGGAAAAACAAAGATGACATGTAAGAAGAAATGACGAGCATAAAAAGATGCATTCATTCAATATATGTAAATTATATAAAGTTTTATGCATGAGAAAAAATTCCCACTTTTGCAATGTATGCAACGTTACATAAATGGAAGTAAATAAAGATGTGAAATTAAACATAACATCCATAAATAGATAAAATAAATGTGTTTTTTGTAGATATTAGATACAAAGTATGTCTTAGTAGTTTTACATCTCAAAAAAACGAGAAAGACAAATGCGGATGGTTCACAAAATATTTTATCATAAAAATACGTAAATCCTTGAAGGATGAAATAACAAAAAAATTTCCATATAGAAATTTGATGACCTTAAAACAAAAGGGAAAGGACCTCGATAAAGGTAGCATTGACACGTTTATGAAAAGGCTGGAAACATTATTTGAAACCAAGGCTAGGAAGAGGATGTTAGAGATGGAGACTTTACAAATTACAAAACTACACATTTAAAAGCTTCTTATTACAATGTGTTTCTCTTTTCATGGAAAAGTGAATGTGTAACAATGTTTGATGAAATGTTTTTCAATTTCACACATTGCTTCAACATCTATGGATAAGAAGTATAATTCCTTAGCATTTATTCCCAACAAGGCTTTAGATTTTTCATCGAAGATGGTAATAACTTGCAACTCACTCTTTGTATCTTTAATTTCAAGCCTCGGCATAGACCTCAGTCGCGATTAACAACTTCAAAATTACATTTTGAACAAAATAAAACACCATTTTACTTTGTGAGAACTTTTTTCTTGCATTGCTTATCACTTGTAAAAAGATGACATGCCATGTAAAAGAAGTTGTCCATTTCAATATTTTGATTTCAGCTATAATTGTGACCCATTCATTTCTATTGACATTTCCTATTTAAATAATGTTTACTACGGTCATGATGGAACACAAACATTGTGGAGGATGCATAAATTTGTTTGTGATAGACGGGGTTGGAACATAGAAACTATTAGAGCCGAGGTGTTCATTGAGAGCTAACGTCTCCGAAATGGATGGATCGATAAAAACTTGGTATTAGAGATCGTATCAATTTTAGTCCCATTAAACCTTGAAACACGAGTATCTTTTATCACCAAAACAATAAGGTTAGGAATAGAAATAATATCTTCTAAATATTTCCCAGGTCTTCAAAATGTTGTCCCCATAAAGTGACGGAAATAGTAAACCATGACAGATCCTTAATTATAACATTATTTTTGCTTTTGATTTATCATGTCAACATATAGTACAACACGGGAAATGGAAAAACCAACGTCAATGATATCAATAAGAGTACTAATAGGGAGTTACAAGATATCTTTAATTTGTTTGAAGTGGAAGTTATGTATTGGAATATTCTTGTTGTCTTTAAACAAGGGCAACATTCAGGAGGGTTGCAAATATATTTCCAGAGAGTTATTCAAGTGGTTGTAGGTTGTGTTAGTGGAGAAAAATCTTCCGTTTGAGATATTGTAAATGTTTCCATTTTCTATCTATACATAGAATTTATTTTTGCCTCATTAAAACATGTCACACAAATTTCTCCTCCAATGTTGTCCACAAAATCAAAAGCAAAAATAACCACTTCCTTTTTGTTGTTGTATTCTCATAGCTTTGTTTTTGTAAGTGCCCAACCCTTTATTGACAAAACCCTCAAATATGTATTTAGTGCACTCGATTTAAAAATGATTGTGGTGCATAAATCGAAAGGATCAAGTATGTCGAATAGGGATTCTACAAGAAATAACAATTGTTCAAGCATTTTTCTTGAATCGGGTTTGTTGTTGCGAGATGGGTTGGTATGGAAGTCGAGTAGGTTCACTAATTTGTACATGTGAATATTCAATGCTTTCCATGTCAAGTATAAGAATAGTCCTGCAAAGAACAATTTAATATGGTATAAAAAATGTAAAAAGGTAAAACCTTTTACGACATATAGGAGTATGAGACGAACAATTACAGTTCATATTTGACCATTCTATAAAGGAACCCACACAATTTTATATTAGATCCATTTTGTATTTTTTTCTCAAGGATGTGGCTTGCAAACTTAGAAGGGAGTAGTGCCACCTCAAAATGTATTCCATCATAAATGTGTACATGGTGTTGCATTATAGATGCAAGATTTGAATGAATTGGTTCAAGGTTTAATAACTACAATGTTGGTTCAATAGTAGCTTGACTAGCCACCATTTGGACAATGCCTCCCTTTGAGAATAAGCTATCCATGATGAGGGAAAAAAAAGGTGAAGGGATACCAGACTAAAACTTCATCAAAGTTCAATGATCATAAAATGAATATTTAGAAAGCCAAAAAAACCATGAATTAGTTTGTAAGACAATCACCAATTTAAAAAAAAGAAACTAAGGGTTTTCTCCTAAACAAGATCAAATGCATACAACAATTTCTTGCAATCAATTATGAACATTGCACGACCATGGTTAATTTATTGAAATTTTTGGAGTAAAATCTTGAAGAAAAGGAAAAGTATTTGAAAAAAGGAGTAAAAGGGAAAGGTTACCACACTTTGTAAAAATATTCACAAAATTGAGATGAAGATATGTGAATACAAGAAATGGAAAAATTGTTAAGGGCACATATGTAGAGCACAAAAGTTACAAGGCATTTTCAAAATAAAATATTATCAAAGTATGGATTGCTTTTCATGTCATATATATGAAAAATCTAAATTTCTTCATATACAAACCTCAAATTATTAGTTTACAAGAAAACAAAATTATGAGTCAATGCATAACAACCAACTTAGAAAAAGTGATTATGCTAAAATTTAAAGTAATAACCTAATCTAATGCAAGTTTGTAGTAAATAAATGAATACTGAAATACTGAAATAATACCCAAGCAAATAAGTAATGAAAATATGAAACTCTAATGTGCAAAGAGGGTTAAAGAGCCTTAGCTGATTCAAAAAGGTTAAGCTGATCATGGCATGTTGCGGTGGAGACCAACTGAATGTAGATGGAGAGCCATCATATGGAAGCCTATAAAAATGTAAATTGGGAAGATTTGACTGGATGGGGGCACTTGAGAAGGATAAGGCACCCATGGGCAGCCTGAGTCTGCAATATGGGCACCTGGTTTGTGCGAGATCCTCGGAAAACCTCCTTTGAGGTGTTGCAAGAGGTTCACACTTGTTCACCTTTTGTTGTGTGTATGTCGTTGAACTCCACCAAATATCATTGTAAATCTAAAATGAATGAATTACTTGAAAAACCCCAAACAAAACATCAAACCCTAAAAATAAAGATGTAAATGAAGGGGTCAAACTATCCTCAACTACCAAAATGATGGACTTATTACTAAGTGCTACACTACATCTCGACTCCAATGTAGTTACAGTGTGTCACACGGAATTATGCCCTAGGTTACTCTTGTGCTACCGGCATGTGAAATAACGAGCATGTAATTAGATTTAGAATGTAAATAATGTGTGCATGGAAACAATAGACTCCCCTCCTATGAAGTGTGATGTATATGAACCAACCTTTTCCCTTGTGATGGAGCTATATGGATGAAAATGGAGCTATAGATGCCTTTGATGGATGCAACCTTAGGTGGTGATAGATAATGCTTAGTGCTTGGTCCCTTATTATGATCACATAAATTTATATTTATATGATTCCCTTACTTGAATTTTGTAACTAACCCCAAAAGGCCGACTACTAAAAAGATAAGATGCTCAAATGGCTAGAAAGGACCCAAAAAGTGTGACCAAAGTACAAAGAGGACAAGGGTGCCCAGAGGGGATGGGGAACTTAGCGCTAGCATCCTGGGCTTTTTGGCGCCAGTGTCCGAATGACAAAAATGCCAAAACGTGAAAAGACAGACTGGATCAAGTAAAATCCAAGATTGAAAGCATAAGCATAAAGAAAAGAAAGGTGGCCAAAGACATGGGTTAATTAGTACTTTTCTTACTTAGGAATCATGCAAATAATAGTATGTGATCGAGACTAGATAATGACTCAAAGTGCATGATTTTGTGTCAACAAAAATAACAATTGAAATTCAAGAGAGAATATATGTATGTCAACCAAATAAAGATGCGATGTAAGAGCTTTTTTTTTTTGATATTTCATAAGTTGATAGTTATAAATAATTCTAGTACACTTTGAGACAACAAAGTATAAAAGTGTTAAAGTTAATTAAAATATTTAATTAATAGAATATAATTTTCTTTTAGTAAAATAAAATGTATGCAACAATTTCTTGCAATCAATTATGAACATTGCGATCAAGGTTAATTTATTAAAGTTTCTAGAGAAAAATCTTGAAGAAAGGGAAAAATAGTCAAAAAGGAAATTTTTCCACACTTTGTAAAATAATATTCATGAAATTGAGATGAAGATACGTGAAAACAAGCATGGACAAATTGTTAAGGGCACATATATAGAGCACAAAAGTTAAAATGTATTTTTGAAAAATAAACTATTGTCAAAGTATGGATTGTTTTCCATGTCATCTATATACAAAATCTAAATTTCTCCATATACAAACATCAAATTATTAGTTTACGGAAAACAAAATTATGAGCTAATGTATAACAACCAAGTTAGCAAAAGTAATAATCGAATGCAAAAGTAACAATTGAAATTGAGAAAATAATATATAAATGTATGTCAATCAAATAAAGATGCGATCCACTTTTTTTTTCATAAGTTGCTAGTTATAAATAATTACATTTTGAGACAATAAAGTATAAAAGTATTATACTTAATTGGAATATTCAACGAACAATTTATATACTTTTCTTTTTATTCAAATGCATATTGTTGGTCGGGAAAATTGACTAAGTATCGAGATAGAATAGAGACTTACACATAGGATTACGTGTGCACAAAAGGAAAAGATAATGTGCAAGTGGCACGCATGGAGAAATATAATGGTTAACGTGTGAGACTATATGCACACATGTAAAAGAAAAGGGACTTAGCCAATTTTATAGAAAGGCTAAAAATAGAAAAATAGAAGTTGGAGTGTCACCCAAGTAAAGATCTAGAAATAGAATTAAAAGCACGAAGACTTGGTGGCAAGAAAGGAAAAATAAAACACGTGCAACGCAAGATAAAACACACACATGGGTCAAGTTAAGAATATGAATTAAAGCATGCTATATTTAGGATGATCTTTTATTATAAAAGCATGCAAGCTATTTTTTTGTGCATGCCTATTCCGCATCAAATGAACTATTAGGAATGTGCATGAGGTGGTGAAGGGAAAGTCCCCACCCCTATAAATATGTGATGCAAGTCTTTGTTTAGAGAGAGTAATGATGAGTGTGTGATGTAATGCACTAAGTGTTAGGTATGAGCTAGGTTTTGAAGTCTGTATGGGTGTGTGCATGGTCCAACACAAGGATGTACTAAGCTATGTTGTAATCAACTACTTTTTTATGTATTAACTATGATATTTGGAATGGATAAAGTGATGGCGATTTGTGGATAAGTATTCAAGATCCTTGATTATGTAATACAATTGTGCTTATAAAGTTGATCTAAGAGCTATTGATTATGAGGGATTGTTTCCTTATTATATGTGTTTCCAAATTGCCATGTTATGATGATTATTATGCATGAATGGATGTCTTGGTTATGAATATGATGATTATGCATGCTAATGTTCTGATAAACATAACAAAGGAGGGACTTAGTGGCTTCGTGTGCTTTAGGTGAGCATCTAGATTTGTCTAGATGAAGTGCCAGTGTGCCTAGCTTAGTTGGGTAAATAAAAGACTACATTTTGGTTCCATCTCTATTATCACCGTTGTTCTTATGAAGGAGTGGGAGCTTGGTAGTAGTAGTGTGTGCCCAAGTTTAGAGAAGCAAGTGCCAATAGGAAAACAAACTGGCGGGAGGAGGAAGAGGAAGGAGGATCTTGCACACACAACAAAGTAAACGATATTCATGATCACACAAAGGTGTTACATGCGAGGTTCTAGAGCATAGTACAAAACAAGGACCTCTACGGCTGGGAGATGATCAATCTTGAAGGTGCAAACATGCGCACTAGGATGAAAATCTCATGGAGTATGCAAAATCACATGGAAGAGCTTGATTTTGATGTTAGTGATGAAGCATGAGTGAGGTGCAAGATGAAGAAAGTGCCAAATATGACCCATGTGATTATCAAGCCCACATAGTTAATAGATGAGCAGGTTAGCAATGCTCTTAACAAGATGGCAACATAGGTGGATTGGAGGAATTTAGATAAAAGGGCCACTATTAGGGTTTTGATTTAGGATAAGAAGAATATGAAAGAAGAAGTCCAACAACTAATGAAAGCACGAGAAAAAGTAGAAAAGTGCACAAAGAATTCATTTATTAAGGTCAAACATATTGCAGATTCAATTAGTATAGTACACTCACTTGGAAGAAAGGGCTAAAGATGAGTATCCAACAACACTACACTATTTGGAGGATGTGGTAGGAATGCTACTTCATGAGCAGAAGTATGTGTAGAGGTAGACTAAAGAAGAACTGGTTGCATTGCGAGAAAAATAATAATGTCACTATAACATGTAAAATAGTGGAATATGAGGCACTTTGGAACCATGATGAGGGATGAGTTGAAGAAGGAAGGATGGGCCTTTGACAATTTTCAAGACTCACGACCCCATTCTCAAAGCACATGCCATCAAGGAGGAAAGTGAGGTTAAACAATATTAATCAACAAAGAAGGACGAGAGGAAATAATAGTGAGATTGCAAAAAGTGAGATGCGATCAAGACTATAAGGGAAGATTTTGAGACAAGGCCAAGAACATAGATGCTAATCAAACACCACGATCAATAAGATGAAAGCAATTCAGCTAGAATAACTTTACATAAAACTTTTGCAAACAAATGAGAAACAATATCATATATTATTATGGAACTCAATGCAATACATTGAGAATGGTCCTTGCTTAAATAGGCAAGGAATAACAATTTAAGAACCAATCAAGGTCATAGATCAAGCCATAAATCAAGGAAATAACTAGTCATCAAAGAACTAGTCAAGACCATAGATTTAGGAGAGAACTAGACATCAATGATCTAGTCAATACCATAGATCAAGGAAAGAACTATACCTAACAACTAGATAATATCTTCTAATATCTAAATAAGATAAAAGAAATATCCACACACATAAGTGGGTGAGGATAAATACAATAAAGGTAAATAAAGTACCTAGGTGAACATGAGCTAAGGTAAATACCTACTCTAACACCCCCTCAAGTGAAGCTAGGGGCCAAAATAGAAGTGGCATGTCCACAGTATGAGTCCCGATAACTAGGCTTGATGAGGTACTCATGTACAATAATCTGGGAAAAAAGGGACACCACAAGGTACCCAAAACCAGTAACAACAAAGTAAAGAGAGTAAAGACCCGCTCCAAGGCATCCCAAGAAGCTCGGCTAAAAAAAATCGTTTAATGCTGAAGAAGTTTGGTGTGTACTATGGTTTGAATCCACTACTTGATCACAAAACTCAAAAACAACTGACAATGGGTTTCACTGAATAGCTCCATACAAGAGATCATCAATGCGAGTGATGTCGAAAGTGTAAAAAAACACCAAACATAATCCGATCAAGCTGCTGCAAATAGGTGTGCCACGATCCAAGAACAATAACCAAAGCAACAAGGCAAGGACACAAAATCCAGTGTGTCACGATCCAAGAAAAGCCAAGGTAACAAGGCAAGGACACAAAACCTGAAGAAGAAGGATCAACACCACACCCTCCCATACTGCTGAATGGGTGGAGTGACGCTACAAATATGTATGAGTTGTCCCAAAATCAACTACTCGAACACCGAAAAATAACATTGGACTTCACCGCAATAGATCCCCCACAAGAGATCATCAACATGCCAAAAGTGTAGAAAATACATATATACAAAATCTCTCAACAAACAAGAGAGATACACTACACCTGCTAAAGAAAAATTCTCAAAACAAGAAGTATCACAATGCAAAAGGTATAGAGAGTGGAGCAAGAGGCCGAATGGTGGAGGAGCCATGCCTATAGAGTCCTCTCAACAAATACCTATGTCGTCTCCACGAGTGATTAGATATCCACCCCAAATCAACACAAATGGATGAAGAAGATGCCTGCATATGACTTGGTGTAAAATGCACAATGGGTGCATGCAAAAGAACATCAAAATGTGTGTCGGAGTTGATCATCTCGATAGTTAAATCTTAGGTTTCTCAAGCCCGAGTGAAGATGTAGAACTCATGTGTTGCTCAGATCCTCGAGAAGAGTCGAGTGAACAAAAAAGGAGCTCTTGTGTGATCTCAATGAAGTATATCGCTCAAAAACCAATGTCATGACAAGAATTCCACTTAACATGTGGAATAGAGGAAACAATAACCTGTGAATGTCTGTCAATGACTCCTAGTGAGACCCATATAACGGAGCATGCGAGAATTGAATGCAGTGGTATGCTTCTTAAAAAAGCCATGGTGAGCAAAAGTAGGATACAAGACATGTGAATGCTGTAATAGGCACGAGATGTGGAAGAGAATGCAATAACAAGCCTCATAGGTTTAGAAGCATCAAAAGCGGGTTCAGCTCAAAGACTGGCAGATCAATGTTAGTGGGTACAAGAGCAACAACTGCAAGTGGACTAGGAGCATGGATATGGTTGTCCACAATATGATGGTGATGTTGTAGGCTAGCAAGTTTGTTTTGCAGGGAGTGTATTATTGTATCCTTATCATGAATGAGTGATTGTAGAAGAGAATTTCACTTCTTGAGCGATTTATTTTCTTCCACAAATTTTACAATATCCTCTTGAAGTCCACATACTTTAGAGAAAAGCATATCATTCTCAGAATCCATGATAGATACAAAATGCAACTCCCAAAAATTTAGGACGTCGGGCTCAGCCAAATTGCATCCACAATTGATTACAACACTCCTCCATATTTGGCACTTTATAATTATAGTGCAAGTCTCAAAATAAATATTTCCAATGGAAATAGCATAAAAAAACAAGCACTTTTGCAAAAACAACACTCAAAATTGAGTTACCTGATCAAAAGTTACAAGCTTTTTAATATTTTACTCTGTTATTTATTTTAGTTGCCACTAAAACAAAATAAATTGTTGTTGCCTTCACCACACAAATAAAATTAGAGGGGCTCAAGTTAAGCACCTACTAGTAGGAATCACAAGTTTTAAGCCCTCATATGACCATACCATATGACCAAGGGCTAAGGATTTTAATGTTTCATCACAATCTCAAAAAACAACGAAACCCAGGCGAAAAAGTGTATTCCCAAGAAAAAATGATTATCTGCAGAAACGGCCGAGTTTACAGTTGATCTTAGGGTTTTCACACCTTCGGATCCAATGGAAGCCTCTATTTTCCATAAAAATGCATGCAACAACAACATATGACCAAATCCCAAATATATGAATATATAATGAATTTATTTGCAAAATAAAACTTACAGACGGATGTCAACAACAATCTCTCACTCTGATACCATGAAATGAACGATAACCAAATCGTACCAAGCCAAGAACATAGATGCTAATCAAACACCACGATCAATAAGATGAAAGCAATTCGCCAGAATAACTTTACATAAAACCTTTACAAACAAATGAGAAACAATATCATATATTATTATGGAACTCAATGCAATACATTGTGAATGGGCCTTGCTTAAATAAACAAGGAATAACAATCTAAGAACTAGTCAAGGTTGTAGATCAAGCCATAAATCAAGGAAATAACTAGTCATCAAAGAACTAGTCAAGACCATAGATTTAGGAGAGAACTAGACATCAAGGATCTAGTCAATACCATAGATCAAGGAAAGAACTAGTCAATACCATAGATCAAGGAAAGAACTAGTCAATACCATAGATCAAGGAAAGAACTAGTATACCATAGATCAACTAGAGAACTATACCTCTTAGAAATATCTTCTAATATCTAAATAAGATAAAAGAAATATCCACACACATAAGTGGGTGAGGATAAATACAATAAAGGTAAATAAAGTACCTAGGTGAACATGAGCTAAGGTAAATACCTACTCTAACAAATTGAAGTAGAAAAGTGCACAAAGAATGCATTTATTAAGGTCAAACATATTGCAGATTCAATTAGTATAGTACACTCGGACACGGAAGAAAGGGCTAAAGATGAGTATCCAACAACACTACACTATTAAAAGGATGTGGTAGGAATGCTACTTCATGAGCGAAGTATGTGCGAGAGGTAGGCCGAAGAAGAAGAAGCCGCATGCATTGTAGAAAAATAATAATGTCGCTATAACATATTAAATAGTGGAATATGAGGCATTGGGAACCATGATGAGGGATGAGTTGAAGAAGGAAGGATGGACCTTTGAAAATTTTCAAGACCCTGACCCCATTCTCAAAGCACATGCCATCAAGGAGGAGAGTGAGGTTAAACAGGCACAATCAACAAAGAAGGACGAGAGGAAAGAATAGCTGAGATTGTGAAGAAGTGAGATGTGCTCAAGACTGAGGGAAGATTTTGAGACAAGGCTCAAAGAGCTTGGTTCCCTAGTTGCACGAAGGATGGATGCTTTTGAGAGAATGATATCAGGCCTTACGGTGATTATCAAGCGGTTAAATGAGAGAGGTGAAAATATGGACCCCACACAAAGCAAAAATTACCGGGTCAATACCGATGCAATCATGTAAGGAACTAGTAGCGTGGGAGAAGACGAAGAGTATTATAAATGTAGAATTTATCAATTGCTATAGCTATGAACCTAGGAACAAAGTAAAGAGTACGCCTGAACATTCTTTCAATTAATGAGTATTGCCCACTATTATTTCACATTCTTTATTCTTTATTCTTGAGGGAAATTCCTTGATTTTATATTATCGAGGACAGACACTATCCCTAGTGTGGGGTACTATTGGTTGGGGAAAATTGACTAAGTATCGATAAAATAAAGACTTATGCACAGAGTGCACACACATAGAAGGAAATGATAGTGCACAAGTGGTGCACATAGAGATCTGATGGGTCAATCGTGAGGTTGCGTGCACACATGTAAAAGAAAAGGAACTTAGCCAATTTTCCGAAAGGATAAAAATAGAACAACTCAAGTTGGAGTGTTGCACAAGTAAAAATCCAAAATAGATAAAAACACAAATACTTGGTGGCCAAAAAAGGAAAAAGAAAGCACATGCAGAGCAGGATAAAGCACACACATGGGTCAAGCTAAAAATAGGAATTAAAGCATGTTATATTTAGGATGATCTATTATTATAAAAAAGCATGCAAACTATTTTTGTACACACACCTATTATTAGGAATGTGCATGAGGTGGTGAAGGGAAATTCCTCACCCCTATAAATATGTGATGTGAGTATTTTCTTAGAGAGAGTAATGACGAGAGTGTGATGTAATGCAATAGGTTTAGGTATGAGCTAGGTTTTGAAGTCTGTATGGGTGTGCACATGGTCCATCGCATGGATGTACTGAATATGTTGTAATTAACTACTTGTTTATGTATTCACTATGGTATTTGGAATGGATAAAGTGATGATGATTTGTGGATAATTATTCGGACTCCTTGATTATGTAATACAATTGTGCTTATGAAGTTGATCTAAGTGTTATTGATTATGAGGGATTGTTTCCTTATTATATGTGTTTCCAAATTGCCATGTTATGATTATTGTTATGCATAAATGAATGTCTTGGTTATGAATATGCTGATTATGCATGCTAATGTTTTGATAAACATAACAAAGGAAGGACTCGTGGTTGCTTGAAATGTGAGTTTTTCCCAGTTAACATTATTAACATCCTGACTTAGATTAACTACATACAAACTTTAACTTGACCAAAATTTGAATTGCGGAAGTCCGATATGTTTTTCATAGACAATATATTAAAATTAACAAGATAAATCAATTATAGCTTTAATTTATTGAATAAAACAATAAATTACCTTTAAAATCTATGACTATGTTTGAAACAAGATTAATTAAGCTTTAAAACATGATTAAAATTTATTTACGGACCTTAGGCTTATGAAATAAACCAAAGATAAAACAATTTCGGTCCAGATGGATTTATGAAAGAAAAGGACAAAGACAAGTGGAAATAATTCATTAGAATAGTTACATAAGTCTGACACTATGAAATAAGACACATGGAACCTTCTTACTAGTTTGCATTTCACAAAATCAATAATTGTTTACCAAGGTTACGTCATTGCGAAGATTGCATATACGTGGCTCTTTGTTATTTGTTCGCACTTTGCAATGTGAGATAGATGACAAAGACCATTTAATAACAAGATAGACCATTGAAAAATCGTTTACACATGGAGTCATCTAAATGGCTCACTTTTCGCATATTGACAAGATACATATGCGAAAGAAACATGGACAAATTTTATTGGTTTACATTCGACAAACTGACAAGAGACTAACACCGCGAAATCGGTGGCTTAATCGATTGGTTTTGGTTTCATATTTATTAGAAGACAATTACTAAAAATTAGATTTGTGAAGGACGTGGAGTCTATCATTGGTTTCCTCTTCGCATCGCATAGAAAAGACTAACAAAGGCTAGACATTGCAAAGTAAAATGTTGTATTCTCATTGGTTAAACCTTCGCAATAGTCAGTAAGTCTGACAAGACAATAACACATAGAATTATCTAATTGGCTAAAGCTTTACAAAACATAAAAGTATCTTAGAAAACCCCAACACGTGGAGAATTTTAATTGGCTCGATGTTTGCAATTATATATTGCATTGTGTCAGTGGATTTAGAACATAGGATTAACCGTTTCTAAAGGAACTTTCGGGTTAAGGCTCAAAAACAAGAAATATGACTGTAACACGACTTGAAAAATACAAAATACAGATAATTAGCCTAGAACACCATTAAATTTACAAGATTGTTCTTTAATTATGATAAAATACATCAATACAAGCTTATTCTATATTAAATCATACAAAATATTTGAAAATAATAGACATACATATCCAATATTACGTATTTTATTAACTTAATTATGCAAATTCATTGTTTTTACCCAACAATTACATATTTTAACAGTATATATAACAAAATAAACAAAATACATTCATTTGCTCATTCATCCGAATAAATGGAAGAATTAACTTCTTACTATTAGATTTTTTAAACAAAATTTACATAATTACAGAGATAATTGTACAGTTTACAGAGAGAGAATACTTATCTGAATCAATGGATACGAAATCCCAATGTCGAGAGAAGACAAGGATCATGAATTCTAATTCCAAAATTCCAAGAGAGAGAGAGAACACTAATAAGGAATTCTTAATACCAAATTCCAACGCATCCACAGGTTTACAAACACCAGACTATGGCCGCTTATGAGAGGAAAAATACTATACACTGTGTGTATATTCACCTTGCCCTGGCCAGGAACCATTTGGGTTGTACTTTGTACTCTGGTTAGGACACCACTGGTGCCCCTCTCTCTTGCCCACCACCTGCCTATAACCTGATCAGCCTTGGAATTACTTCCACAAACTAAAATCACTAAGTCCTTAAGACTCTTTTCACAATTGTTCTCTTTCTCTAGATTTCAAGCCCAATTCCTTGTCTCTCTTCCTTTGTTCCTCTATTCATTCACTTGTTTCTCTCCTATTTTTCATACTTACATCTCTTTTATAATACATCACATGTGGTTACAAACCAACACAATATTTAATGAGTATAGAGCCATTAGTTACAGAGTGAGGGAAATGTTATCCTTCCGAGACTTCGCCAAGTGAATAATAACACAAGATCAAGGAGACAAAATAATTCAACAAGAGAAACCACAAAGAGAAATTCAACAAAGGCTTGGTAAGGTAACTATTCATTCTTATGATGGATCAAATAATTGTTCTGCTAGATCTTGGTTATAAAAATTAGATACATATCTTTCTTTGAATCTAATGTATGAAGAAGAATCTCTCAAATTTACAACCTTACATCCGGAGGAGATGCACATGAATGGTGGTACCATGGGATGACCACCCAAGGACAAGTATATATCACTACCCTTGAGGAATTTATTCAATGTTTGTGACAGATATTTGACATGATGGATCCGAATATGCATTTCGGGAACTAGCCCAACTCAAGTAAGAAGGAACTCTAGATAAATATATTTCTTATTTTTAAAGGATAGTAATAATGGTACACTGATATTAGTGAAAGGAGACTTGTATTGTTGTTTGTTGAAGGGTTAGGAGAGCTACTAAAATGCCTAGTCAAAGCCTTTAGCCCTCCATCTCTTTAAGGTGCCATTAAGAAATCATTAGACTTGGAAATTTCAGTCCCAAAGGAAGAAATCTATAGTTTGGACAACAACGAACAACACCTTTAGGGCAGAAAAAGAACTCATTTGAGAAAACAATAATAGCTCAACATGATAAGCAAGGGGTGATGGTTAATTGGTAGAAACGTAAGGTAAAGGAATGGGAAAGGAACAACCAAGAAATAGAAGCAAGGAATGAGCTAAGGAGAAAAAATTGTGCTTCCATTATAAGGATCCATAGACATGACCATTGTTGCCAAGGCAAGGGATCAATCCAATACATTGAAGTAGTTTTAGATGATGAAGATAATGATACTAATTCAAAGAATATTGAAGTCCAAGAAAATGAAGAGGAAGTGATGATCACAGGTGCCACACTTGCCACACTAGGTGTGCCACCTAGTTTCTATTCTTTCCGAGTTAGAAGAGTTCTTCGATGAAAAAGATCACCATATTGATTGATAGTGGAGTAAAATACAACTTCATTGATGAATATTTGGTTTCCAAGCTCGGATTACAAGAAGTATATTTCCAAGGATTCAATGTGATTATGGCCTATGGACATTCAATTACATGCACAAATAAGTTTCCACAACTCAAGTTCGCCATAGGAAATCATGAGGTAAGAGATGATTTTTATGTTGTTGGTATTGGTGGATTGGATTTAGTATTTGGTGTACAATACTACAATACTACAATAATACAATCTTTGTATTTGGAGTTGAAGTTCAAAGTGCAAGACTAGGAAGTTATTTTACAAGGCACAGGAATGGTATTCATCAAGTTGTGGCAACTAACAACATGGTAAGTTCTTTCCAAGGAGGGAAGATTTCATGAGAGGAGGATGGTGAGGAAAGAGGCATGTCATATTGTTTATTGCAGTAGTTATATCATGAAGGAATTCAGCCCATTATAGACCGCGATGACATAAAAAGGTATGAAATGGGTGAGATAATGTCATATTCATTGCTACGTATTCAGATTTATTTTCCTCTTGTGAAAAATGGTGAGTTTGAGGAACAAATCTGCAATATAAAGTATATTACACCTTTGATGAAAATATGTGTATATGTTCATCATGAAACCAACGTATGGTGGCAAGATCTATCTCACTTGATAGTACATGAGCTCAAATTTTTGAGCACTATAGTATGTATTATCTCTTACACATGGCAAGTGGACAAACAAGTTTGGAATTGGTTGAGGTAAGTAATTGAAGAAGGAGGAATTAAATGTTCCACTTCCTAAATTAATCGTCAAGAAGACCCTTAGCCCAATTATGTTTCTCGATGGCTAAGGGGTGATAAAAAGGAAACTTGTCATAATGAATTAATTATAAAGTGCAATATAAAATATTATTATAAGCACTTTATATTAATTTATTAATGATAAAGTAAAAATTAAAAAAGAAAAGAAAAAGATAAAGTGATGAAGTAAAAATAAAATAAAAGGGAAAGTCACTTTATATTTGTTATTCTCCCCTAGGAGAAAATGCGACCCATGTTGGAGAGGGGAAGAAACAAAACAAAATTAAATGCAAGCAATGGAAGATGATTGGTGGTTGTGGGTAGCTACTAAGCCAAATCTGATTATAAAAGCAAGTCGACTTGCTTGTGAGAGGCATCTCTTTCATTTTATAAATTTCTAATTTTTGTCTCGAGCTTGAGATCTTACAAAAATAATTTCTAAGGATGAAAACCCTTAGAGATTATCTCTTAAGGATGAAAACCCTCTATAGATCTAGAAGAGGAATGAAAAACTCTTCTTCTAAGTTGTGAGGATTCTCCATTCAGGGGTTTCCATAGAGGATCAAAGATTTATTTGTGTTTTTCAATTTTCCAACGGTGTTGAGGAATGAAAGTTGCAGATTTTAATAAGGGTTTGAAGGAGGGAATTTTTGTTGTATCTCTTCTTTGTTTCTAGCTTGTTCTACGTGGTGAGACTTGTATAGAGGGCTATTTGGAGATGATAAAAATCAGATATGGGCTGCTATTCTAACCGCATATTTTTAGTCATCCAAATCAATTTTTTGGAGTGGATTTTGGCTTTAAAACATCATATTTCCAACCGTGTCTAAAGATAAGGGTTTGAAAAATTTTAATTAATAAAGTAGTCTTCTTTGGGATCTCAAACCGGTAATTTTTATTGTGTATTTGCATCATAACATCGATGTCCCATTTTGATGATAAACATTGTTGTTTAATTTCAGTTTTGAGTGGTTTATATCTCGTATTCAAGTCACATTTTCTATATAAATATTATATCTACATTCAAATTATTTGGTATATCTTCTATAATTTATCTTTTGGAGTGGGATTTTCCTCAAATCCTTTTTCGGTTGAAATATGTCCATTTGGGGACATTACAACGCACTTGTATACTTGATTGACTTTACACTTGTTTGTTTATGTAACATATATTCTATTTATATATTTTTGCTTGCTTGTTTTCTATCTTTATGTGTCATTTTTTCTACCATGTAAACACTTGCAAGAACAAGATCTCAATGGTGGACACTAATAATAACTCTCCAATGTGATCCAATGCACTATCAAACACATTCTACATGGACACACATCTTATCTTTTGTCTTAACATTATATTTGTATATCTCAATCACCTCAAAAGAGGGGGCATCTAGTGGGGTTTATTACATGAATATCGATGCATTTCGAGCACGTAAAAAAAAACTTTATATATGGGATTACATAGGTACATATACTTAGACATATAAAAATAAAATTTGACATAGGTACAAAACCTTCTAATAGGGAAAAACTACATTACACTATGGTCCAAGATGAACGTTTTCATCTTAGGGTAATACTTCTAGAAAATTACAAAATTTGTATCTTTTAAAAGGTAGATACATGTTTCGATACATATTATTATTTAGATTACACAGTTCAGTACGATTTTTACATTTATGTACAAAATGTGGGGGTCTTACTTGATTTTATCTTTCCCACACTCAAATATATAGGGTAAAAGGAGGGTTTTAGAAGGTCCCACAACCTTATACAAAAAGGCCCATCAGAAAGATTTAGCAAAATAATACATAGAAGATAAGTACCCTAGAAGATTCCAAAAAAGGAAAATGAAAAAGACAACAGGAGAAAAGAAGAAGACATCATATGAGCTTTTTCAGCTCAGCGACCGCATTTCTAGCTCTAGGAGATCCCGAATCCTCAACAAGTTGATCCGCAAGGGTGATGAGCTCCAAACAGTCTTTGGCTATGGTGCTCCTGGTAGTATCAGTGAAAATCTCCCAGGCCTTCAGGGCATTGAAAGCGCGTTGGAGCTTGTTCAAAATAGAGGACACCAATTCAACTCTGTGTTCATCTCTCTGGGAGTCAACAACCACATGCTCAACAGGATTTGCATCCAAATTCGAAGGAGACTTCAGGGTGTCAGCATGAGGTTCTTTGTCAGCGAAAACTGGAATATCCCCAACTTTCTGAGAATTGGGATCTTCAACAGGCTGGTGCGACTCAATCTACTCCGAGGCAGGGAGTCAGGGTAAAGTTTGCCAAGGCCCAGGATGTCATCAGCAAGAGAAGTATCGGGCTGGAGATAGGGGAGACCGCCTTAATACTGGTGTCAGTGCCCTCCAAAGAAGCAATCAATGAATGAAGCGGGGGAAAGTAGGGGAGCGAAGGGTTGGAGCCAATGTGAGAAGGGCCCAGGATGGCGACATCGAGTCGAATCAGAGGAAAGGTGCAAGTGTGGTGGTAGCATCCTGGAAGAGCGGAGGGAGGTGGAAGAGGGATGGGGGAAGGCGAGGGAGAATGGCGATGGTGACCCAACTTGGGGGAAAGCGGATTAAATCAGCATGCGAGGCAACATCGAAAATAATAAGTACAGTAAGCCCTGATGAAGGATTGCTCCTTCCCCGTCTCTAGCCAATTGAACAATGCTCTAAGGATTGATAGAGGAAGGCTACCAGATTGATCTTTTTTCCCCAACGCAGATGCGAGAGGATAAAAAAGTGGGGCCGTAGACCAGATGATAGCGGCCATCAATAGTGAAATATCACATAATGACTTCAACAACTCTGTTCCATGGGGGAGGCAGAGAATCGCGAGTGTACCCTGAGAGATATTTGACAGGCTTATCCCCTGAGCGATGAAATCCTACATTTCTGCATGTAGTGAGCGCTTGAAATAAATATCACCGGTGGCCGGGAGACCCGTGGCATCAGCGATTACATTTGTGGAGATAGTAAAATACGTATTACCAATCTGGACACGCCCTCGATAGAAGCCATTACCACATACGAGACCAGGGCCGAATAACCCACCATTCTCTCAAGGAAAGTGGTGATACCATTTTCCAATAAGATGTTCCAAACCTCCTCGTCATCCTTAACCGTGTCACAGGATGCAGGTTCAATTTCTTCTAGTTGGCCACCCATACTGTTGAGAGGTTTGGAAAGAATGTGAAAGAGGGGATGCTGGAGGGCCTTAAAAAGCCCACCCAGGCATGGGAGCCATCTACATCAACATCATTACCCTCCCGCCAGTACATCATATGATTAACGGGAGGAATTACACCATGCGTGAGGAAATCCTCCACATCATAACACATCTCTCCCTTCAAATGATTCAACGCCAAAGGTCTAATCATAATAAATGAAGAATTATTATTACCGCCACCTTTTGGGGAGTCCATAAATGCATTGCTGACACCCAAGTCAGCTCACCCTTCCACCTACCAATGTTAGGAAGAGAGATCATTCTGGATAATTTGGAGAAGATCAGGCCGGGAAGTTGTCCTTCCAGCTTTGTTGACTCTCAAGGAGAACTCCGATGTTAGCCAAGTGGTCCGCCGCTTTGTTCCCTCCGAGGATGTGCTGAAACTGAATTTGCTGGAAACTCCTTTGTAAGATTCTGATATCAACAATAATATTTTGGATCGACCATTGACCAGTATCCACTGACTAGGAGATTGATGATATTGAGGGAATCACTTTCAACTTGGAGAGGATCATCACCAAAATTGATAGCCAGCTCAAGGCCTTTGAGAATGGCCATGGCTTCCATGCGATGGTTGGTGCCATAACTAAGGTTATGGGCAGAGGCAACCACAATGGAACCGGAGGAGCTACGAAGGATGGCTCCTCCACTTGAATTACCAGGATTGCCTTTCGAGGCACCATCCGTATTAAGTTTTCTCCAACCAGAGGGGGAAGCCACCACACTAAACCACGATCAGAAGTAGGGGCTTTACTTATAGGAAGATTTTCCAACAGCCACTACTCCTGAGAATTACAAATTTGAATTTTTGCTGATATTTGGCCCAGAAGTGAGAGTTGAGATTATCCTGGAAAGTCAGAGCTATCTGGAATAGCCACACGATCAGGTTCAAGACTCTGGTCTTTAAAGATCCTTCTGTTCCTTTCTTTCCAGATGCCCCAAATGCCATGCGGGAGGAGAAGTTTCCAGGCCAGAACCAGGGCCGGATGGGAGAAGGGGGAGCACCATTGAGAGAGGGTGTCCTGTATGGACTCTGGAAAGGTCCAGATCACTCCCATCCGCGATAGGAACCAATGCCAAATATCTTGAGAAAAGGGACAATGGATCAAAAGATGGGAAGAGGATTCCACTGCCTTAGCACAGAGCACACATCTAGTGGGAAGAGAGAAACCCTCCTTTTCAAATTTTCTCCTGAGAGGAAAGCATTCTTCGAAGAGAGCCAGGAGAAAAAGCCAATTTTGGGGATTATTTCCTTCGGCCAAATCTTGGTGAGGGGAGGACCAGAGCCGGTACAATGCATGGAGAGGTAAGCAACTTTAACCGAGAAAGATCCAGATGGGGAGAGGGGCCAGATTAGCTCATCCTCAGGCTAGGAAAAGGGGATATAGATGGAGGAGAGCTCACTTCTAAGTGAAGTCAGGAGCAGCCTCTGCTTGATCTCTTATTCCATCCCAATCCGAATAGTCCAGGAGGGTATGGAGTTCACCACCTTCCAGTAGCCAGAAACTAACCTTCCATGCCTATTAATGAGGCTTCTTTTAACAGGATCCCATGAGGGGTTGCTATCCAATGGGCTTTTCCCCAATCTAGTGATCCCACCAGAAGTCAATAAACCTACCATTTCCAAACCTCCATTTAGTGCCAGCCCGAATAATGGGGAGGGAACTAATAACTGAATTCCAAATGGCCGAACCTCGAATTGGATTTGAGGTAAGAAATTCCTCATTAGAGCAAGGTACTTAGCTCTGAGGAGATGAGCCCAATGAGAGTTTCCTTTAGCAACTTCCCAGCCAATTTTTTCCAGGAGGGCCGCATTCATATCAGCCATCCTTCTTAACCCGAGCCCCCAAGAGAGGTTGGCTTGCACACTTCCTTCCAGGAGACCAGATGGATCCTCTTTTTTTCTTCCGCTCCAGACCACAGGAAGCGCTTTTGGATTCTTTCCACCACCTCCTTCACCGAGTTGGGCAATTTGAGAAGGGACATGAAGTAAGTAGGAAGATTCTGGAGGGTGGCTTTAACCAATTGGAGTTTGCCAGCCTGGCTGAGCAAGGCCCCTTTCCAGTGCATGCAGATTTTTTTTGATATCTTTCGATGACAGGATTCCAGAGATTTTTTGTTTGCTTTCCTTTGGAAGAGGGAATGCCCAGATAGGAGGCAGGGAGGTCCACAATTTTGCAGCCAAAAATATCAGCAATCTTCCTCTGGGTCCTAGGAGTAGTATTTATGAAAGAGATGTTGCTCTTGTTGAAGTTAATGATTTGTTGAGAAGCGGCTTGATAGAGAGATAGGATATCCATGAGAGCGTGAGCTTCAATCATAGAGGCAGCACTTAACAACAAAGTATCATCCAGCAAATTGGCTATGTGTGGCCGAAGGCAAGCTGGAAGTGATCTTCAGACCCGATATGACAGACTGACTTTTAACAGCGGCTCAAGGGCTCTGCTGAGGGAGTCAGCCATAAGAACGAAAAGGAAGGGGGACAGGGGGTCACCTTGCCTGATACCTCTGCTACTTTTGAAGAAGCCCACCGGAATGCCATTTATAAGAATAGAGAAACAAGGAGTCATAATACAGAGAAGACCCAACTGCACCATCTTTTATCGAAACCATACTTTTCCAGACCCTGATCAAGAAAGGCCAGCTGACTCTATCAAAAGCTTTTTGCATATCTAGCTTGAGGATCATTCCAGGGGATTTTGAGTGATAGGCCGAGTGGATAGCCTCGTGTACCATAATGATACCACCTTGGATGAGCCACCCATTAATAAAGCCATTCTGGTTCTGAGAGATGAGAGCATTCATTAGGGGTTTAAGCCTGGAAGCCAACATCTTAGTGATGATCTTGTAAGCGGTGTTGCATAAACTGATTGGCCTAAAGTTGGAGACATCTTTTGAGCCCTGCTCTTTTGGGGCAAGGGCTAAGAAGGTGGTGTTCCATTCTTTTAGAAGGTTGTTACTGATCTGGAACTCATTAACCGCTTTGTAGAGATCCTGCTTGATGGTCTCCCAGAAAACTTGGAAAAAGCAGCTGGAAAACCATCCGGCCCGGAGCTTTGTCCCTTTTCATGGCGAAGACCACTTTATGAACTTCCTCCATAGCAAAAGGTTTGATCAGACTATTGTTCATCTCAACAGACACAAGCTGGGGATATGTTGGAGCATAGATGACATTGATTGCTCCAAGGAGGTTGGTCGACCTGGAGGAGGTTAGAATAGAAGGAGACAAGCTCATTGGAAATGTCAGAATCAGAGGTTAACAGGTTACCTGAGGATGACACCAACTCTCTGATCTTGTCTCTACTTTTGTGCTTTGAGGCAGTGATGTGAAAGAATTTGGTGTTGTGATCCCCCTGCTCGAGCCAAAGGGCTCTAGATCGCTGCCTCCAATAGGTTTCTTCCTCTTGAAGTGTATTGTGGTATTCGCTGAGGAGGGAGGTTTCTTTTTGGTGAAGGTGATCCAATCTCCCATCGATTTCCATTTGAGCAGAGACTCTGGCAATTTCCTATGACAACTTCTGCTTGGGATCTTGATGTTGCCAAAAACCGTAGTCTTCCAAATTTTGAGCTGTTTTTTAATTTCTTTGAGTTTGCTGGAGAACCTAAACATGTCAGTGCCCTCAACATTGAAATCCCACCATTTGGCAACAAGAGGGTTCAGGTGATTATTCTCAAGCCAGGCAAGCTCGAACCTGAAGGGAGGATTCTTGATATTCAGATTGTGATTCACACTGAGAAGGAGAGGGTTGTGGTCAGAGGCAGCCCGGGGAGGGAATTGAGGTAAAAATCAGGAAATAGAGAGATCTAGTCAAGAGAGCCCAACGATCGATCCAGTCTGCTTTGAATATGGTTCCTACCTAATCTGCGGTTAGACCACGTAAAAGAGGAGCCGTGAAGGTCCATGTCAAGAAGTGAATTCTCCCTAATGAAGTCAGCCAGAGCTTCCATGCTGACAGGTGAGGCAGGAGCTCCTCCCTATTTTTCGAAGGAAAAAGGGGGCAATTGAAATCTCCCATTATTAAAATGGGGATATTGCCAAGTGTTGATAAAATTTGAGATGTCTTTCCACAATTTTCCACGTTGGGTCTCCAAATTGGGGGCGTATACATTGATGGCAATCCATGTGGAGTCTGAACCAACTTCTTGGAAGAGCATGCACAGGAAGTTGGGATGCTTGAGCAGACAATCACCTTTGAAGCTCCTGGATCCCATAAGGTGCATAGTCCTCCAGAATTCCCTGCCGAAGGTTGAGATTCAAAAGAAGCAGACGCCAAATTTTCAGGAGACGATCATCTTTTTTAAGTTTAGTTTCCTGCAGCATAATGATATCAGGAGAGTTCTAGAATTTTATATCTTTGATGACTCTTTGTTTTTGAAGAGAGTTGAGACCTCTTATATTCCAAGAGATGATCTTCATTTCTTAGATTTGGATTTGCTCCCCACCACCATGGGGATTGTGCTCTGTGTTCCTTGAGCGACATTAAGAGCAACTTCTTGCTAGAGTTTGATATTGCTCGGAGTCCGTCCCCTAACTTTTTCTACGCCAATATCAGGCTTCTTGCTGTTGCTTCTTGTATACATGGGGATTAAAACTATCATCCGAAGAAGGGGCCGTAGGGGAGATGACTGAGTCCAAGGGAGGGGGAAAAAGGGGGGCCAGGGGGGAGGCTCAAGGGGGGATCCGAGGAAAAGGAGCCAAGGGGGGAAGGGGAGGAATGAGAAGGGAAAGAGGAGAGGACACAAGAGGGGGAGGGGAGGAGGAAACAACCAAGGAGGGGGGAACCTCCTCAGAGGAGGGGGGAAGAAATGAGGGGTTCACCGAGAGGGTGGGGGACAGGAAGGGAAGAGGGGGATCAACAGAGGAAGGCAATACAAGTGGTAGTGTTAATTTCTCCCTCTTCCAGGAGAGCAAAGGAATTTGAGATGGGGATGATTGGGGTCTCAACAGAAGACGTTTTTGGAATAAAAGTTTTCTTAGATTTTGGGGAAGAATTTTGGGCTTTGGGTTTAGGCTGAGGTTTGGAGGGGCAACCAGAGGCCCGGTGGCCAATGCTTTTACAGAAGGAGCAGGCTTGAGGAATATATTCATAATCAATATTCTATTTCCAGTTCCCTAGATCAGATAGTAGCTCTATCTCTTTTGGGAGAGGACAACTGACATCGGCGTTAACACAGAAACAGGCATGGATGAATCTAGTTTTAGCTTTAGTGGCTTGATCAATAGCTATTAAAGAACCTATAGTTAGAGCAATACCTTCAATAACCGCTGGATGCCAGAACTCCAGGGAAGCCCCGGAGGCGAACCCATATTGGAGCTTGGGTCATGGATTCAGTATGTGGGTTGAAGCCCGAGACCATTTCCTGATATAGAAGCCACGTCTACCAAAAAACCAAGGGCCACCAAGAAGAGCTCTCACGAAATCCTCTTTCATGCTGAAGGAGAATAAAATGAATCTATTGGGCATTGCTTTGCTATTTCAAGCACCCCACATGGGTGCCATTTCAAACATGCCCATTTTTTGATATCCTCCAAAGGGGGTCTAGGGCCCATCAATTTTCCCACCAGAGAAAGATCACGTGAAGCAAGCATCAGTGATGTGAGAGGGAATGTGCAGAGAAGGACCCATCGGTCGGCGTTGATGTGAGAGGGAACCCTCCACGATCTTATTCCAGGAGTCGGGTGGCTTGGGAGAAAGGGCCCCTAACATGAGGGACCCCGATCCAAACTAGAAGGGTCTGGCATCGAGCAAACACTAGAGGAAAAGTAGGCGAAGTAGGAGCTAGGGCTTAGGGTGTCGAGTCGGCGGGTGGTAGGCATGCAACTCAACTCTCAAATTCAATATGGGCCACATCATATATATACATGAATTACTTACCATTATTAAGGGGGGATAGGAGGTCCCCAATTTGAGGCTAATACTTACTATCTACTACTTGGGAAAAATCAACATTCAAAGACTTACATTTGGGTTACATCATTCACTTCAAAGACATATCATTCACTTTTGCAAGTTTCTGAATTCCATCTCACACATTCATCTTGGGGAAAATTAGTTATATCCCATTATCTTGGTGTGACTGACACAAGGGAAACCTAGCTTCAAGGGACACAATTCCAATCACACACACAAGAACTACATAGATTCTGAAATGTAGTGTAACATGTTTGTGACAATCACATTGGGGTGACCACCGAGGTTAGTCTCAACTCAAGAATATGCATTATTTATTTCATCTAATGTTTTCTTGAGATTTGTGTAGGTAGCTAGGGTTTTTTTTGTAGGTACATGTGTGATACAAAACCCTACAATGAAGTGGATGTGACAAACAATGAAAGGAAAAGAATAAAGTTTTTAGACCCTAAAAAGACCAAAAGCAAATTGTTTCAGGAACACTAGTGCCCAGATGACAAAACTAACAGCCTAGGGTGGTCTTGTCCTCTACTGGGGTGCTCCCATCGAAGAAGTCTCTAGATCTCAGTTTTTCTAGATAAGCTCTACATAATCCAGATCCAACCTTTCCAGTCATATTTATCCCAGAATCATCCCAGATCTCTTGATACAAGCTAAGTCATTCTTCATTCTCCTATCTTGCACACTTTATTTGTACTTTTCATGCTAGATCTTGTTTGTTATTATTATATTCATTGATCTCATTCCTATGATAAAGATTTAAATTTCTTTAAATCATTTGGTGAACTCCGATCCTTACACACCCATTCTCAATCTTTTTATCTTCTATCATGGCTAGCACCTCTCATGAGTTTACCACTAAAAATATTAATGACCTAAATACATACCTTGTTGATCATCCTAAAAATATTGATCTCTTTAGATTTTTTCTCACAATAATCCCAATGGATCTCTTACCTCTACTCCTCTTAGATACCACCATTATCCCCACTATGGCCACCACATCTTCTATTCCACTCTCCTCCCCTCTTATCATGTGGGGGCTTCCACTAGCCATATTCCTATCTCTACACCTAACACTCATATTTCTTCTCCTCTCATTTCACATCCAACCTATCACTTCTTCAGGAACCCATGCCTTAGAGTCTTTGTATCATGATTTGCAAGCTCAAATTCATCAATTGCATAATAGCCTCTCTCTTCTTCTTCTCCATCCCTTGATTCTTCACTTCTTCTTCATAGTCCTCTTGCACCCGAGGTTTCTTCTTATCCACTTCCTCCCAATTTTTCCTCACCTAAGTTTCCTCTCTTTGATGGCCATGGAGATCCCCAAGAGAACCTTCATCATTTCATGTTGCATGCTTGGATTATGCTTGTGATGACACACTCTTGACCAAGTTGTTTCCTAGGAGTTTACAGACTATGCCTTATGATGGTTTTACAATTTTCCTTTGCATTCCATTTGATATTTTACTCCTCTTGAAAAATATATTTCTAGCTCACTTTTCCATGAATATTGGCACAAAGATATATCATATGCACAAATGGCCAAAATGAGGCAAGGAACTAATGAGCATCTTAGTGACTATGTGTTGTGTTATTATAAGACTAATCTTTCTAAAATGAACAATGTCTTGGTGAATCTAAATTACAAGATATTTTTCATCCAAAATCCTATTACCTCCTTTACAAGAGTGTGTACTCTTTGATTCTTTTCACTCTTTTGATCAATTATGTCATACTTTGAAAAGTAGAGAGATCAAGTTACTTTCTTTGGGAAAACTTAAATATGGTGCTAATGTTTCTGATGCTTCTACTAACAAGTTCCCAAGAAAATATTCCTTCAAGGGAAATCCTAGTGACTACCTAAGCCTATTGTCAATGTTATATCTCAACCTACAAAGCTCAATTACAACCTACACACCACACTTTTACTCCATTTCCATACCCACCACATATGTTGTTACCTCAACTCCTTGAAAGCAATCTGATTTCTCTTTTCACCTCCTCTTGAGCTAGATCCTAATAGGCCTCATGGAAAAAATTTGATGAACATGCACATTGTGATTATCATAGATGTAATGGCCATTCTACTTGATAAGTGTTTCAAGCTTAGACATATCATTCAAGATCTGATTGACAATCATGACATTGAGTTTCCTAAATCTACTATTTTTATTCCAAAATATACTAATGATAATGGAAAGCTTAAAATATTCAATGATCCACTACCTAAGCATGAAAAATCAGCTCTCTGAATCCTCCTCAATCATGCTTATCATGTTGTTCCTCCTCCTTCATCTTCATATCATCCTCTTGGATTTCTTGTTGGTACTACTTTGATCTACCTTCACCTATCATTTCTTTCACTGATGTTGATTTTCATGCTTCTTTTTCATCACATAGATTACACATTGATGCTTTCTATTGGTTCTCATGCTATCAACAATGTTATGGTGCATCCTACTTACAAGCAAATGCATGTTCATTATCTTTCTTACAAGCTATCAGTTTTCCATTATCTCAGATGACCCATAGATCCCCTACTTCTCATGGGCATGTCATTCTTCCCATCATTATTGGGCCTCTCACTATCTCTATGCCTTTTTGTTGGATCTACCATTGTGCATTGTGACATGATCTTAGGACTCCCTTGGCTTAGGGATGCCAAATCATGTGTCATCCATAGTTCACTTATGCCTTAAGTTTGTACATGAGAGTCACCTTATCACTATTCAAGGCATCCCACCATGAACTCCTTTGTCTTTTCCTCCTCCTATGCCACATTTTCAACTACTTCTATCACTAGTGCACCTACTTCTACATATTCTCATGATGGCCACATGGATTTGGCACATACTCCTATGGAATCTAGAGCTCTTACAATTCCTATTGCTACTATTTATACATACACCTAGATCTCCTCTACATGTAGCTTCTACTTCTCATTCATGATGGATACATCGGTCTCATAGTCCACCTCACATATAGGAAGTCTCATCATAGGACACAAGTTACCCATGGTACATATAGGCCCATTTTCATGGTCTCTTTCTCCACATGTATTCCCCATGGCCATAGAGTCTTTGATCATGATCACATGCATACTTCCTTCACACTAGTAGATAATAGTGGGCCCTCACCCCCTATCCTCATTGGATAGATCACCATGGCATACACACTTGGGGCATATTCTCCCCCTCACTACCCGATGACACACTCTTGTTCTAGGTCCAAACATGATTGTTGAGGGTGCACATTTACTTACATGGACCTCACTTTGCACACATACATTGGGGGGAAACCTTTCTCCCCTCTTCTAGTTTTTTTCTATTTCATGTTCACATATTTAAAAAAAAATAAAAAATACTAGCTTAGATCTTGATTGGATGTATCCTTTCTTGCTTCATTTATTCTATGTTGCACACTTACTTATCATGTTACTTGGGTTCATAATATGCTTTATCATTTTTCCATACACACATGCACATTCACATGGTACTTTTTGAGGTGAATGTAGATCACTTATAGGTTTCTACATGATGTATGATGTTTGGCATTGTACCATACCAGTCCCACTAGGCTCTTGGGGGGCATCTACCTTTCCTATTTTCTATATTTAGGTTATATCATTACAATATCTACTACTTTCATTCCTATTTCCATTAGTTGTATACATTGTGGCATACTATCAATTTTTTTCTAACATGCTTAATGGGTGCTTCATGTGTAGCATTTGTATTGCAGACCTACTTCTAATCATGGTTCTCTGATTTTCTTATATCTTGTCTTCTTTTCTTGTGTCTTGATTTTCATTATTTGTGGGTATATGCTATGTTCATTTCTTGTTTTTTTGTATCACCTTGAAGGATTTGATTGTCTTGTGACATCTTGAGTGGTGTCCCATGTATTCAACCAACTACTCATTGTGTCTTTTTTTATATGTTACTGTATGTGTTTGACTTGTTTCTATTACATCATGTATACTTGTTTGTGACTAACACTTTTGGCTAGCCTTTTTCCCATTGTTTTTCATACACCATGGTTGTTACCATGTGTATTCCCTATTCCCCTTAGTAGAGTTCTATTTCAAATGTGCACATCAGTTTCAACTTTCCTCATTTGGGCCACTCACCTTTTTCATCTCATGCACACCCCAAATGAGTGGGGGAAATAATCGGTGACTATTTCACCCTCTCAAGTAGTTCATAAACTAGATACATAAAATGATACATAAAAAAATTAGGGTAAAAAAAGCTAAGAAATAGGTTCAAAATCAGAATTGGGCCTAAAATTAGTTCTAGGAAGAAAAAGCACCCAACAAAGATAACAAATGGTGGGCACTAGTGTCCCACCTAGGTGTTCCTGTCTTAGGGGTAGAAAAAATAATACATAATCAATAGGTTCTCAATGATAATATTTTTTTCCAATTTCCAACAACACATGATCGGTTACAAGTTACTATCAAGAAAAATGAACAAAATCAATAGTGGCAAACACACTTTGTGAAATAAAAACTAATTACTTCATTTTTCTATGATGAAATAAGGAAGTTTCTATTAAGGTTTGTGACATCTATATGTGGCACTTATCCATGGGGAAGTGTTAAGGGTTGAGAAAATCTTATGTGCTCTCTCCCAATACTCTTCCCTTAGCATGGAGGATGCCCAAATCCTATGAAGATTAAATGACAATACTCTTCCCTTTTGTGACAACAAGATGCTCAAATCCATAGTTTAGCAACATAGGACACTCAAATCTGTAGTTTTGGTGACAGATGCCCAAATCCTTAGTACTATTCCAACCATCTCCAAGGAAAAAAATATAAGAACAATTTATATCTTCTCTCATGACACACATGTGTATTCTATCCTTGATTCACTTGTTTTTCAATACACATTTCTATTTTGACATGTACTAAGTTAAAGTTCAATTTCATTTATCATGAGCATTGACTACACTTATTTTATTTTGTAGGTCCGACCTTACTCCAAAAAAAAAAGGAAACACACAAAATGGAACAAGGAACAATCTCAAGCACAAATGCTCTTGACAAAAATAATATCCAAGGAACAACACATGTATACATCACTTCTACTACGCACACAAGGTCACCCCTAGGATCCTTATCCTCTTCTAGATTCCATGATACACATTTCATAATCTCCATTCAACATGGTATCAAGCATATTTCTCATTTGACATGCTATATTATTATTCTGACTCCTTTTGGCTCTCCACAAGGTACACTCTTCTTATCTACTTTATGCTACCAAATATTCATTCACCAACATAAAGTGGGGGAAATATAGTCATGAAATCACACACTTTCTACTTACATCAACACCTCTAAGTATGTCATTATATGCATGATTCCTAAGTAAGAAAACTAGACATTAACAACACTTATTTTACTCTTTCATTTCTTTTATCTTTCCCACACTCTTATTATTTTTTTTCTAGAATGATCACTTTACTTTTGGACACTAGATGACATATGTGACCAACTCTATATTGACCATTATATCTTCTCAAGCATCCCAGACACTACCACCCATTAGGGACAAGAGCACCCTAGTGCTACTTGTCCCCTTTGGGTGCTTTTTTGTCCTTTCCTCCTTTCTTGATTTTGAATTGCCACATCATTTGGTATCTTTTCTAGAGTCTCTTTTATCACTTTGGGTTGAATTTTTAGTTATTAATGATGAAAATTCAAACAAGGGAATCATATATATACATGACTTACTTACTATTATTAGAGGCTAGACAATTTGGGGCTAATAATTTACTATCTACTACTACTGGGTAAAGAGAAACAACATTCAAATATTGCATTTGGGATACATCATTCACTTGCATAGGACGGGATATTTCTAAATTCCATCTCACACATTGATACAAGAACCCTACAATAGATCTAAAGTGAAAAATAATAAAAGGAAGGAATCAAGTTTAGACCATAAGAATATCAGAAATAGAGTTGTTATAGGGATACTAACACCTAGATTAGGCACTAACACTCGGGGTGGTCCTATCCTATTGTGGGCGCTCTCGTATGAAGAAGCCTCGGACCTCAATTTTCTGATACAAGCTAATATAGTATAGATCCAACCCATTCTAGTCATATTCTAGCCCAAAATCAGCCAAGACCCACCGATACAAGCTAAGTCATTCTCATCTCCTATCTTGCACACTTACTTGTACTTTACATGTTAGATCTTGCTTGTTATTGTTATATTCATTTGATCTCGAGTCATTTGTTATAAGATTTAAATTTCTTTAAATTTGGATTATTTAGGACAAATGTCATATGACACCTCTCTTTTTGGTGTTGGGTCAAGAAAAACTCAACTCATCTCTAAATATAGCTCCTCCTTTAATGAAATCAGGGACTAATCCAAATCCTTTATAATTAAGTATAAATCCAAATATTTAAGTACAACAAATACATGAGCTTCTCCTTAGAAAAGTGAATATGTGTATTCCTTCCATGCTTTTGTCTCTTTAGTTTACTATGAAAATCCATTTTTCAAAGTTAAAAATATATATTCTAAATTTGAGTTATAGTTCAATTCATTTCTATAAACATTGACTACACTTTGTTTTTCAACTTTCATCATGAGCATGCCAACACCAAAATGAAATCAACAAATATGAGTAAGAAAAAAATTGTGTGTGCACACTTACGTATTTTTTCCTTTAAGGATGTAAATTTTATTTCATACTTAAAGGAGGGGCCAATGTAGAAACTTGTAGATAGTAAAATTTTGTAACTTTTCCTTGTGCAATCTCAAGCTTGATCATGCTCCTTGCTAATAAAAATGCTCAATTCAGAATCCAATCAATTTATCTCTCTAGATCTCTTGTGACTTGCTTATCTCCATACTTTGCTTTGTCATCAATTTTGGGAATAATATCTAATAAAATTAGTAAAAATATCTATACTTTATATCAGGTGTGGGTCCAGGTCTTGGCCAACTTATATGGTCCTAGCTCCTCAAGTTCATCAACTCTATTTTCAACTTAAATATATTTATTGGGTTGTTTCATCTTCTTAGGGTCGACCTTATTAGAATATTTCACCTATGAAAGGATATATAAGCAAGTAAACATCACTTTATAACTCACATGAAAATCTTACAATCTCCCATTGAAAACATAATTCCAAAAGTACTTATAGGGTTCCTAAATATGCCCAAATCAAATACACGTCAATTAAAGAAATCCATACTATAGGTCGAATCAATCAACTAAGCCACGAGTCTAGATTCCTCCGGTTCCAAGCATATGAAGCTCATAGAGCCATGTCTTAGCAAGAGCAATGTCATTCCAAGAAATGATCAAGGGTTTCAAGAAACAAAGGGTTCGGTAACGTAATCAAGAACACCACAACACACTACTACTACACTTTGAGTATTTCTACAATATACAATTATCTTATTATCTCAGTGTCAAGAGACATGAGGACACCCATAAGGGTTTTGTTAGTTATTAACATTTACTCAAACACCTACAAGAACTACATAACATTTGATCCCACAATGATGACATGTAGTGTGCAACACTTAGATTGGTATAGTAGTTGGGATTCGATCACCAAAGGTAGTGCAACCTCAACCACACACATGTTTTCTCCTTTAGTTTGTTAATGTTATTGGTTTGTCAAATGTTTACACCCTAGTTAATAACTCTAGGTATTATGAGAGTGCATAACAATAATAAGTTTGTAAGATTTTGCAATATGTAGACTATTATAATCAATTAACTTCTCGACATTAACCATTTATAATCATGATAATGGTTACATACATGTGACGATCAATAAATGATAAATAATTTCTCAAATACAAGAAATGATAGATAAATTTAGTTGTACATGGAAAAATAGGGAAAATCTAGATGTGCAAGATGATGAAATAAACATATCGTAGACTGGAAATGCTTTGATTTTGATTATGGCACTATAAAATGAGTAAAGCGTAATCTGTATAACTATTGTATAGTCTAGACTTGATTTTTATGGTCCCGACTTGAAAATTTATGGTTTTGGAATCCTTGAAAATTTGGATTTGAAAATTCCTATGCATTTTGCTTGCTTAAAAATGGCCTTTATTGTATGTCTTTCTTGCTTTATACAAATTCAAGATGACTAGTAATCACTTGCAAGAAAGTGGGAACCCTAGAAATATGTAAAACCCTTTATGTTTTCTCATTCTGTGTTCACATGTGTTCACAATATTTACTAATAATATACAAGATGATAGGTCTCATGATATGTATAATAATCATGTTTTATCAAATGATGACGTAAAAAAATTAGCAATTTTTTTGCAAGAAAATCCTAATAATACTGACATCCTTATTTATACTATCCATGATCAACTCAAAAATATTGTTGTATCTTTTATAGATAATCCCAATCCTCCTTCATCATCAAGTATACACAAATTTACCATTCCTACATTGGTAGTACCTATCTCATTAGGGGCATCTAATCATCCACTTTGTAGTGTTGTTACGACTATTCCCATGACCATTTCGTCATCGACATCTCCTCTCTACACTCATAATGCCTTACATGCTTCTCCTTCTAACACATAGGCTCTTGAATCCCATGTTCAATCTTTGCAAGATCAAATTTTACAATTACAACAAGGTGCATCTAATTCTTCTCATATTATAGATTCCACTCAATTTTTTCATAACATACTTGTACTTGAAATGGCCTCTTACCCTTTTACCATTGGTTTTTTAACTCATAAGCTTCCTATTTATGATTGCAAAGGTGAACTGAAGAGAACTTCTATACATTCCATGTTGCTTTCTAGGATTATTATTCAAATGATACATTACTACCAAGCTCTTCCTTAGAGTCTTAAAGGTTTTTCATTACAATGGTTTTACAATCTATCCTAGTATTCTATTCAGACTTTAACTCCTTTGGCTACTCAATTCCTCACATAATATTCTATCAATATTTGTGACAAAGTATCTTCCACTCAAATAGTTAAACATAACAAGGTTCCATTGAACCCATTAGTGACTATGTACTCCACTACAAGACCATGTATACTAAGATGAACATCATCTTAGTTGACGATTAATTATAAGACCTATCTACACAAAGTCTTCTTGTCCTTTATAAGAGTCAATTATTTTTAACAAGTTCAATTCATTTGATTATATATATCACACTCTTAAAGAATGTGAAGCTAAGCTCCTCAACACTAACAAACTCAATTATATTTTTACTCCCTTTAACACTTCTACTCATAAGTTTCAAACCAAGACTACCTTTAAGACCAATGATATCGATGAAAAAATTGAAGCTAAAACCTATGTCAATGCAAAGTGTCTCAACTTACAAAGTTATAATTACAACCCTCTAGATGATAGTTCACTTGTTTACCTTGTGCACCACATAAATTTCTTCAATAATTACTTGAATGTACCTTTATATCTCTCCCTCCACCTTTCTAAGTCAATAAAAGCAAACCTCATGGTAAGACATTTAATGATAGCGCCCATTGTGATTACCACCGATGTGTTGGTCACTCCACTAATAGATGTTTCAAGCTTCATCATGTTACAAAAGACCTCCTTGATGTTGGTACTATTGAATATGAGGATCCACCTCAACTTAAACCTACTAATGATAATGAAAAAATAAAATATTTAGTGACCCATTTATAGTACATGATACTACTAAATCTATATTGGAGGTCCACAATACTTATTGTGTTATATAACACCTAGAAAATCTTATGATAACATGTTTAATGCTATGATTAGTATTTTTACTACTACAACTCCCTTGACTATTATTAATTTTGATAATACTGATATGACACATGGGTTTGTTTCTAATACACTATATATTCCCGCATAGGTTGATCAATTTCCTAATTGTAATGTTTTGGTTAATAACACAACCCCCATAATACACGTACTTTTAAGTTACTATGTTCTCTTGGATATAATATGAAACATCTCATAGTTGATACTCAGAAAAACATAGGGCATGTTATCCACCCTCTCACATTTAGCTTTGTTATCTTTGATATCATATTCTTAGTGTCCTATCCTCTTATATAATGAGACACGAGTCTAGGTTACTCTTGGATTTGCACCTTCAAGCTATACCTTCCATACTCGCATTAGTGTGTTAAGTTCATTCATAATAATCAAGTGGTTATAACTTGGGATATTTCTTTCAAGGATCATACATCACAACAACTTGAAACATATAATTATTGTACCTAGTACTAGTGTGTCTAAAACTTAGTATTTTGTTTCTTATACTATGCCTCTTGGAAATCTCCCTTGGGTGCATCCATGCACGAGTATTATAGTTCACATAATGTTCATATCTGGTCACATACTACCTATCATAGAACACCTTATTTTATCCTTAGCATCATACTAGGTCACCTTCACCACATACTACTCATCATAAGTCTCCTTGCTCTTCTCTTCTACAACACATGTTATTGTTACTACACAAATTATTCATGAGCATACTTCCTCTCTGCTTACACTTGTAGGTCTTGTATCCCCTTCATCATCTATATACAATGGGGCTCTTTATGGGGCTCTCATTTGGTAGATATTTTTCTATCCCCTTTTTTGTACATAGTTATTTTGAAAACAATTAAAAAACATTCAAATAATCAAATAATACAAAAATATAAAATCATGACTATTTATGGGTTGCTTGGCTAGTTTGTTGCTTTATACATAGTGTTTGTCATGTTGTTTTCATAAATAACATATGTAATCTTTATACACATGTGTTCACGTAGTATAATGAGCTTGATGTAGGACACATATATGTTGATACATAGTGATAAGAGCTAGCTTAGTTCATTACAATACTCTTATGGGGGCATCCCCATGCTAAACAAGGTGATTTTGTTTCATTATATGCTACTTTAAACCTTCTTCATCATGCTTGGTTCTATACATATTATTTATTGATATCGTTTAAGCTAACATGACTAACACATGTATTTTGTGCAATCGCAAACATATCTTATTATCTATAGTTTTTATATTACTATTGTCTATACTTAATTAATATATCATCATTACACTAATTGCTTATATGGATTACTTCATTGATTGATTGATATGTGATTTTAATCAATTATGTAGTTTGATTAAAACATTATGCTCATTTTATTTATACAACCTACATGCTTTTAATGTCTTATGACGTCGTGTGTATCGAGATGTTTGTGGCTCCGTGCTTATCTTTCATGTATGTACTTGTTTCTCTTACCATGACACACTATGCCTTCTATTGCGGGTGTCTTGTAACACCACGAGTGTTCCATGTTTGTGGCTCTTTGCTTACATATGCTTATGTTTCTATATATTATTCCATACTTGGCTATACATTTATGTTTATACTATTCTAGCTTATGACACACTTGGTTTACATTCTGGTGATTACATTATTGTCTTTACTATGGATTTTGATTTTTTCTACTCACTATGTTGTTTCTAATGAAATATATCATTGTTATTTGAAATAATATACTAATTTTATATATGGAGATCAAACTTTCTACACAAAGCGCATGATTATTACAAACAAGAAAACATACACATAAATAAACTATTCTAAGAATTGAATTGAAACTACCCTAGAAATGAAATAACATCTATTCTAATAGTATACACCTTATTCAATTATAAAGAAAGCACTTACTTGAAATAAGGTTTTAGCCTACTTTGATTAAGTGACTCTGTAGAAATGTACTATTTATATCCTTCAATTTTCATGCCTCAATTGGAAAAATAACATGTATCTCATATGGTCGTAGCTAATGTGTCTACATTTTCCTAGGTATAAAAAAATTTTGAGTCATATAACAACACCTTGTTGCTGAAAGTCAAAGTATTACTCTTTATCTATCTATCATGCCATTCTTTTTGTCTCACCTTTTCTACTCCTTAGATCCATCAGGAATACACCCTTTGTTTATCTAATTACACCATTTTAGTTAGGCACTTTGTAACGCATGTTTCATCATCAAAATTGGAAACTTTCATGATTATTAAAAATGATACCATAAACTCAAACAATAACAATGCTTATTTACCAAACAATAGTTGGAAAGGTGTTGTTTTGTTTAATCTCTTTTATGTTGTCTTGTAATCCTATAATACTGACACTTCTTTTTATCCCAATCCTTTGGACCGATGTTGCATATATTAGTGAGAGTATTGCATATTATTTTTTGAACAATTCAACTATTCCATTCACTTGTAGATGGTAGGGTATTGTCTTATGATGCATGACCATAAATTCTTATTAAAGTATGTTCTGGTTTCATTATGACAATGTGTGCCCTTAGTTCTTATTAGGATTAAAGGGTATCCATATCGGATAATGATGTTTTCCCATATAAATATAGCTACTATTGTTTTCGTGATAAATATTTTGTTGGTGCAACTTCAGCCCAACAAGTCAAATAGCCTATTTTTTCTATAATATAACATGCTCTAGTTCGTTGCACAAATAGATTAATTGGCCCCACAAACGTTGTGGATCATTTTTCAAATGTTTATTAGGGAATAATTGGTTTAAAGGTCATTGCATCCCTCTTGTTTAACTTCCCAACACACTCGGAAAATATCGTAGTTGCGTGCGTATTCCCTTACGTCATGAAATAAATTTTACCATCATAGTCCTACAATAAGAAATTTTTGAAAACCTAGAGATATCTATAAAAATATGATATAAAGTGAATAATACCATAATAAAAATACATTATTCAATCAAGACAAATAAAAATATACCAAACAAGGACTTACACCACTAGATGCTTATTTCTTTTTAAGACCCACATAGATATAATTTGATAGAAAAGTTATGTAATAATACTTTGTGCCAAATTTAGGTGTCTACACTCCCCCCTTTTATATAGTGAATGGATTTTTCTAATTTAAAGTAGAAAAGAGAGTGTACTGATAATGCCATTGATTTACTAAAGTAAAGATATTTTGAGCATTCTGTATTCATGTTAATCTAGGAAAAAGTAACAAAATCATGATTAACAATATGAGTCACTAGTTGACCACATGGAGATAGGCATAATGTGCAATAATTAATAAAGTATTTAAATATTAGGAAATTTGAGTTGCATAAATTGAGGACTGATGGTGATCAATCCCAAATATGTAGTAGTTAGAACCATGAAGGAAATTGATTTC
The DNA here is from genome assembly GCA_018340775.1 of Taxus wallichiana var. yunnanensis. Classification (NCBI taxonomy): domain Eukaryota; kingdom Viridiplantae; phylum Streptophyta; class Pinopsida; order Cupressales; family Taxaceae; genus Taxus; species Taxus wallichiana. The sequence goes on along the minus strand of CM031239.1, from coordinate 971,719,630 downwards.
CCAATGCACCAAATAAGGGTGTCATAGGTCATATAACTTCCTCAAAGCCTTCCCAAGAGAGTGAGAGGAAGAGTTTCAAAATTTTTCTAGCCCCAAATTAAATCTTCTCGCCTCAAAATAATGTTGTAGACATATCTAGGTCCCAAGTTTGAAAAGTAGTGCAATTTATTAAGTGAATGAGGTACTCATGCAACCACCATGTAATGGATGAGTACTTAGGTTCGTAATATGTGAAGGTGAAGGGGATGAGATATAATCATTCCACCACACCAAGAATTGTAATAATCAATCATAAATTTGGATTCAATTCATAATTTTCTATTTTGACCCTATATTTATGATAAATATCGTGGAATCTTGATTTGAATTCTATAATTTTAGTATTCATGCATTCTTGTGCCTAGATCGAAAAATTGTATCAATAGATATCTCATTTTTTTGACTTGTATAGATTTTTTAGATTGAATAACAAACCCATTTATTTCCCCCTTTCGATGAGAGGGATGAGACAATGATGAATCAATTCAACTAAAAGTAATTGATTGAAGTGAGTGAAATAATTGATTTGGTTCTTATAGCCATATATGAGTTGATAGTGTTGAGATATGAAATTGATATAGGTAAAGTAGAAATATTCTACAACCAATGCTTTATAGGTACAAATGACATATTGGTGTAAAAGTAGGTGAAATAAAAATCCAAAAAAAAAAGCTGTGTAATATTTTGATAAGCGAGGCTCAAGATATTTTACGACAAGCTTGAGGCAATAATTGAGTAGTTGAATAAAATAATATATAGTAAAGTTTGAAATGTCAACTTACTATAAATAGTAAAGTTCAAAATTCAATTGTAAAATCATTTATACTCTACGTGATATTGATTTGAGATCTAGCATAGATATAATGTTACGCATTTGGGAACCTAGATATTACATTTTAAAATATTTTCAAAGGTCATTTAGTCATAGGAATTGGTGAGATGGGGAACAACTCAAAACTTTGCATTCGTCTTATAATTTAGTCAATTTTTTTGAAAATTTGCATTTCATCATTTTTGTGTAGGAAAAGGTTTAAAATGAAAGTTTGGTAAATTTTCCTTAGGGATCCAACCACCAAAATTGGATGTTATTATCCAATTTTCGATAAAATCTTGTCCAAGACTAATAGTTTTGAATGATGGCTACATTTGAGTTGCATACTTGGGACTATGTCCAAGTATTTTGTGGATTATTTGAGACTTGTAGCTCAAGACCCCAAACATGCACATCCTCATTGAGAAGTGGAATGCAAATACTTACAATTTATATCTCTTGATAGGAAATATGTGTTGAGCTCAAATTCCCCATCCCAAATCGAATGATCTAAAGGCAACTACTCTCCAAGTTGTGGGACTTAAAAACAAACCTCCAGAGAAGGCCGAACTATTCCTATATAAAACTACTCCTATAAACTATCTAAATCTACTCTATAAAACCAAGACACTCTCAAATGAGGGAAAATGAAAGAAAATGAAGGAGGAGAGGGCAAAATTTAAGAGCCACAGTCCAAAGCAACATTCAAACTTCCATTTTCACACAATGCACAATAGAAATAAACCCTGCAAAGTGAATAAACATACACAACATACCTACAAGTAAATGAAGAGGAAAGAAAATGCAATAAAACACTAGCTAGAGTAGAATAATAACCACAAAACAAGTATTTTATTGCTTAGAAGATGCACAAATCATTATAATGGAGGAAGAAGGTATAAACACATTACAAAATCCAAATCTAAGGCTTGCAACTCAAGAACACTTGTGCAACACTTTGAAATGATGCCCTTGCATTCTAAGAGTATCCAACATTACAAATGAGCATCATTTTACAATATATAGAAAATGGGAAAGAGAGAGAGAGAGAGGGAAAAGAGAGGGAAACTCAGATTTCCTCCTTCACCACCAACAACATGCATTAAATGACTAAAAATAGGCATGGGAAACCTTCAAATCCATTCCCCATGATACTTTTCTTTTGGGAGAAAGAATGGGCACCATACCTCATTAAATGTGGTAGTTGAGCTACCTAGAACTTTTTTTTTAATGTTGATGGATGTTTTCCTCTTTTTCACCCACCTACCCTCACCTAAATTAAGAAATCTTTTTTTTGGTGTGTAGAGGATGATGAGACCTTTCCAATGGTACCAATTTTGTGAAATTTGGAGTTACAAGGAAAAAGATTATGGCCATTTGAAGTTCATGGGGGGTCGAGGAGGTCATGGGTTCCATGCCACATGCTACTACATTTACATTAATCATTTTTTTTGTGGGTGGATGGATTTGATCGATCGGGAACTCAGGAGAAAGGGAATGGAATGTGTTCCTTTTCCCATCATGGACTCTTTCCACACATCACTTCATCTTGCATGGTTTGTGTTTGGGTAGAAGAATCGGCATCTCCATGGGTGGAACTATGTTCAAATAGTTCCATTCCCTTAGTTCCCATTGTCCCCAATCCCTTTTCCCATAAAACTCTGTGGATTACCTTGTCCTGCACTCCATTCTTCCATTTTTTTCCTCTCATTTCCATTAGTTCCAAGAACTAGTTATTTAATTAGTAGTTCTTCTGAATTCCTTTGGTGCCCCAACCAATTCCTTCGGAACTGTAACCATCACCTCTCTCTTCCCCTTTTACACCCCAACATTCCACTTTTCACTTATCCACATGAATTAAACAATGTATGGAAGAACTTGAATCCCCGAGGAACTATTCCTTTTTGTCCCAAAAAACTTCCTTTATCCATAATTAACATTATCCCAAAATACCCCTGAATGAAATTGTAGATTTGTTTTGGTGGAAATGCGGTGAAACCCAAAACTGAACAAGGAAAAAATTGTTCCTCATGTTCCCCAACCTCCAAAATTTGGATTTATTTTTACTTGGAAATTTCCAATTTTTTTTTCAAATTTTTCTAAGTATTTGGATTTTAAGCTTGCAAAAAGGAGAAAATGCCCATTGAAATGATTGCACCTACCCAAATCATGAAAATTACCTTTTTTTTTTTTTTCTCTAAGACTCCATCATACTACCTTAATCCAAAGATGTCAAGTTGGCCAATTTTTAAGGGGTACAAAATTGGATAATAGTTTGGCAACTCAATGGGGTAATCTTCCTACTAGATTGAAGAGATCAGTGGCCTTGAAGCATCCATTGGGCATGGAGTCAACCTAATATTTTGAAAATTGATCTAAAACTTGAATTTCTCACCCCTAAATCCACCTAAACATTACCTAACTAAACTTGATTTGATCATGCTTTGAACTTGATCATTCTCATTATAAAATTATTTTGAATTAAGTTTTATGAGAGTGGAAAATTTTTTTGAATTTTCTTTTTCACCATTTTCTCCTAAATCTATGATGAAACTAAACAAATAACCCCAATCTAAATGCATAATGTTTGATCATTTTCTATATTTGGGGTTGAATGAATGAGCTCTCTTGAAAAAATACCCCAAAATTTGATTTTAGTTTCTTTGCATTTGATTTTCTATGAGATATTGCAGCTGATCCTTGAAACCTTAAACTCTTCCCACCTCATACTTCTCTATAAATCCTCCATGAAAACATTGTGTAATGAAAATGCCACCCAAAAGAAACAAAAAACATATGCAAAGCACTTAGGGAAAGGAAACTACACTACTAATAAAAAATGTGTGCTAAAGCACTTGGAGGAATTGAAAACTAATCTACTATGTACAAGATGTAATGAAAAAAACTTAATGGGAATGCTTGAGATAAATCCCATTGATTGGGATTTGTAATGCATTTCCATCAAGGTCAGATAACTCAAAAGAGTTAGCTTCTTTGCAAGCACTAATGATATATGGCCCACTCCAAATTGCATCAAACTTAGAGTGTCTCCCCTGGTTTAGCTCTGTCTACATCCCATTTCAAGACCAATCACCAACTTTGAATATCTAAGCTCTAGCCTTTTTTATCAAACCATTGTTTGGTTGATTTTTGATGTTTTTCTAATTTGATCATGGATAATTTCTTAATTCTTCAAGCTCAACCAATTCTTCCATTCTAATTTCTCTTTGATCTACACCTTCAAATTCCAATTGTTGAGCTAATTCAAGTGAAGGAAATTCAAGTGAAAAAAGGAATCCTAGCTTCTTTTCCATAGACAAGTTTGTAAGGGGAAGTACCAATTTCCTTCTTCATTGTGATCTTGTCATCCCAAAGAGCATTTCTCACCTTTGTATGCCACTATTGTCTTTGATTGATATCCATTGTTTCTCTTCATGATCCTAATCAAGTTCTTGTTAGTGGATTCTGCCAAACCATTACCTTGAGGGTAGTAGTTGGAAGAAGTCTTCAAATAAATTCCAAGTCCAAGAGCCCAATCAAAAATTTAGATCCTAAGAAATATTTTTGCATTATCAGAGATGATAGTTTGAGGATACCAAACCTTGTCACAATGTCTTCAAGGAAGTCAAATATAATGATTCAGTTGCTTCCTTTGAGTGGCACAACCTCTGTCCACCTAGTAAAGTAATTATTGTTGTTAAAACCCATTTGTGACCAACACTTGATGGAGGATTGATCATGCCAATGAAATCAAGACCCCATTGGGAAAATGGTTGATCTATCTTGAATTGGATGAAGTGGAAGGGCAACCAACCTCTTCTTACCAATGAAGAAAGCACATTCCCTTGCATTTTCTGACCCATTTGTGAGCATCAACAAATAATGTGGGCCAAAAGTAACCTTCCTTTAAAATTTTCATTGCAGTGGCTTTGGCAGAGAAATGTCCACCAGAGAAACCATCATGGAATTCTGCCAAAACCTTGTCTACTTGTTCACCTTCAATACATCTCAACAAAACTCCATCAATGTTTCTTTTGAAAAAAATCCCATCAATTAATGCATAAGGAATGGACTGATGTAGCCTCAGATGTCTCCTTTTTTTCTTGTTTAGGCCAAGAGGATATGTACCAATAGATAAGAAGGTAGTCATATCACCAATCCAACTATGATGATTATTAATTACATTTCCTTCATCCTATGCTGAATTTCAACATTATGTGGAGATTCCTCATTCATGAAGAAGAGGTTTCTTGGTCATTTTGAGCATCCAAAGCAAGCTTCTCACAAAGTTTCTCTACCTCTTACCAGCTTTTGGCCTTAATAGTCACATCATATTCCATGATTTTGGTCACCCATCCAACTCTTTTCTCACTTTATTTTGCTCTCCCATAATAAAGTCTCTCACACTGAATGTGAGACTAGAACTTTGATATGATTAGTGGAAAACATACTCTTGAATTTCTTTAGAGCCCTCATGATAGAAAAGACCTATTTTTCAATGTGATTATACTTTCAATTCATAATCCTTCAAAGTTTTTTTTGAAAAAAAGGCCACCGGTTTGTTCCAATCCTTGATCATTTTGTTGAGTCAAAACAACAACAATATGCTAGATTCAGCTCCATATGCATATAAGATAAAATCCTTTAGGATAGTTAGGATTGATAAGTGTAGGAGCTTGAGAAATTTCTTGTTTAATCTTGGAAAATATTTCTTTCCTTCTTTTTTGTCCATTTGAAAATTGAATCCTTCTTCAACATTAGAGTGATAGGCCTAACTAATCCTACAAAATTAGGAATGAATCTCCTAACAAAGTTAATCTTTCCAAGGAATGATTGCAATGCTTTCTTGTGAGTTGGAAAGGAAAGAGAGAGAGATGGTTGAGATTCTTTTTGGATCAATGGAAATGCCATCCTTTGAAACAATATGCCCCAAAAGATTTACCCCTAGGGACTACAAAGTTACATTTCTTGGGATTAAGAGACACCCCATATTCCCTACATCTCTCAAATACCTTCTCAAGATGGTTGATATGATCTTTACTTTGCTTTGAGAAAATGGTAATATCATCCAAGATAGAAAAGGATGAATTCATTGATATACCCTTTGAAAGCAATGTCCATTTCTCTTTGGAATGTAACACCTACATTTGATAAACCAAAAGGCATTTTTGATATGCATATGTTCCCCATTTGGTTGTAAATGCAATCTTGAACTTGATCCTCCTCCCTAACCTTGATCTGATTGAAACCTGAGTATCCATCAAGCATAGAAAACCTTTCAGCTCTCTACTACCATTTTGTAGAATTTTTTCCATAGAAGGTAGAGGATAGTGATCCTTTAGGGAGGCTTTGTTCAAATCTCTAAAATCAACACAAAGTCTGATTTCTCCATTCTTCTTCCTCACCGGAACAAGATTTTCCACCCATGTAGAGTATTTGATAGGAAAAATTATTTTTTCCTCAATCAATTTGGATAACTCCTTCCTCATGAGGGGCTCTATCTTGGGGTTAACTAGGTCTTTGTTTTTGTCTAATTGGCTTGACATTAGGATCAAGATCAATGGAATGTTGGAAATGTTTGGATCAAACCCTTAAGGTCTTCATAATCCCATGAGAATACATCATTGAATTTTTGACACAAGGAGATAAAAGCTTGCTTCTCATTCTCATCACATACCTTTCCAAGAAAAGTTCCTTTCCTTGTGTAATGGTGACTGGTTGACTGATCTTCTTTCTTGCCTTGTTATTATTCTTCTTCTTCTTCTCTCTGAATTCATCATCATGACTGAAAAATATGCTCCAAGGTGACCAATCCTTTTGGAAATTTGTTTTTCTTTAATTGAATAATTTGATCACCATAGCTTGTCATGTAAATCAAATTGCATTCTTGAAGAAAATTCAACTTCATTTTGGATGAATTGAATAATTTTTTCATCATTATCAAATACTTTCCAGCTAGTTTCATTATCTAGAATGGATGGTCTGACCACCACCTTGATGTGTTGCATTTCCTTTAACAAGATCCTCAACATAGTGAGAATTGTGAACCAAGAGGCTGCCATCTGGTCTTCTTCTTTTTTAATTTTCTAGGCACCACTTTGTAGATTAAGAGCATCAAAACTCTCCAAAAGATCCCAAACTCTGTGTTTATAAGCTTTCAAAAGCTTATTCTTTTTGTGGCACACTTCCCTCTAACTTGGTGGATGACCAATTCAATATCCCCAAATATTTGCAATGTTTTGATTTTCTCTTTTCAACAATTAGAAGACCATGCACCAATGCCTCATACTCTTACATTGTTAGAACATGCAAACTACAATCTATGAGAAAAAATAATTTCTCATTCATTGGAGAAATTAATAACACACCTTCCCCCAACTCCATTTCTACTTCTAGAACCATCAAAGAACATCTTCCATAATCCAAAGCACTATCCTTTTCTTTCTTGAGTGGTGTGGTAAAGTAGACCCTTCTTCAAGAATGCAATAGGTTCCAAGTCCAAGTTTCCAAAGTTGTGTCATAAGGATCAAATCATAGTGTTCTTTGGCCCATTCATCTAATAAAAGATCAAGAATTGAAGGAGGAATAGGTTGCTTTCTTCTAAAACTGACTCTTGTTCATGGTCTTCTTGTATTATATAGAAATTTGATTGGAGAGGAGTGGATCATAAGACTCAATATGATAAGAAAATATAGGCTCAACTTGTATGGTAAATCTTGTACCATATCTAGTTCTTAGGAGCATATGAGTCCAATCTAAGACAAGTAAGCCACCCACTTTGGCTATGAAATCTCTTGATAAGAAAATGGAAAACATGGGAGGAAGTCAATTACTAGATATATCATGAGTTATGGTTAGACTTGACAAGCATGAAGGGTTAACTCAAGATATTTTATCACTCCTAAGATGCTAATGGTTGAACCATCAAGTTGTAGAACACCTTTAGAAATAGGGTTGTACTTAAGACCTAGGATATCAACAATATTTTTGGGCATTACAAAAGTACTAGCCCCTGAATCAATCATGCAATTATGAACCAAATGTTTTCCCACAATTAAGGACATATAAAAGGGTGGGGTTTTACAACTTTTTACTTACTCTTTCCTTTTCTTTGGCACAAATTGACAACAGCATGAGAGTTTTTTTTGAACAATTGAATCAATTTGAGGAAGTTTTGAGAGCTTCATGTAGAGATCCCTTTGTGATGGAATAGCCAAAGCATCCCACATTGTCACATTAACATTTTTTTTCTTCATCTTCTCAACAATGTTGAAAGGAAGGCCCATGGACTTGTGCATTTGAGGTACAATATTCTCTTTCCTTGATTTCTGCAACATTGGGATAGGCATATTTTGGTTGGGAAGCAACTTCCTTGTCTAAAACAAGTCTGCTAGGAACCTCAGGCAATCTATTTTACTTGCATCTATCCCAACTTCTTTTTCCTTTCCTTATTGATAGTGTTGCCTTGATTAGAAGAAGATGAAGGTTGAGAATCCAACATTCTCTTCTTAAACCTTGTTATCAACAACATGAGTATGAGGCCTACTGTTGAACTTCCCACTTGCTTGATTCATTGCACAAAAAACTCATCAGTCCCAAAGAACATAAGATTAGTATCTAGATTGACTTCTTGAACTCCTTCCACATTAGGATTGGTTGCTTCTATAAATGGTTCTTGCTGATTGGAAGAATTTTGAACCATAAAGGCCTGAGCTTGCAATGCATTTGCACAAATAAACTGATTATGTGGTTGATTGCATGGGAAACACCATTTTGTTTCTTGTATCACATTGTTTTGCACTGGAACCAATGCTTTACTTGAGCTAGCAACAGAAGTGACTGAGTAGGAGAAACTGTTTGAAGTGGAAGATGTGCATTTTGACCTTTCCACCTATCATTTTTTGATTTTTCCCATATCTTTGGTTAGGGTATTGGTTTTTATAGGGCTGATAACCTTGGTTGAATCCTTGGTTAGAAGATTTCCCTTGGTTAGGATAATTTCTATAAGATTGGGCTTGTTGTTTTTCCAAGGATATAACTTTTTTGAAAAAATTTATCAAGGCCTTCATTTCATCATCATCCTTTTTCTTTTGAGGAGAATAGGATGTGGAGGAGAAGATTGGGAACTTTTCTCAAGAATGGGAGCAATGGTAGGTTGTGGAGCTTGAGGCAATTCAGGGAACAAAGGCATAGGCATCTAGGGGCTATTTTTCCAGCTTGTATTAGAAAATTCTCATCCCTAATGGCTATTGGATAGGCATCAAGGAAATTGAATAACACCCATAGATTGTATCATAACAAATAATATCATAAAATTCAATGCTCTTAAGAAATAAAGAAAAGCACCTTGTGGAGTTGGTCTCAAGAGAGTTGGAATTTGTCCCATGTCTTCTAAAATCTGAAATTGAAATCCCCATGAGCTCATTAGGAGCCCTCTTAATAGTTTTTAGTTGTTCTAACAAGGAAATGTTGTCTTCCTTTTCCCCAAATTGATTGCAAAGGGTTGTTGTGTCCAAGTCATCCCAATTATGAATGGAGGCAGGTCTCTCAAGCTTCTATACCATTGAAGTGCTTTACCTTTAAAAGAAGAAGAAGCCTAACTAACTAACATCATCTTTCATCATAACTAAAAATGAAAAACATTATTGATATCTTGAATGTGATCAACTCGGAGTAGTAGAATTTTCACCAGTGAAGAAAAGGAATACTTTTCAAGGCTGTCACTGGAATGTCATGTTGTGCATTAAGAGAAAGAGGGATACCACCAGTGAAGTTGAAAATGGTAAATTCCTTTATTGTGCCATGAATGCAATAGGTCTTAAAACTCTAGAAGACAACAAGAAAGGCCTACTAGAGGTGGAGTAGAAAGAGTTTCTATTTGGAGGAGATGGTGATCTCTGAATTGATCTACCTATTTTTCTTCTCCTCGGTGATAACTACAAGTAATCAAAAGATCCTTCTTCTATTGTTTTTGACCTTGTTTGAATTCTTCTCATGAAAATGAGCACTTTGACTACTTGAAACTAGTTGATATGAAGATTGGAGTCACCAGATGTGTAGAAACAAGCCTCCAAAGGCTAGAAATTACTAAGTCACACACCAAAACTTAGCAAAAATGAAAATAAATTTTCAAATGTCCCCCAGGCATGTGCAAAACTATTGAGCTCAAAATTACACCCATCCCAAATTAGATGATCTAGGGATTTGAGGCAACATGGGACTGTCTCCAAGTTGTGGGACTTGCACTGAGACAAACCTCCAGAGAAGGCCAACTTCCTCTACTTATTCCTAATGCTAAAACTACTCCTAGAAGGGAAATGCAACTATCTAACTCTACTCTATGATTCCAAGGGACCAGGAGAGAGAGGAGAGATGCATAAAATGAAATCCTAAACTAAGGGAGGTGATAACACCAAGAACAAGGGGAAAGACACTCTCAAATGAGGGAAAATGGAATAAAATGAAGGAGGAGAGGGCAGAAAATTAAGAGCCACAAGTCCAAAAAAAACATTCAAACTTCCATTTTCACATAATGCACAATAGAAATAAACCCTTAAAGTAAAGTGAAAAACATACACAAATATACCTACAAGTAGATGAAAAGCAAGAAAATGCAATAAAACACTAAGCTAGAGCAGAATAATAATACAAAAACAAGTATTTTATTGAAGATGCATGCAAAATCATTACAATGGAGGAAGAAGGCATAAACACATTGCAAAATCCAAATCTGAGGCCTACAACTCAAGAAAACTTGTGCAAACACTTTTTGAAATGATGCCCTTGCATTCTAAGAGTATCCAACATTACAAATGAGCATCATTTTACAATATATAAAATATGGGAAAGAGAGAGAGAGAGAGGATAGAAACTCATTTTCTTCTTCAACCACCAACATTGGGGAGATTGCATGACTAGTTCCACATGGGATACTATAGTCCATATTAATGTGGCTTGTTCTAAGTGCAGGATAATCGATGATCGAGGAACCTATGACCCAAAGGAACTATTCCACTTGTTCCTTATGGGTGTGTCATATCAACATTGGTCGTTGGTTTGTGTTGTGGACAAAGAATTGGATTGTGGGTGGAACTTTGGAATAGCTTCATCCATTCCATTAGTGCTTGCATTACCTGCTTTACCTATAATGCTCTATTCCCTTATCCTCTAATGTGTTCCCTATTCTATTAGTTGGATGATTGATAGAACCGAAGAACTTTCACTTTAGTAGAACTGTTCCTTGTGTTCCACCGGGACTCGCTTTACTCGCAATACATTGTTTTATTTGTCCCGTGGCCGATCAAAAATGTAGGGAACTCAAAGTCCTGAGGAAATGTTCCTCCGGGTGTCCTAAAAACTTGATTTTTAGAAATTAAGTCTCGAAACCCCTTCTATGGTGATACGGAAACAAAAGGAACACGGGAACAATTCCATCTGTTCCTCCCACGCCTGATTTAGCCGATTTGGTTTAGAATTTCCTAATTTTGATGAAATTTTCTCTCGCGTTTGGGATTTTAAGGTCTAAAGAAGGAGAGGGATGCCTTGGAATGATTGCACTGCCCTAAATCATGAAATTTGCATGTTTTTTTTCTCCAATTTTTTCTTTGAGGCTCCATCATACTACCTTAGTCCAAAGATGTCAAGTTAACCAATTTGCAAGGGGTGCAAAATTGGATAACAAGATGGTTGTTACACTAGAGGATATATGGTATATTACATGATTTCCTATTTTAGGTGAGTGGTTATATGTCTTACCCGTATCTAATCCATTGTATATGAGGAGGAATCATTAGTTTTAGCTGGGGAGGGTAAGAGTAGGACATGTAGGATCTAAAGTAAATATAAGGGACATTATATAGGTATACATTCCATAGATGTGTAAATTTATTTGTATATTAATCACTTCATTTTTGGTAATTAACAAAATTTAGGGTTTCTATTTTATATTGGTTATGTAATATTGTATTTTGTATTAAAGAGAGGAGTGTTAGATATGTTTGGGTTCAATGTTTATTGGATCATTTATGCATGGATTCATATATATTCATATTAGAGAGCCATGTCAAGGGTTTGGGAGCTGTCACTTGACTCCATATATGGGTGTATGAGCATATTGCAATGATTCATACAATGAGAGTGACACAAGGAGACTAGAATCATATCTAGATATTTATAACTTGGTGGGCCATTTCAAGATAGAGAGGCATTAGTAGCATGGAGTAACAATAAATAATAGATAGGTTGTCTCTTGGGGCCATTATTTGGAGGCCGAAAATATTACATGTGTTGGCTTGATGATGCCATGGGGTTATGGTGGATGACAAAGTGACTATGTGATTAGAGGATCATTTCATAAGTCAAAGAGAGAAGCTTAATATGAGTGCCTAACCCATCGGTTTGGGGTGATTTAGGATGTGCACTTGACACATTACCCATGGAGGAGGTCACATCAAGAAACATACCAAGATAATGAGATTCCAATGATGATAAAGGAAGATCTAGCTCTATTAGTATTATATGACATGGACCCACTCATGGTGGTTAGTGAAAGAGTTGATTTTGGATATATAGATGTATACACTCAATGGTGGATGGGTTATTTATGATTATATTTATTTCTAGCAGCAGTAGGGGGCCCATACAAGGTGTAGGTACAAAATTAGGAGGTGGAGGTGGATATATTCACAAATAGTATGAGTTTATAGTAGAGGTGAGGGAGTCATGCACCCATAAATAGGAGGAGGTGGGTCACCACTAGTAGGTGTGCCCCTAGATGATGTAGTAGAACTAAAATTTCATAACATATGTATAATTTGACTCAATTCATTCATTGTAGTATTTAAAATTGAATTGAGTATAATGATAATGACCACGATTCATATGTGTGTTGTGATTAGATGATGAGTATTAGGTCATGATGGTGGGTACCTCGGTTTACACCTTGATACAAAATTTACCTACGGATGTTGCATATGTTTGTCTATTAGAGTGTGTCAAGGACATTATAGGAAAACACACACACACACACACACACACACACACACACACACACACACACACACACACACACACACACACACACACACACACACACACACACACACACACATATTTTGATCCAATAGTTATTGCATAAAAATATGCATAATATTGGTTGATTAGAGAGATGACCGATAATATAAGCTAGAAAGTTATCCCGTATCTCCACTAGGGGAATTTCTCACAAAATATATTTTTAAAAACTAACGGCTTCCTCAAAGGCATATTTTGGTAGATCTTAGCCTCTCTACAGAGGAATGCATTATATGAGGAGATGAATGATGGAATGTATTGAAAGAAATAATGCCATTAGTTCTAAAATTATTTAACTATTTCTCTATAGTGTAATAATAATTTTTATGTTGTCCATTATGTAGTGATAACAAAAATAAGGTCAACCTTTCACCTTCTCATGTTTATGAGGAGGGTGATGATAATTATATGGTCATATGATCAATCATTTATACAATAATGTACACCAAATATCATGTGTCTATCTTGAGCCTTATTAAAGTGAAGTGGTTCTTTCTTATACATTATAAGAAGCCCTATGTTGAGTATTAACATGATAAAATACTATCTTTATAAAATACCTTAACTTGTATTGAATTATAAAGTGAGTCCTTTATAGTATTTGAATCAGTTCCATTTTAGGAATATGATCATTAACATGTGTAGATACTAGTTCTCATGGAGGTTAGAATTATTTCTTTAAAGATATAAATTAAAGTCAAAGCTCATGGAATGAGTCACACATATCATATAATAACTTCTCCTTAAGAGGATAGATAAGACCATAAGAAACAATAATATTGAACTTCAAAATCAATGGGTTGATAGATTATTTTTGTATACATTCTTTAAAGAATAGGATATATCCACATCTTGGCTCAAATTTACCTTGATGTAAGGAAGTGAAGTGCTCATAATTAACCTTAAGGAATCTATTTCAAATGAAGTAAATGAGAAATGCCTCCTCGTGCACTAGGAATGTACTCAAGGATCCACTAGAGAAATGATGTAACAAATATAAGGATGGGCCTATTAAACTTTCAAGAAAGTCATTTAATAAGATCCTATAATTAGAATGGGATGTTAGTACCCTTTAAGGTGTATGTAAGGGTCACTAGTCCCATAAAATAATTGAAACTGAGGCATGATGAAGTCTCTAGGGAATGAAGAATACATTATTTTATGCGACAATCAAATTTCCATTTATAACATCAGAATCAATCCACACATTATAGGACTTTCTTTCTAGAGATAGGGTATGGAATTTTGTTATAAAGAACATACAACATGCATTAAAGATATGAACTCTTGAGGAGGTATAAAATTTTTATGAAGGGGATCATTAAGAATTTGGACCTTTACATTAATGGTGGCCATATGAATACTATTTTTCTTATGGGAAGAATAATTTTGAGATAAGGGATCATCCATATGAACACTATAAGTACACAAAGATGTGTATCATGAGTTAAAGTCCTAATATCACACATAGTATCTATAAAATAATCATTGATATTTACATGCAATTAATTTGTATCATTAATAGAAGAAGTATGTGCATTGTTTTAATAGAAGAAAGAGTAGGGTAACTTGTTTTTTTCTCTAATTTAATAGGAGAAAGAGACTTATTGTAATCATTTTCACATTATCATGTATAATAAGAGGATAAGTAAATAAAACATTTGCATAATTCTCAATTTTAAGAGGATTATCTAAGTGATGTCTCATTTAGTTGTTTCATTTTACATTTCAAGAGAAGAAGAGGAAAGATGAATTTCAATAGTAAAATTTTCCATTTCAAGAGAAGAATAAGCAAGAGGAAATTCACTTGTATCATTGTCCATTTCAAGAGATGAATAAGATTTAAGACATTCAATTATATCATTTTACATTTTAAGAGAAAAAGTAAGTATATTCATTCATAGCATTCCCTATACTATGATGAGAAGGAAAAATTTCCTATACAATATTATTATAATCCATTTCAAGAGAAGTAAGAGAGAATATCATTTTCACTTTCATGAGAATTGTAACTAACATCATCGTCATAATTGTAATCACTATGAATATCATTAATATTGTTACTAACATTATCATCATAATTGCAATCATTATGAATCTCATTAGAACATTCCTCATATGCATATGCAAAAATAAGTATAATGGATTGATTAAAAGTAAGGGAAGTCTCAAGGAGAGAAGAGGAAATAGTTTCCTCTAATGGAAAATAATAAATATTAGCATGTGAGCATATGAATTTCATAGTGTCCTTTAGTTATAGTTAAGGATCGAGACCATTGGTGATAGGTGGTAATTACGCTTCACATACTTTAGGAAACATTTCACAATCATATCTATTAATAACATCAATAATATCACCCATTCCTTCACATATAGAGAGATTGACTATAGGGACATATGTTGGCTCATTAATAGAAGTATAAGAGAATGATGTGAAGTAATTAACACAATCCATGGAAGTAAAAAATATAACAAAATCTAAGATGATGGGAAGGAATTATGCACCGAGTAACAAATGGATACCCTAGGGAAGCTATGGTTTTGGAAACCAAAGACCTAGTTAGGGTAGGAAACCTAAGCCAAAATAGGTTAAGGATTCAATCAATAAATGGGTTCATCAAATGATTTAACACTAAATTCGATAATAGGTGATTATTACTAACTCATGAATATTTTTGAAAGAATAATTGAATAATTAGATAATATATACAAATATTCAAATTTAGAAACAAGGGTTTACATTCAATGCATCCAAGCAAGTAAATAAGAGGAAATAAGGGTTAGAAAGACCACATAACTAATTCAAAAGATGATATGAGTAGTTAATAAACTAAAATAGGATATGTTTAGGTATTATAATGTTACCGTAAATTCCATATGTGATTTGAGCATCCTGGAACAAACTATAAGATTGGACCAAATCCTCTTGCACTTCCATACCTTACTAGTAGTTCCATCCTATTCATCATGTGATTTTTGGTTTTTTGTGATGCTTTACTTTTTCCCGTACTATGTGTGTGTAATTTTAGAAGTATTATGATGATAAAACTTGTACCCTTATACCTAAAAACCTATCCTCCTACACCAATACTCAAATGAATGTTAGACACAAAAACAAGGTTAGGCACTTTGATATATATTGGATAGATAATTAGACCTCCTAACAAAATTATATGGATATTTCACTTTGAAGTTTTGAACCTAGTGGCACACAAATATTGAATCACATAATAAATGAAAATAAATAAGAATAAAAGAGGACTAATGATAAAAAGGACCCAAAAGCAAGCATGCATGGAACTAGTAATATCTTATAATACTATTGGATGGTTTTGTTTGAAACTGGTAGTTCCATTTAGAGACTTAGAAATGACCAAAAATAAATGCAAAAAATAAATATATTTATGATAAGATGAAATAAAGTAAATAATACCAAAACAACACAAAATACATCATTCAATCAAGCGAAACCAAAATATGTACCAAACAAGGATTCATACAATTAGATGCTTATTTCATTATTTAAGACCAACATAGATATACTCTGCTATAAGTATTGTGTAATAATACTTTGTGCCAAATTTATGTGTCTACAATGTTAATCCTCATGTGCAAGTTCAATATAAGAAAGTTAGACTAGAAGTGGAACATCTCAAATCCTTACTAAATGACCGAGGAAGTTCTTCGTATAATTTTATTTAGGTGCTACCCGATATCCCACCATTGATCACCCTCTTAAGGTCATATGCATCACTATTCTCAAAGTTAGATAAGTCACTCACCACATTCCTAATGGCCTTTCCTAGTTATATCAATGGTGATGGAGATTTTGGCCATGCGATACCCGACTATAGCATGTGAGAGGTGTGTTTTCACAATGTTAGTTCCCTCAATTTTCTCTTGTCATTTCCCTTACTAGGCGAATTGAAAAAGAATAAAAAAATCAACAACGAGGTAGTCAATAATTGATATGGTGGATATTATTAGTGGTTAGGTCTATTAAGATAAGCCAAATGATCTTCTATCACATCTTTCTAATTTGATTACACATGTTGCTTGATTTTTCTTTGTGACTTGCTAATTTTTGCTTTGGCCTCTTTTCCCAAGGTATTTCGTATTAATTTTTAGTTGAAAAGTTTCTATTATGGATTTTATTTAGTTACCTTTACTTACTGTTAAATGTAAGTACTTTTAATTAGATATATGAAAGGGTTTTTGTGATCCTTTTTGATCTTTCATGTTGATTTGATGTATTCTTTCGAGGTCTTTGCTCTTGCTACCCATTTTTTCTATGATTAATTCTGCACAATATATATTATTAATACAAGACAATTTTCAATTAAAAATTTATGTGTTAATAATCCCACACATATAATAATTGTGAGCAATAGGTGCTTTATAAGGCATTATTGATGCCAAAACAATTCCAATAATGTAAAATGCTAGAGGGTTAAATTTTTGAATACTTCCCACTCAATGTGATTCCCTATATGAACATCCATAGCCATAAATTTTCCTAACATGTTCCTTGTCATTGTTGATTCCTTTTAGGAGTTAAGAACATGGATTTGAATCTTAAATTTTTAACTATCCAATAAAATATTTAAAAACACCTCTCAAAATCTCATTTTATTTCCATTCAATATAGATATGGAAATACGATGATGAATTAAGAAGATACAAATGAAAATCATCAAAATTATTATGAATGAGGTGTAACTATAATGGAAACAAGGGTTTGTAATGGTGTGAATTGTTCACAAAATTCCCAATGCATGCAACATACCAAAAAAATAGAAATTCACATAACTAACTTTGGTGATAAATCGTGTGTTGTATTATAAATCATGGATAAACAATAACTATGTGTTTTTATTAAAACCATGAATGAAAAATAAATTATGGGTTATTTTATAAATAATGTGACTTGATTTATTTATTCATTTTCATATTTGTAAAATTACCTTTTTAATGATTATTTTAAATGAGTTTTATAAACTCTAAAGTATTATTCAAAAAGTTAGTTTTAACATCAAATGGTACAAACTATGAATTTTTTTTAATACCACGATTTGTTTTAAATATTATTGTAAAAAAATAAGTTATAGGTGATGAAATGTGGTTTTCAAAATAAAAACCACAAGCCTACTAGAATGAAACCATAATATCCCGATCTTAAAATCAAGATATGTAAATAATGTAACTTTATTTTATTAATTTTTTTCCTAATTATACAATTCTCGTTTGTAAAGAGTACTTTAAATCTATTTTTATACAAATTATAAGGTATTTTTAATAAATTAGGTTTTAAATTTAAATGTATAAAATCTACCTTTCTTTATTAAAACCACAAATCTCCATAAATAACCCTAATATATGACATTAAATTTAAATAGTCAACACACCAAAAGCATTCAAAAACACTACAAAATATTACAAAGCTAACATTCAAGTGACACAAATTTACAAAATAAAAATAAAATGGAACTTATAAATAAGAAATAGAAAATGAAACAACCATAAATACAATATATTTAAAAATTAGAACATGAAAGGAATGATAAGAAGATTGTTCCAAGCCATAAGATATCATTCTAATAGAACATCACATACAATGAATTAAATTCTCTTACATTTTTCAATAATCAAAATGTACATATAGGATGGGGAAGTGCAACTACCACCTAGAGTAGTGGTGAGAACTCTCACTAATTGATACTAAGCAGTACTAGAAAGCTAACTCCACACAACTAGTACACCTAAGCAAGATATCTCAACAAGTGTTGAGCTAACAAAAGTGTAAGAATTATCCTAATAAACAAATAAAAGGATAAATAATAACATACTCTAACACTCCCCCATAAACATAGCTTAGGTGGGTGGAAAGTCCTAGCAACAAGGCTTGATGAGGTACTCACGTACAATAACTAGGAAAAAAAAGTTACCATGGATGAAAAAACCACTGCAAGGTACCCAAAAACTAGTAACAACAAAGTAGAGAGAAAAACCACAACAAGGCATCCCAAGAATCTCGGCTAAAAAAATCATACTTTCTTTGAAGAAGAAGTTTGGTCTGCACTATGGTATGGATCCACTGCTCAATCACAAAACTCAAAATCAACTGACACTTTGTGATACAACATAATAGCTCCATACTAGGAGACTATCAATGGAGTCTTTAACACTGTAATTCAACAAAATAACTACCCTTCAAAAGGAGAACAAGCTCAAAAACAAACTGAAGGAGACTGTTAGAGGTGATGTCGAAAGTACAAGAAATCACCAAACATAGTTTAATCTACTACTAGAAAAAGGTGTGCCACAAACCAATAATAACAACCAAGGTAAGGACATGAGACCCAAAGAAGCAGATCAACACCACACCCTCCCATACTACTAAATGGGTGAAGTGATGCTATAAAATCTGCATGAGTGGCCACACTACTACTCAAACACTAACAAATGACACTGAGATCCACCATAATAGCTCTAGATCAAGAGAGACTATCAACATGCGTAAAAAGTATAAAAAATATAGATACAAAATCTCTCAAAAATAAGAGATAGTTAGTACACATACTAAATTAAATAACTCAAAATAAGGAGCTTTACATTGTAGGAGGTGAAAAAAATGAAGAAAGAAGATGAATGGTGGAGGAGCCGTGCTTGTAAAGTCTCTCAATGAATGCTTATGTCATCACCAAAAAGTGATTATATATCCATCCCAAATAAATAATAATGGTAGAAGAAGATGCTTGCATATAATTTGGTGAAAAGTGCACACCTGGAGCATGCCAAAAACTTCAAAATGTGTGGTAGGTTGATCATGCCTAACAACTGAAATCTCAGGTTTCTTAGGCCTAAGTGAAGGTGCAAAACTCACGTGTAGTTCATGATCCTCATAAAGAGTTGAGAAATAAAAAATGGGAGCTCTGTTAATGAGTGATCCCAATGATTTTCTTGCTCAAAAACAAGTGCCATGGCGAGAATTCCATTTAATAGGTTGAATAGGGAAACAATACCTTGTGAATGTATGCTAATACATCCGCTAGAAAATACCATAGAATAGAGCATGCGAGAACCGAATGTAGTGGTATGATTCTCAAAAGATCCATACATGTGACCATAAGGCACTGAAGTGGGATACAAAGAATGTGTTACTACAATAACATAGGTGCAATAGAACATGTAGTGTTAAGAAAAATAGAATTAAGAGCATTAGCAGCAGGAACAAGCTCATAAACTAAGAAATCAAGGTCAATGGGCGCGGGAGTAGTAGGCTGCAAGTGAACTAGGAGCCATAATATGAGGATGATGTTGCAGGGTAGCAAGTTTCTATTGCAAAGAGTGTATGAGTGCATCTTTATTGTGAATGAGGTTATGAAGAAGAGAGTTTTGATTTTTAAGTGATCTATTTTCTTCCAAAAATTTGACCATGTCCTCCTAAAATCCACACACTTTGGAGAAAAATCTCATTCTCATAAGCCATGATAGATGCAAGAATGCAACACCTAAAAAATTTAGGATGTCGGGCTCAGCTAAAAATGCATCTACATGTGATTACAACACCCCCAAATGTTCACACTTTATAAAGTAGTGTGTTTTACAAATAAAATGGTACCAATATATGGAAAATTAAAAAATATGAGATTTTAGAAAAGACGACACTCAATTCTAAGCTACCGATCAAAAGTTATTACAAAAAAGATTTCCCATAAACAAGGCCTATTTTAAATAAAATGCACTATTTTTTTGTTTTTGGTTTAAATTAAATAACCTGTTTTTATTTTGCAAAAAAAAAATTCTTAGCAAAAAGCAAAAATACAAAAGAGGCTACATTTAAGCACTAACTAGTAGGAATCCATGACTTTAGCCTCCATATGACCACACCATGTAACCAAAGGCTAAGGATGTCATGGGATTACATTTAACCGTAATGTACATATAGGAGGAGGGAAGTTTAACTACCACTGTATCAATGATGAGAAATCTCACTAACCAATACTAGCAAGTAAGATAACTCCACAAGACTAGAAAGCTAACTCCACATAGCTAGTGCTAAATCAATAAGTGTAGAGCTAACACGAGTGCAAGAATGATCCTAAAAAACAAATAGATAACCTACAATAACATAACAAAAGAGCCATGAAGATGGATTTACCTAAGTTAAATTTTGAAAATGAAGAGTAGCGAAGAGAATATTCCCAACAACATCAAAACCATGAAACAAAAAAATGATATAGGAATAAAGAAAAGTTCAAAATGAGGATAAAAGAGAAAGATGTGCTAAATGTAGGGCATAATTGACAAATGAAGAATTTGAAGCATACATGAAAACATGCACATGATATAATAACATATTGAACATGAACATCTCAAGATGATCAACATATATTAATAATAAGATTTCAAAGAGAATTTCATTTAGATCAATTTAAAGAGATAGAAAGACAATAACTACAAGACCGTAATTGTGAAGTAGTTTTGAGTAATTTTAATCTAATGCTATAATTACTAATTCTAAAGGAGAGGGTTTAATAATGATAGATTGTGTGCTACATATGAAAAATAAACCAGAATATGAAATAGATGAAAATATCATAACAATGTATAAAATAATGATTCATAAGAGGAGACGATATCACAATTGAGAATACAAATAGAAAAAAGTTTAATTGATCCCAATGAAATTGTTAGGATAGATTTGAAGACTTTACAATTGTGTTTTTTCCATGGTCTAGAGAAACTTGCTTCACTAAGAATGCATTATATTTTTCAATTTTTTAAACTAGGAATAAATATTTATTCCAACACCCGGAGGCCATATTTGCAACAACTATCAAAGAAGAGAAAAATCATCATTTATTTTGGTCATAAAAAAATATGATTTTTTTTTCCATAAACACCAAATATTATAATTTTTTTATTAGTAAATAGAGGAATAATGGGTCCCTCAACATTTCATTAAATTCAAATCATACTCATACATAAGGTCTAGTCATTGCTAAGCCTTTCTTTAGGGGTGTGGCCCCCACATGTCAAAAAACCGATTTGTATCTCTTGTTATATCTGGCCTTTGGTATTTTTGTACTTCGGGGTATGGTCCCTTTCAAAACCATTTATCACTAATAAAAAAGGTCCAGTCTGCCCAAATTGCAAGAAAAAAAAAAAATATTATTCTTAAAAGCATAAAACCAATACAATCGACTTTCATAGCTCGAACTAAGTTTTTACAAAAAGTCATACAATCTTAAAATAGCAAGGGAAAGTGGTATAATTATATATCCACATAAATACCAAAAACATCAATAATACCAATGATTTTATAACAAGACACATAATTAAAAGATTCTATCCTAGATAACAAAAATACCTCATATAACCAATCTTCCAAATCTAATATCCAAATCTTTCACAACATAGTTTGTCTTATGTAACCACTACCTAGAATATTTTTTAACCTCTACCTAAAATCATCCACAATCATTATTTTTAATCTTTTAAAGTTTCAAAACTTTAAATAAGTTATGCAACCAAAAAAAGAGAAAATGACATCTCTTGATTATGTGAAGTATACACAATTTGAAAAAAACATGCCACATTTAACTCGAAAATGGCCATTTTCCTTCCTTTTGGGTGATTCATACCCCTAAAAATTTCCTATATCTTCACATAGCATGACCTATATCAATGTCATTAATTTTCATATCCATCTCTACATCCACAGTCTCTTCCCCAATAAACAAGAATTTCCAAAATTAGTAGTAAAAGGAAACCTCAAACCAGTCATATAATAGAAGCTAAGAAGCCCAAACATGAAAAAATTAGAAATATATGTAGAGAAACATGCTTTGAAACAAGAAACCTAAAGTTTTACTAACACAATCAAATTTAACATTGTAAGAAAAAAACAAAGGAAAAATAATCGCTTCTTGCCAACACAAATTTAGTAAGGATTTAAGATTTCCTAGTGAGCGATCTTATACAACAAAATTAAAAACTCTCTAAATGGATCGATATGCATGGCCACTAAAAACATACAAAAATATGTTAAACAACCATATTTTCTTCAAAGTAAAGAGTATATAAAAATTGCTGCTAGCTCATTCCAATTTTCTAAAAAAGAGGAATTAGGTCATGAAAACTTTCTACATAAAATGAAATATTTGTTTTCCTTCCCATTGATGATTCTTATTTTTGAATTTTTGAAATCTACATAGAACCCATTCTACTAATTTCATTAAGATATACATGCACATGTGTATCCAAAATATCTTCCTTAGTAAACAAAAAATTATAATATTAGTAACAACATAAAAAAACACAAAACTTCACACTAAATTAGTTGGGAAGCCCAAACTTGGCTAGTTTAGGAAGATATGTAAAACAATAGGATTTGAAAAAAAAACTGAAAAAACAAGGTTTTACAAACAGAAATAAAATTTGGCATTATAAGAATCCCCATAAAAATTGAAAGGATAATCATTCCTTGCCATTATAATATCAATAGGGGTTTGAAATTGCCCATAAAGTGACCAAAATTATAAAAGCAAAAACCTTCAAATGGACACATATTTATGACTCGCAAAAATACCTACAAATTTTCCATATCTACTTGAAACACATTCTACTTAATTTAATTCATATCTATATATACCTTTGAATCCACCATATTTTCCCTACTAAATAAACAATTTGTAAATTTAGGAGTAGTAGGAAAACCCAAACCCTCACATGGCGATAGTTGGGACATCCCTAACATGGACACATTTGGATGAGATGTAAAACACAAAGATTTGAAACAAATGAAAATAGTAGGAATACAAACCTCCAAGAAGACCTAGATCCATGGCCACTAAGATTATAATGTGTTAGAAAATAAGGAAGAAGACAATTCCATATGAGGAGGAACACCTAAAAATATAAGGTTAGGAAGGAAAAAGTACATTTACAAACTTCAAGCTCAAAAATATTTTTTCCAAAGATGAGAGAGAAAAGTACATTTACATGGATTTGTTAAACATTTGTTTTGTATAGATGTTTTTATTTCTAATGACACCCACAATTTAGCTATTACATGATAATCATGATTACGAGACATCATGCACAAAATTCATGTGCAATGTTTGTGAAAAAAATCATTAAGACATGTCAATATCCATTAATGAGTTTCAGAAGATACGATAACATGCCTTACATCTATATAGTCTATCATTTGATGTATTTTGGTACCATGTTTACGGATACAAGATCTTATAAAGAAAAATGTCATGCATAATTAAATGACCTCACTAGTATATTTTGATGAAGTTATGAAAATGTTTGTATTATTTTTTCCCTTTTCCATGATCTATGACACAAAATTTACACAAATCAATTTTTTCTAATGCAATTTTGTCACCCAATTTAGGGTAGAGATGAAATTTTGCAAAAATTGAAAACACCTCTAATACAATGTTAATCCTCCAAATTTAGCAATCTTTATAATCTTACACAAAGAACATCATCATTTGCATTAGCAAGTGACATTGATTTTCAAGAATGAGATCTAACGTAAATGTTTACACATTTTAAATAAATTAATTCTCTCCAAAATTTAAAATACTAACACAAGTTTTGACATAATTGAGTTAGAATTTAAATCGTCCCCTTCCATAATGTCCCATCATCTAATTAGTGTAATCACATGTCCACAAATTAGTATGAAATTAGTCTGTGGTTACAAATTAGATGGTTGGAATGCATTTTTATATGGAAAGTTATCACTAATTAAAAAAACCATCTAGGAATATTGAAATAGGCTAAGTGTGTGTTAATATATTGAAATGATTAGTTTTTTTATTGCATTTGGTGAAACTATACACCATTTGGTTGTAGGTCGAATACATTACAAAAAGGCTCCATCATCACAATATGTGGCTTAGGAGTTCCTTGGGGATGACATTGTCACCTTGTTTTTATTATTAAATCTTTTTTTTGTAAGCCTCATGTTGGCATGTAAAATTTCTAAGAATTTTACTTCACACTCTAAAGAAAAAATTGCTTGTTTTTAGAGTGTCACCAATATTGTCAATTTTACCCATTTGTAAGTGTCAACTTCTGGGAAATGTTGGATGGTTTTGGATTCGTGATTGTAGTCATTCGGAATGTATTCAAGTTAACTTTATGTTGGTATGGTTTAGGCTATATTCTGGAAGCTTTGGACTAGTCTTGGGAACACATTCACTTTTGGTGATTTTTGTGAAGAAGATGTTTTTGTCTTTGATAAAGGTAATCTTCAACTAAATATTATAGGATCTTTGGGTGGATTCAAAAGGAAAAAATGGTTAAATCAAATCTTATGGAATCCTCGTTCATAGAACAAGCATAAATTTTTATCCAACTCCTCTCGGTCCATGTTGTAGCTCAACTCATTATTGCTTCCTCTTACTCTAAAAGGTTGAATTGGATCAAAATTTAAAAATGATGTATTTTAAGTTCTTGAAAATGGTCATAATGAATTTTTTGAGTGTTTTCTGGTCAAAATCATTCACTATACCCCAAAAAACTCAAAGTTTTGGTTTGTGGCTCAAAAGTTACTTTTTGTTATGTTTCTTCATTGGGATGGTGACATCAACACAACTTAAGTGAATGAATCCTATTGGTGCACAATTTTTAAGTGATGCATGTATAATATATGCACTCAAAATTTTCAATCACCCTCTCAAATGTGTGTGTCATCCTCATTGGTGGGTTTGGTTTGACTAAAAGTCAAAATTTCACCTCTCTCCTTGTTTTGTGGAGCAAGCTCTTCCCCCAAGCAAATATGTGCCCACATAAGGTTCCAATACTTGTTGTGCACATTTTTAATGTCCATAACATAGAAAAAGTGTACATCTCTCTCATTGGGGCATATTTTTTATATGGAGATTGCAAAAATCACTTTGCATCCTCACTTTGCATTCTCCACATCAAATCTCCCTCACTTGTCTAAATTAGACTTCTAACTTTCCATCCAAGAACCCCAAAAAATTGATAAAGTGAAATGGGGAAACAAATAATCTCATTCATTTTGTGCTCTCAAACTCCATTAAAACCAGCTCTATACCCTAGCCTCCAAAACACTCTTTTATTTATTGCGGAGATTTCATGGGTGAAAAATATTGAAAATTTTCCAAACTTCTCTTTTCCAAAATAAATTTAAGATGATCACTCATTTATGGCCTCGCAATCACAATATTTATTTTTTATCTTCATTATAAATTTGTTGTTGGAAATGTCATTTTTCCTTAGCTTTGCTCAAAATTAATTTGTTTGTTCTAGGTGTTTCACAAAAGTAAATCCTTATAAATTTTGAGTGTATATTCTCCTTGAAAACACCCTTATTTTGAATCCTTTCATGAGTGATGAGGTTGAGGATTTAATTTTTTATGATCAAACTCATTTTCTAGCCCAAACTCCATTAAAATAAGCAATTTACGCCTAGGATCCTTTTTGCATTTTTGAAGGTGCAACAACAGATTTACACAACAATAAGTTTGTATTCTCTACATGTTTCATTCAAATGGCACAATACACATATATAGGGAGAGGATCTCCTTAAACTTAGGAATCCTATTAAGCTTCCACGAACTACTCAAACTAAAGTTAGGCAGACTGTTTCAACCACCAAAACAATATAGGTACACACTAAAAAATAAATTCCTAACATTCCCCCCCTTAGTGCAAACATGGGGAAAACCTATCTTTGTACTTGCACCTGCTTTCATGATTAGGTGATTTTCACAGGACAATCACAAACCTAATGGATGGTTTTACAACGGTTGACCACAAACCGATATTGGTGGTTTTCAAGTGGTTTACCACAAACCACATCATGATGTGCCAAGTACTATTTTTAGCCCTCATCAATATCTCACTGCAAGGAATAACATAGGAAACACAACTCACCAAACTGAACAATAGAACACATACTGGAAAAATTTCACATTTCATCCTATAAGAATCACAATGTTCTTAATTGTAGCCACTGTCATCAATTGCTGCCACTCGATCTTGAACAACAAAGGAAACTGCCACTGGAAGTTTCCCTTGAATTTAGTCATTTTAGGATTAGAATGGAAATGGAACATTGGTGTCATGTTCCCCCCCACAATGTGAAATTTCCACACGCGAACACTGAGAAGAAAACTATATCGAAGTACATACTACTAAACGAATCTTGCTAGTTAGATCTTGCTGCACATGGTCACCATTGCAAGTGAATGTATTCACAAGCGGACCATCTTCCAACAAAGTACGACAATGAGGATCACATCGATCGAGAGGATCACCGATAATCATCTATGCTCCAACACAACTCATTTCTAGTATCCACCAAACACCACACAAAGGAACATGAACACAACAAACTGAAGTACACTGAAAAATTGAAAACCACATTAAAAAGCATATACTCACACTATATATATGCCACCACATCTGCTATGCGGCCTCATCATTGGTGATTGACGAGAGGTTGCTAAATGACATTCTTCCTCCATTTTCCTCCATCCTCCGATTTGAAGTTTCTTAATTCAACTAGGATTTCATCATGAAGCTCAATCACAAACGTTGGGTTACACCAAAAATGCATCCATAAGGCATTTATTTTTATTTTTTATTTTTCATACTTTTACAATGACTAACTCTTGTCAAAAAAAGACATTTGAATTTTATTACACTTAACTTCAACGACATTTTCATAGACTAACTACTTGACTATTTGGATTGATGACATAATGACTATATAACCTAGATGTAACAATGACATTTACTAAAAACTTAAACTCGGAAAGTAATATTTAATTACTTTTATATTTAATACTTTGATACATGGACACTTGTTTTATTTTAAACATCACACCTCTAAGAAATTGTGGAACTTCACAAAAATTTAGACTAGTATCATACACTACTTATTGACTCTATAAGCAAGACTACAACTAATTTTTCACAATTATACAAAAATGATTTTAATTTTCACAACGTATTTAACATGAATTTGACTAATTTTATGTGGTACCTTTGAAGAAACAGAGGCATGAATTAATGCACAGGAAATACGGGCAAAGGTTGTTTTTGTTTTCACAACCATAGATGAAATGTCGAGCTCAAAAAATAGATGGGTGTTGACAGTTGGAAGTGCCAACATCTGTCAAGGTCAAATGATCTCCACGGCAGCCTTGCTGAGCATGTATGTTGCAATCCCAGGTGAAACGTGAATGTAGCTGATTTAGTTATGCACACGTTAAAACAATTCTAGTGAATGCAGACCGATTTGGATTCAAAAATATAATCCACGCCCAACAACTTAAATGAGTTATTTGCAGAAACAAAAATTCAAAAGATCGGTAGTTTAGTGCTCAAGATTCACAGTAGAAGAGCTGATATGGCAAAGAGTATGAAAACTACTTAATTTATCGGTTTCATTTTCCCATAGAATCTTCAGTCTCGTGGATGTCATATTTCATTTCATTTCATTGCACACCCTTAGCTAAAAGGCATATTCCCAATCCAACGTTGCAATCTACACATAGATACAAAGAATAGAGTCACACCCCAATGTAAAGCAATGAGTCATGATCGAAGCCAATGCAACACAGATGAGAATCACAACAGAATGCAAAGTCAATGTAGACACTTGCAGATGCGTATAAGATCTTGGTCAAATTTCTCTAGGTCGTAATCATATCAGGAACTCAGATAATCAATGGCTAAGTCATTTAGCTTCCATATCATATTCAATACTACAATTACACCAGCCAAATATGTAGACGCCTGCTCAGAAAAATGCTGCAGATCTAGGAAATGTCAATGAACATGTAAGATTAAATGTGAAAGCTCCTTGATCCTGTTGAACATTGAGTTCAAGCCTCTGCATAATAGAAGAATAGTCCAACAATTTGCAAAATTTGTGGAGCGATGGAAAACTTATAAATTTAAACTATATCACTTAAAACTTCTCATAAATTATATTTTTTCATCCACCAGGGCAAGCAAGAAATAATGGCTATACACCGTACAATAACTCACGATTCCATAACCTTTCTCTGATACCAGATGAAGGTGCAACAACAGATTTACACAATAATAAATTTTTATTCTCTATATGTTTTATTCATCCGACACAATACACATATATAGGGAGAGGATCTCCTTAAACTTAGGAATCCTATTAACCCTCCACAACTAGTCAAACTAAAGTTAGGTGGATTATTTCAACCACCAAAACAATACATGTACGCACTAACAAATAAATTCCTAACAATTTTCCCATTGATTCCAATAGAAAAATTGTCTCAAATTTGGAGAACGATTTCACCTTCGCCATACCTTTCATTTAAATCCACCTATGCTTAGTTTCATTTAGTATTTCTCATGGATTGATAAAATTCATGTTTCAGCTGTAAACCTCATTAAAATACCTTTGAAACCTTCAAAAATTTAAACTTTACCTTGTCAAGTGTCGGTTCTCCATTTCCAATTCTACCACGATAATTGTTTTGAATATGAAGTTCAAGTATGAGGGGTATGAACCATTTCTATCTTAGTCACCGAGTATCATCTAGACATAGGAGACATCAATGTTGACCATATGGATTTTGATGACCTATGGAGGAGGATGGAGGAAGGAAGTAGAAGTGTACTTGCAAACAAAATCTTCAACAATGGTTTGTATCAAGTTAAGGGTTTTCCCACCAAAATATTAATCTTTTCCATACATGTGCTCATAATTATGAACCCAAATGTTAAATAATAATGGAAAATGATGGCTCCATTATGGACATTCTAAATCTTGAAGGAATCTCTAGATGTATTGGCATCCTACGATCAAGAAATGTAGTCATTTTGAGTAAGGAGGATACACTGATAGAATGGGAGAGGAAAGATTTTTTTGTAAGGTTTGAAAATTATTCGTTGGATGAAATATTATTAGAAGTATCATCTCCTTCCTAAAACCTTCCCTCATTTAGACTTTGTGGAAAATATATCAGATTGCATATTCATGTTGAACAACTTGATGGGAGAAGCTCCACCAAATACTTCCACTCATGGATGGATTAGTTCATTTTAATTGCAATGGAGGGAACCCAAATGATGGACTGAGGTTAGATCATAAGGGATTATTTTCATTCACAATTCATCAATCTAGAGATAACCAAAAAGTTCACCACGAATTCTTACTTGGTGTATGCCATCGTATCCCTTCAAAGTTTGTTGGGATTTTCCACTTTGAGAGAAATATTCCTATAGGAGATACCATGTTCATCCTCGAATCACTCTTCGTGAGTATAAGAAAAAAATTCATAGGGTTAATGACGCTAATTTATGCTAGTTTCTAAGAGATTGGAGGGGGATGTGAATGAGAGGTTTTCAACACAAGCCCATGAACTAGTTATGAAATATGAGATTTATTTAATTTAGTTTAAAACCTTCTCCTATATTTGGGTCAATGGATTTGATAACGATCCTTACGGCTTATGTAGTACTTAGGTGACATGATTATGCTCATAGAATTATGATAACGTGATATTGACTATTTTGAGTTCACCTCAAATGTAAAGAAAATAAAATCAAAAGGGTGGTATTCCTGATCAACTTAGGAATATACTCATACAAGTCTATGATAGATTCTTATAACCTTGAATCCTCCTTCGGATCATTCAACTTATGAACTTACACTACAAGGAAACTATTTGATAGTAAGAAACACGTGCGAGCAGAATGTAAAAGGCTTGAAATATATCATCATCCAAAAATTGAGGATTATTGGGAGGATTGTGGAGAGGAATTTGAAGTGTGGAAAATAGATTTCATGGGAATGAAAATCAAGAAAATGAGGGACTAATGCCTAAAATGTGTAATGAAATATATTATCAATTTAGTGATATGTATGAACTTGGCTTCATGGAATCAATATGGAACACTCCTCTCGCCAATAGTAGACTAGTTAGTGGTAGAGACTATAGAATTTTAAACCCAAATGACCATTTTCATACAAATATAAAAGAAGAGGTTTCTCATGAAATTGATTGATTTTACTATTCTAGAAAGTCACCAAGAAACTTCATCCTCCTATAAAAACCGAAAGGTTTATGACTAAGATTTATGTCAAGAATCCAAGTATCCTAAGGGATGAGGGTAATTATACTAAAGTACACGTTTTTGTGAATTTCACCTCCACTTTCTTAGTCTGAGTCTCCTCGTAAAAGGTTCCAATCAAAGGGTAGATATACCTAGGTCTCCTAAACATGAAAATTTCATTATGTTACCAAGTAGAAGTCACCTAGAGCCATACGGAGAAACCAGTTCATTCCAAAATTTGGTCCCCTACAACCTCCTTTCAATATCACTCAAGTGCATCTATGAACCATCCCTAGTCTCAAGTCAAGCCATAGTTCCTCATACATAAAAAAAAATCCTACCCCTCTTTCTCTACTTGCTTTCATCATCGACCTACCCTCCCTTAGGTATAAAACCTCATAACTAATCGATGACAGGACCTTGGATAAAGCATAAAATCACATGGTTAATCTTTCTCAAGATATTTTACACCTCATTCCTACCCCTAGGAAGGCCAAAACCACTTCTCGATCAATGATGGATGCTTTTGGGTCCTAATTCATCGATATTTTCCATATTAGGATTAATAAGGATGAAGGTCGATGATGCGAGAAGGATGAATATGAAATGAATAGAATTCCTCTCATAGAATCGGGCTATGTGGGAGACATTCATAACTTTGAAGAGATTTCTACCATGTTAGTTTCTCGAGACAAGACAAGAAAAAGAGACTTGAGATAAATTTGAGGAACACGCACAGGATTTGATAACATATGTATATATCTCTTAGGATGCCCATGATTCACCTCTCATTCCTTCCAAATCAATTAATCCTTTGAGTAAGTTTGGTTCACATACATTTTAAAAGACCCAACATTTTGGTAATATGAGAAGGATGAATGAATCATGGATTGATTCCTTCCTGTAGAAAGGTTGCGATATTCTCCCCTAAGATGATCAAGATACATGAACTTGTTTTCATGCCAACCGAAAAGGTAAAAAGTATCTTCAACACATTTAAAGGTGAAATTTATTATTGGAAGGGACTTTTACCGACCATTCAAGAGATAAGTCTCAACAAATCCGATTTGTTGTTTAATAAGAAAGTGTTTATAAAGCAATATGACAACTATTTTTGCACTTGGCTTCATACGATTGAGAAGAGGATTTGAGAAATTGATGAAGCCTTGGAATATTTCCCCACTCACATAAATTTTAATGAAGAGATCAATACTGACATGGATAATATGAGATCTCCATCAATTCATTCAAGCCGATGACATTGGAACAACTCTAGGAACACTTCTAGAATATCATCAAAGGAGAGTTGTCTAATCCATGAAACCATGGTATTCAGCTCATAGAAACTCTTGCCCAAGCTCAAAACACCATTTTTGATATAGAAGGGAAAATACACAAATGGTTAGATCACCGTAAGATGATGTAAGAAGTAGATGATCTTTGGTTGGATATTCTAATGAACACTTAGATATGTCATAAGCGAGAAATCCCAAATTTACCATCCAGTTCAATTCGAAATCAAAGGCCAAAAAATATCTCTAGTATGGATCATTCAAGAATCAACCTCCTCCAAATATCCATCAACAACTTAATTTTTCTACTCTCTTCTTATTTCTCACTCCTTTCCATTTCTTTAGGAGGAAATCACACTTTTAAAAAGTGACCCAACTCACTTAAGTTATTTCTATTTTTTCGTTAGGAGATGAAATTTTCTACTTTTATCTTATTTGCTTAAGTGACCTCATATTCCTCCATTGTAAATTACTTTACTTGCAATAAGGAAGCATAACTTATTTTAATTTGGAATATGAAGACTCACATCCGAATTTTAAAAATCATGTTGAAAGGCTATATATTGGGATGGATTCTCCATTCTAA
Source organism: Taxus wallichiana var. yunnanensis (assembly GCA_018340775.1). Classification (NCBI taxonomy): domain Eukaryota; kingdom Viridiplantae; phylum Streptophyta; class Pinopsida; order Cupressales; family Taxaceae; genus Taxus; species Taxus wallichiana. The sequence continues at coordinate 971,686,725 of CM031239.1, read as the reverse complement.
TGGATCATATTTTATTCTCTAAAGCATGTCGTGATCTTCTACTTCTTGCACAAATAATTTCTTCCACTCCCCTTTATACTCAACCAAGCATAAATAAATTTTGTAAGGAAAACCAAGACTTTGTGCATATTGGAATGAAATGAAAATCATTGGTTAAAGTTTGTGTCAATTTTTGAATTTTTCTACTCTCTTTACTTCTCACTCCTTTTCTATTTCATCAAGAGGAAATCACACTTTTGTAAAAGTGACCCAACTCACTTAAGTGATTTCTATTTCTTCATTGGGAGATGCACTTTTCTAATTTTATCTTATTCACTTAAGTGACCTCATATTCCTCCATTGTAAAAGTACTTTTCTTAAAATAAGGAAAACTAACTTATTTTAATTTGGAATGTGAAGAGTCACATGTGAATTTGAAAATTCATGTAGGAAGGCTATATATTGGGATAACTTCTCCATTCTAAAGGATCATATTATGATCTCTAAATCATGTTGTGCTCTTCTACTTCTTGCAAAAATATTTTCTTCAATTCTCCCTTTATACTCAACCAAGCATAAAGCAATTTTGTAAGGAAAATCAGGACTTTGTGCCTATTGGAATGAAATAAAAATCAATGGTTAAACTCTGTGTCAATTTTTACAATTATTTCATGTTCCTTGTTTAGTTATATGTGTTTTCCTATTTATTCTAATTGAGCTGTAATATTTATATGAGTTATTGGTTAATGGATTATGTGATACTTCCATTATCATAGCTCCCTCCTTTTTCCTCTTCTTTTCCTACATTTTTATCCTCTCCAACTTACAAATGATCCCTTTTCTAATCTATTGTTGTAGTTATAAAAAGGGTGTTTCGCATGTTCACTGGTTTATGACCACTTAAGAGGTTATATTAGTGGATATAGTTTCCAATTTTCAAAAATGGGAGCCTCCCATTCGAAATGGAGGGAACTAGTCCCACTAGCGTTAATGAAGCCCAATTTTTCCCCAACAAAATATTTTCCTAATAATGTTTAACACCCATAATGGGGTAGATTTTATTGTCTTGCACCTTATAAGTTCAACAAAATCCTAAAAATCATATATTCCAAAACATATAAATTCATTTTTTTATAAACTAAAAATTACTTTCCCATTTTGAGAGAATTTTACAAACTAGTGGATAGAAGATACACCTAAAGTGACAAGGAAAGTGGTGTTGTGGATCCTATTTTTTAGCTACAAAAAATTTAATTTCAGAATTATTCCTATACATATTTCAAGATAAGATCTTGAGAATCCTCCTGAATATATATTTGAAGGTTCTCATCATAGTCCTATTACATCTCCCATATCTTCACCATGTAAATGAAGACATGTATTTTACCTAAGTTAAAATTGGTTCTATCACTTTCCTATTTAATATTATTATTTGGTTATATTTGTATAACCATTTATTTTAATGGTCTTATTTAAGTTTGTAGTTAAGTTCATAAGATGATAAATACAATTCCTATTATTTGTTTGTATTTAATTATGGGGTTCGTTTGAGAAGAGCTTCCAAATTTAGTATTTTAGTAGAAGTTGATGACTTGATTTATGGTTAAAGAGATGATCGTGTTAGGGTAAATTTAACCTCTTAATTATGCATTTAATATTATTATTGGTTATATTTATATAACCAATTCCTATAAGAATTTGTACGTACATAGTTGTAACCCATCTATTTAATTATTGTAAATTTGATTTTTGATGATTAACCTTGCATTTTTCTGCATATGGCTATTAAATTCATAAATAAAATATTAATAAAATATTCTAGGCTTTCATCCCTATTTTACATTTGGTCCAGAGCGGGAATTTGGACCTTGAAGCTCTGAGAGAGGTTGAGAAAGGTTGAGAGGAAGGAAAATTTTTGAGAAGAAAAATGCTTCATAGGAGAGCCAATGCTACATCCAATAGCTTCCCGAACTCCCCGCATCCCCAAACCTCCCATTTGATCTCCAAGTAAACGTAAAGCAAATTGTTTTTGCCTTGGTGCCCTCTACACCAGGAAAATTTGTTCTCTGAAGCTCATCAATTTCAGGTTAAAATTTTTAAAATTTTTTTCCCATCCAGGGGTTTTACCTAATATTAGAGGTGCCTTTGGTCTCTGCTAATATAATAGATTACTAGTTTTGGAGAACTACATCCCCATTTTCATAGAGCTCATCTGAGAGAGATATTCATCAAAGAAGACCGAGTTCTATTTTATATTTTGGTGAATTGATCCAACTCTAAAATGAGTTGTCACCGTGGGTGCATTCAAATGACCTCCACCAAGGCATGAGTTCTATTCCTTGATGGTGAGTTAAAAATCCCATGAGAGAGCAATCAATCCATTTTGAGTCGAGAAAATCCCAAGTTTACAATTGAAGAGTTGTTCATACAGAACACATGAACCGAGTCCTTTGTATTAGAATATACCTCCTTTGACCAAGTGTAAGTATGGGTCACGAATCAAATCAAGCATGTATTTGGATTTACCATTGGATCCTTGATCCAAATTCAAAAACTAAGCTCCCTCCTCATGATCCAATATCTACGCTATTTTCCTGCGACCTTCACATTGGGAAAATGCCGTTGCCATCCATGATTCCTGCGACTGCATAAGAAACCAAATGATTAGCAATCTTTGAACAAGAAATGACCAAACACAAATCAACAATGAACTCCATCAAAGAAAAATGACAACCTCCACTTGACCTATAATATGAAATCAACAAACAAATGATCCATCAACAACCAACAACCTTCGCTCCATTTATGACTCGCATAAAATGCATTGCAACAAATAAGCAACAAGCACACAAATAGTGAAGGCATTCATTATCAAAAACGAATCAATAAAAAAATCAAACAAGAAACAAAAACATTGAAGCCAATGACTATGCAAAATGGTGAAAAATAAAAGTGAAATCCATTTTAAAAGATAACAAATCCAGATCTGGAAACCTCATGACTCGAGCCCTCAAGCTACAAGTAGACATGGATCATCTAGTCAACACATTTTCAAAAGGTGAGTTGATTTTGATCTTTTTTAAATATAATGTTCTTCATTTCATAGTTAAAAGCGCATAGACCACTTTGTGTTAGATAAGCCAAGTGCTTTGGGGAGAGTGGTGCAAAGGTCGACCCCAAACAATCCAACATTTTAAACTATTTTGAATTGGCGGCGGTTTTTTTGACAAATCACCAAACTTTAGGTGGGCAAAAATAGGAAAAACATCCTTTAAACCTTTAACCACAACTAAACCCACCACTAAAAATAGGAGAAAAACCCTAAAAGGGTCAAAAATTTTTTTCTCCTAATAGGTTTAATTTTTATTCTAAGCAACATTTTTTTTCCAAAGGAGGGGGCACCTAAAAATTGCATTTTCAGCTATATTTTTGCAATTTTTGGCATCATGGGTCATTTTGGGCTCTGAGGCCACCAGGGCCCGTAAAAAAAAAAAAAATTTCCTATCATTCAATTTTTCAAATTTTTTGAATGTAATTGTATACTTCAATGTATTTGTACTAATTTGTAGGTTGTCCATAGTCAACCAAAAACATTGTAACTACTCAAAAAATGGCAAGAGAATTGTAATAAAAAATAATGAAATTTGGTTCTAAAACACTCACGAGATCCTAGATCTCATTCGCAACGTTTGGTATAAATAATGCCTCTGGGAAGCACTTACAGGTAAAGTCCATCATGACTACTACTATACTTAACACCTAATATAGCTTACAACAACATGTCATCTGGCATCGACCCTTTAAATCGATGGGGAGTAATAAGGACACAATGCACACACTATGAGCCCTCCCATCCATTTGTGAATGATTACATGACTTAAATCCAGACTGATAAATTATCCGAGTATATAGCGAAGTTACACGCATGCGTATGAGGATATTTCTTTGAGTCCGGTGTCAATAATCACATAGACCCCTTTCAGTACTATCTTGGTACCACGTATTGAATTATTTCACGTGTACGTTAATGCCTCTTTCACGTACCACTGGGTATATAGAAAGGGTGAGCTTCTTCCACGTACCGATGGGTATATCGGAAGGGCGCGTATATAGAAAGGTTCGGTATATCGACTGATGGTATATAGATTGGGAGACCTTATACCTAGAGTGATAAGAGCCTAACCCTATTAGTGGATTCTGTAAAATGGGCACCAATGCCCCAAATTATTTCTTCCAGATTCACAACTACTCAGAGGAAACAACTATATGCTGCATGGAAGACAAAAATCAAGACACAACTTGAGTTTGAAGAGATCTGGACTATTGTGAATGGTACTCTGACTAGATCAACTACTGATACAACACAAAAATGATAGTTTGATAGATCGGATCAAAAATCCAAGCTAATCATCTTGTTTGGAGTGTCCGATGATGTGCAACCCCACATTCGAGATGCCAAAATAGCCAAAGAAGTGTGGGATAAGTTGAGCATGGTATACGAGGCCAAAAATAAGAATGTCATACTAAATTTGTAGAGTCAATTACACACACATTGAAGTTTAAGAAAAATGAGAAAATCAAGCTTTCTTGAGAAGAGTTACAGAGTTGAGGGCTTCACTTCTAGCCCTAGGAGAGGAGGTCACTGATGATGCTCTCATTCCCATTGTTTCTGAGAGCCCTCCCTCTTCATACCACATTTTTGTGACAACACTAAACTTTTCAGATACGACAATTAGTTTTGACAAGTTGGTAAACCTATACAACAAGAGGAAGCCATGTATAATAAGGATGATGAAGAGGAGCAGGCACTTTCTTCTCATCAAAAATGGAAAGGAAAAGGGAAAGGAAAACCTAATTCCTATCAAAACCCCAAAATCAGAATCAAAATCAACAAGGGGATAAGCAACAAAAGAAGAAATGTCCAATCTGTAAAAGAGGACATGAATTGAAATATTGTTGGTATAATACTTATAAGAAAGGTTCATCAAGAAACTCTAGACCTCAACACCAACAATCTCACAAGGGACATACAAACTACAATCAAGGGAAGAAAAAGGGGAACTAGAAAAGAAGACCCCATCAACAAGGAAATATTGTTGAGCAAGAAGAACATTCAGATACTGAAGACTACTTGTACACTACTCGATCAAGTGAACCTTCCACGTCATCTAGTGATGTCTAGGTATGTTGATTCGGGAGCCACTCGACACATGACCAGCCACAGAGATTGGTTTACTTCAATGAGGGACACACCTTCAAAAACCATGTTTCGTTAGGTGATGATTCTTCATACACAGTTCAGGGGATTGGGAACATTTCTACCCCTTGGTTCACGTAACTGTAGATTATCAGATGTACTATATATGTCCCTTAGGTTGACTAAAAATCTATTTTTAGTTAGTCAACTCCTAGATCACAACTTGAAAATTGACTTTGATAGTCATTCCGAAAAGAAAATGTGTTTAATTCGAGACAAATCACGAGGCTCAAAAATAGTTGCAAAAGCCTCCAATGTGGGATGCATGTTCCATCTTGATTTTGTCCACAGAGATGATCAGCACTTGTGGCTAAGAACTCTACCTCTACACAATTGTGGCATCGAGACTTGGTCATATAAGTTTCAAGTATCTCGAGACACTTCACCGACACAATATGGTAAAAGGTTTACCATCTCTTCAGAAGGATACAAATAAATGTCCTCACTACCTTATAGGAAAACAACACAGAGTTTCATTCCAGAAGAGTACTTATCAAGCTCATGGTAAGCTTGATCTAGTTCATACCGATCTTTGTGGTCCAATGCAACCAAGTCATTTTGGGTTCCAATACTTCATGCTTTGTGTTGATGATTATTCAAGAAAAATGTGGATTTTTGTCTTTGCAAGAAAAGTGAAGCTTTTGAAACCTTCAAGAAATTCAAAGTGGTTGTTGAGAATGAAACTAGTCATCACATCAAACTCTCCACTCAGATCGAGGGGGAATTCACCAGTGATGAGTTCAAATCCTACCTTCAAGATCATGGAATTCATCGAAAAATGCCTCCTCCACACACACCACAATAAATGGTGTTGTTGAGAGAAGAAATCATACTATCATGGAAATGGTGTGATGCATGATCGATGATTCTAGACTAGTAAAGACATTCTGGGTAAAGCAATCAAAAAGACAATAATGTATTTTTGAACAGAGTGCCCACAATTTCTCTTGACGGAGTAACACCACAAGAAGCATGGTAAAAAAGGAAGCCATCTGTTGCACACCTCAAAGTATTTGGGTGCAAAGAAAGTATGCATATACCCAAGAAGAAAAGAAATAAATTAGATATGAAATCACAAAAACTCATCTTCATTGGGTACAATGAAGAGAATCTTGGGTACATATTGATGGATCCAAAGACCAGAAAGTCTACACCAATAGAGAGATGTTGAGTTTTTGAGAAGAAGGAAGTAGAGTCTCCTCCTCCGACTCACCTGATGTAGATTTTTCACCAGTTGTAAAAAACTAAAAGTTGATGTTCCCACAGATGATGAAAGTGATGATGGGGATGATGGTGATGATCAGATAGAACCACGACCCATGGGAATAGTTCAACGTATGCCCAAGTGGTATACTAGCATGTTACGAGATGCAAGAATGGATGCTCCACCGATACATCCACCACTAGACCACAGACTCACAGTAAAGCAAGAGAAGAAGTGAAATTTTCTTTGATGAGTAGAGTTATTGAATCTGATGAGCCCTCTACAGTCCAGAAGCCCTATAGTCAAAATATTGGAAAGATGCCATGGATGTTGAGTATAACTCAATGATGAAAAACAACACTTGGCAGCTTGTCGATCTTCCACCAAGGAAGAAACCCATTAGATGTAGATGGATATTCAAAACAAAGTACAAAGCAGATGGGACAATGACAAGTATAAAGTGAGACTAGTAGAAAAGGGGTATGCACAAAAATAAGGCATTGACTACGAGGAGACATTTTCTCCCACAACTAAGATCAAAATGATCAGATGATATTTTCTAGCTACACAATTTGGTTGGAAATTCCATCAGATGGACGTAAAAAGTGCCTTTCTAAATGGAGATTTACAAGAAGAAGTCTACATGACTCAACCTAGAGGGATATGTTGTACCTGGTCAAGAAGCAAAGGTATGCAGACTCAGAAATCTCTATATGGCCTCAAACAGGCACCCCGGGCATGGTACATCAAAATTGATGAGCATCTCATACAACATGGATTTGTTAGAAATCCATACGATCCCAATCTCTACCTCAAAAATCAAGGGGGGATATTGTGATTTTCATTGTCTATGTCGATGATCTAGTCATCACTGGTAGTTTAGTGAGGATGATCGATGCAAAAAGAAAGATCTTAAACGATCGTTCGACATGACAGATCTCGGGTTGATGCACTATTGTCTTAGATTGGAAGTATGGAAAAAAGAGAATCATATCTTTGTTTCTTAGTTTAAATATACCAAGACGATGCTCAAGAAATTTAGGATGATGGATTATACACCTATTGCTACACCTATGGAGAACAGATTGTAGTTATCTCATTCAGATCCATCTCCTTATGGTAAATGCCACTCTCTATCTACGTAGTTGATTGGGAGTCTCATTTACCTCGACCTACACTAGACCATATATCATTTTGTAGTGAGCTATCTATCCAAGTTCATGCATGAACCCAAAGTTTTTCATTGAAAGAAGCAAGGCATCATCTTGAGATATCTCAAGGAATAATCTTGGTCTAGAATACAAGAAGAATGAAAACTTCTTCTTGTCAGGATATTCGATTCAGATCATGTAGGCAACATTGATGACATAAAATCCACTTCAGGGTTTGTGTTCTTTATGGGATCTAGACCAATATCATGGGGAAGTAAGAAACAACACTTTGTTTCTCTCTTCTTCCACAAAAGTCGAGTATCATTCTGCAGTGAAGTTTCTATGAAGCGATATGGCTACGTCACATACTTGAAGGACTTGGAATACCACAAGACAAACCACCACCATGTATGTAGACAATGAAGGTGTTCTCAAACTTGTTCACAATCCAATTTTTCATGAAAGAACAAAGCACATTGAGGTACATGTACATTTCATACGCGAGCATGTCTTGAAGCACAATATACAGCTTTAGTTTTGTCCAACAATTGAACAACGAGCATATATCTTCACAAAGTCACTTGCACATGACAAGTTTGAGTTGTTCATAGAGAATTCCTCTCCTCATCCCTTGAGGCAATGCAAAATTAAGGGGGGAATGTTAGGTAAATTTATTTTACCTAAGTTAATTGTGCATTTAATATTATTATTTGGTTATATTTGTATAACCATTTATTTTTTCTTATTTAAGTTTGTATGTTGCATAGTTGCAACTTATTATTTGTTTGTATTTAATTATTATTATTTTCTTCCGGATGTATTTTGGAAGTTGTTGTGATTTCAGTTGTACCTGTGCAACCTTGCATTTGTCTGCACATGGTTGTTCAATTCCTATAAGAATTGCAGCCCATCTATTGTAAATTGATTTGGATGATTAATAAAATATGTTGAAGATAAAAATATTGGCTATTGTGATTGATATTTAGATGAATAAAATGATGATTTGGTTTATATGATTATTTATTTGTGTGAATTTTTCACCCATTCATAAGTATAGAGAGAAACTTCTTCCAAAACTTCCCGGAAGAAGAAGTCCACAAATCCTTATGTGGAAACTCTATAAAATACGATAATCCATAGAGGATCACCGCTACCACCTTCTATGGAATATGTAATTTTACCACAACTAATGCTACATCTTCCTCTCTAGATAATTAATCTACTTCCACCCCTACTAAAACTTCTTCTAATATTCTCGTTAAATATAAAGTTCCCGCTTCTAACACAACCACAACTCCCAAAGTATTCATTACACAAAAATTAATTTATACCCTTCTGTAGACACAAAATCACGCACTTGGGTACATTTCTAGGTCTTAAACACATACTAGCATTCATATGATTCCTAAGAAAGAAAACTAGTAATTGATAACTATATTTGGCCTCTTTTCTTTATTTCTTGTTTTCTATTTGGTTTTACACACCCTACAATCCAGTTGGGATTTTACTTATTTATCTTTCATGACTTTAGACATAAGCGCCTAGCGAGGATAAAAGCACCCATACGCCCTGTCCCCTCTAGGCACCCCAACCCTTTCTCACCGTACTCACTTCTTTTAGGTCTCTTCTATCTTTTGGGCATCTTTTTCACTTATGGTTGGCCTTTTAGTTTTCAATTAAAAATTCAAACAAAGGAATCATATAAATACATAGTTATGTGTTCAAAATCAAAGACCAAGAACTAAAAATCTAAAATCATCACCTAAGATTACATCTAAAGGAACCTAAAGCACTCTAAACCATCCATCTAACATCCATTCAAGGGACAAGGGCTGCATAAAATCTGTATACATAACATAGGAAGGGGAAGTTCATTCTATTCCATCCACATGTTTCTATTACATTGCTACATTTATCTATAACCTCCTATCAAGTGCAACTTGCATAAGGGCATACTAGGGCACACATTCTACACACACTCATAAGAAATACATGAATTTTGAGGTGTAGTGTAATGCTCGTTGTAAATTCACTCTCGGGTGACTTGTAAGGGTCAATTCAAAATCCATATTACATATTTATTTTTAGGTTTGATGCGGTTTATGGGATTGTGCAAGTGAACTCTTATTTTACAGGTTACATGTACCTTCAACATTCATTGTGTGAATCTCGGGTGACCAATGGGAAGAAATATCATAATCTTGTGACATAGTGAAAACCAGTTTATGATCATTTTCATAGTCACGAGCGCCCCAAAAGCGATCTTCAGTGCCCAGGTGCCCCTATCCTACCATGGGTGCCATGTCTTGCCTCATTCCTACATTCAAAAATTTATATTGAGAATTTGTGACACTTTTCTAGCCTATTCACCACTCTTCCATGCTTAGATCATTTCCAGGTTATAAGTAAATTAGCTAAGTCCTCTCTCCTTATTCTTTGCTTAGGGTTCCATATTCTAAATCTTAGCTTACTTGTGTCATTTCTATATTTAAACATTTATATACATCGTTTGGTTCTAGTAGTGAATATGCAATATTAGAATTTATTTAAATTAAATTAAATTAAATCACCTTCCCACTAAAGTGGCTATAACCTTTGAAACCTCTACATTCATCGCATTTTATATAGTTGGTCATGTAAAAAGTCTCAAGTATAAATTTTAGAGTCAAAATACTTATAAACTCACCCATAATTGTTTGATAAAATAGTTTGGTTTATTAAAATAATAATATTGACCAACCCAACTCCATTACCTCTAAAGGAATACTACTGAATTTTCTACACCTTCATCCCAAAACCTCATTTCTACAAGCCCATCCAATTTGGGTAAAGTGGAACCCTTTTATCTTTCTTTACTCATTAGAGGCCACAAAATAAACAACTATATAATTGACTCTAGTTCCACGTATAATGTCATGCCTGCAAAAGTTGCAAAATGACCTTGGTCTCACCTTGACCTATTCTTATTGCCACTGCTACTCAATGGAAACCAAATAAGTCCCCCTAGGCATAAAAATTAAGTATGTACATGTTTCTTTCACCGTCTTCCAGATTAAGAGGGTGGAGATAACCATATTGGTGGTTGACATGCCTGCCTCTTATAGGATATTATTAAGAAGTATTTTATGTCAAGATGTAAGTGGTGAAATAAAAATGAATTGGTTTTATGCTACCATTACAGTAAAAAGGTCAAATGAATAAGCTTCCTCCCAAAAGGAAAATAAAGTATATTGTTGAAAATTTAGATGACCCACGAGAAAGTATTTTATATCAAGATAGGTAGATGGGAAACTACTTCTTAACTACATAGAAAGATGATGAATTTCCCATCTATATGGAGGAAGAAGAAAATGATCTATGGAATCTTGAATTTGATGGAAGTTTTCTACTTCTATATTTAGTGTGAGCATTGTGCTCACTTCCCATGTTGGTAAGTTGTTCTTTCTCTCATACAAGTTATAATTTTCAAACACAAATAATAGTGTTGAGTATGAAGCCTTGTTGCTTGGGATGGGAGATACTAAGGAAATGGGAATTAAGAAGTTTCAATGTTATAGGGACATTGGGATTATTGTTAAACAATTCAAAAACTAGTTTCAAGTAAAGAATATGAGGCTAAGGCACTACAAAAACATGGTATGGGATTATATGGAAGCTTTAGAGGGATTTTCTATTCAATCCATTCCATGTGAACAAAATGACAAGACATATTCTCTAGTTGTTTTAACCTCTTTTATGATTCAATAAAATATGATTATTATATATGAATCTAAATGCAAAACTATGATATAAATGATATACTCTAAAATATGAATGCTGAACAATTTATTTAATTTATTAATGAAAGAGAATAAGAGGGATAAGGCAATTACCTTGATATTTTATTACCTCACAGTGATTTAGGATTGATCTGTGTGATGAAACAAAATCATAGACCATCGCAAAAAACTACATAAGAATACAACAGAAGTGGAATTAGCTGGACTGGGGCATTTGGAGAGGGATGGGGTGCCCTTGGGCACCCTATTCTTGTTTCACGGGTGCCTTGGTATTCAAAAAAGGTTAGAACTTGGTTTTGATATGACTGTTAGGGTTTCAAACTTGTTCAAATTTTATCGCATGTATGTCACACTTGGATCACCGAGGTACTTGTAAACCTGCAATGAAGAAAGCACCTACAAAACCCTTAAATATACATCAAATCCTAAAAAATAAAGATGCAAAATGAGGGGTCAAACTATCCTCAACTGCCACAATGGTGGACTTACAACTAAGCACTACACTACATCTTAGACCCAATGTAGTTTTGTGTGCTTATGTGTGTAATAGTGCTCCTAGGTCACCCTCGCGCCAATGACACTAAGATAACAATGGAATAACTAGATAAAAATGTAAATGTGTGGATGGAATAGAATGAAATCCCCTTCTATGCAGTGTGTATGTAGAATAATGGCCCAAATGTAGTCCCTTTCTCTATGTAGATAGATATCCCTTGATAAGAATAGTCTTCCCATATAATGGTATGTATGTTGTGTTTATATAGGGATCTCTTGTTTGAATTTCAACACTAATGACTTGACATGCCGACTAGTACCTCGGGAGATGAGAGGAAAAATAGAAAATACCGAACTAAAATGTAAAAATGAAACTAAATACAAAAGAGGATAAGGGAACCCAAGATGGAAATGGTTGCCTTATGCTACCGTCTAACCCCCAGGTGAGAGTTTCCAGAGACTAGTGATGACAGATGAATGAGAATTGATGACGGGGTCCCCGAGATCTAACTAGAACTATGTGTATGAGTGAAAAGTGTGTAAGAAAAACAATAACAAATACCAATATGATAAACAAATGGAAAAATGGAATGGGTCATCAGTGAATACTTTTCTTATCCAAGATCCATATATAAAACAACATACTTGGTGGTTTAATAATGTAGTAAGTGCACGATTTTGTATCTACACCAACCTTCATTTTGGGAACAAAAATATTCAATTGAGATGATTTTTGGACCATGTGTGTTAGAAAATGCTGAAAGATGGAAATTTTTCCATGAAAAAAATCATATCTTGTATTTCTTGGAGCAAAAAGACAATTTCAACAACCTTTACTATGAAGGAAGTAATGCTCCACATAGGGAATCTACTTCAAGCAAAGAGAAGGATGAGATTGAAGAAGTAGATGAAGATGGTTTCATCAAGCTAAAAGGCAATAATATCCCAAAAGGAATAATATCTCTGGAAGACCTATTTGATAAACATGACAAGTTTGTGTAAGATAAAGCTAAGGAGTCTCACCGTAGTTCTATCGAATATGAAAAGATTGATCTTTGGAATAAGAGAGCAATAAAGGCTAGTTGATATTGGTAAGTTTTTCTCTTCCGAGAACATAGAGGATTTGTCTCAATATCGAAAAAGTAATCAAATGTATTGGTGTAATCTTCTATCCTAATCTAACCATTCCAAGGGGATAGAGAGAGAGAGAGAGAGAGAAAGAGCCTACACTAAGTGGTGATACACCAGAAAAGGAAGTGGTTGAATCACAGATCAACTACCTGAAGTGGAGAGAGGTGAGCAAGAGAGAGGGTGGACAAAATGCACCACGGACCCAGAGATAGATTTCACATGGAACACCACTTCAAAACCCATTAAGCACAGCTCCCAAAACCTGCAAACAAACATCAGAGTATGCACAATATACCCTACAATGATGAGAGGTAAGAAGAGACAACAAAATAAGCCAAGGATGGACAAATGCATCACGAAACAAATTTTATTGCTCCAAAATGTTACACGGTACATCATCAGTGGGAAAGAGGCAAGAAAATCCATTACAAGAGCCATGGGAGGAGGCTTAGACTCCACATTCTACCCTAAGGAAGAAAGAGAGAGGGGGGCAGAGGAGAAACAATGACCAACCCTTTTGAATATGCCCCTTCATTACAATATATAGGAAGAATGAGAGAGAGAGGGAAGAATTTGAATCCTGCTTCAACCACCTTGAGATATGCATTGAATCCTACTTTGAAAGCTCAACCACCATCAATCAATGCCCCTCTCAAATCCACCTACAATCTTCAATTCTAGTTCCCTATTACTTGTTCGTTGTCTAAAGGAAGAAAGAATCATCGGATCAAATTAAATCTAATCTAGTAGTTGAAGAAATCAGATTCTACATTAATGGCCTGGAAGACATTTTCCCATTTTCACCTACTAAATCCTATTAAGAATGATATTTTATGTTTCCATGGCATAGAGGGTGTCGAGACATTTCCAAAAAGTCTTCTCCCACCCAAATCTGAGTTTCCAGTCAAAATATATGGCCATTTGAAGATTAGGTCATGGCGTGCAATATTTAAAGAGTCTGTCCATACAGGGTCCACGTGGCCCTCGCGCATCTTGGAGATTTGGCTCCTTCCTTATGCTCTTGAAATTGTGCTAGACTGACATGTGGTGCTTCCATGAGCTCCTTGGGCTCCTTTGTATTTTCCCAAGTCTCTTTGCTTGGCGGGGCCAAAAGTCTAACCCTGGACACGTGGAGGCTTGGCGCTTGTTTGAAACCCACCCCAAATTTTACTTTTGAAATAGCGCCATGTTGACACTTGGCTCCCTCCTCCGGACTAGGCTACCTCTTTTTGACTATTCAACCCCCGACTCTGTCCCTTTTTGGACACTCGGGACACGTGAAGAGCCACGCTCATTTGAAAACTACCTCCAGACTTTCCTTTTGAAATTGAAATCCATTGAGACACGTGGAGGCTTCCACTGGTTCTCTATACTAGTCATTTTTTGGCCCATTCTTTTTAATCCCATTTTTTAATTTGGACTACGTGGTGAGCCCATTCTCATTTGGGTCTCCACTCTTTGGATTTATATTTGAAGTAGCTCCATTTGGACACTTGGAGCACCTTCACCTTCCGAGAGTCAAGACTTTTCAATGGCCTGTGAAATTTTGGGGGCTCTAGGACACGTGGAGGCTTGGCACTTTGTTTGAGTCTCCCTTTTGGATTTAACCTTTTTGGAGGTGCATTGCCATTGGACACTTGGCAGCTTCCGCTTTGATTCTTCCATACTTAGCCAATTTTGGGGCTCATTTTGAATCATTTTAGAGCCCAAAGAAGACTTTGAGCCTTCTCTGTTTCTTTTCCTTTGAGCCTTTGGTTTCTTTGACATTGTTTTTCTCTTTCCTTTGACCTACTCTCCATTTTAGAGCTTTTTCTTGTTAACCTTTTTTTTAATTTGATTTGGCATGGGTTCATTCGATTGGAGCCATTTCTTGAAATTTCTTCTTCTTTCTTGAATTTTTTTATATGCATGGGGTCATGTGTTTGATCAATTTTTCTAGGGGAAAAAATTGGGATAACAATTTGGTGACTCATGGGGACATCTTCCTACTAGATGAAGAGACCAGTGGCCTTGAAGCATCCATTGGGCATGGAGTCAAGAATGATAGCCTGATATTGATCCTTTTTTTGAAAATGGACTCCCCGATTGCCCGACCTGCTTTGCTTGCACTTGCTGACCCTGAACCTGTCCCAGAAATAGATTGTCTCAAAAACATTTTTAGTTTCTCTATATTTGTTTTATTTTGAAATTAGCAACTATTACAGGAAACTATGGGTCTTTTTACCATGAATACTAAAGGGCTTGGCCTCTGGTAGCTCTAGAGCAATAATGTGAACAAAACTTATGTACAAAGACAAAATCATACATGCCTCAAATGAGACATGCAGTGTGCACAAGCACTTCTTCTACTAAAAAAAGTCTACTCCTACTCCTACACTAACCAGAGAGAAGAGAAAGGAAAGCTAAAAAAATCTTGCACATGACGGGGAGAAATAGCTTCCCTTTCTCAAAAGGGGCAGCCATGTAAATGATTTGACACTGAATATGGCTGCTTGTATGAGTGAAAAACTACTAATAAGCTCGGTCCTCCACCCAAATCATCAAGGTATCTACATCAACCAAAAATACCTCCTCAAGTTGATTGGTATTGGACTCTTGGAGGTGTTGATGGTGACCCTTGGTGCTTTGAAACTCATCCTCATGCCCTAAAGTGGGCATGACTGGTTTTGGCTTCTCTCTTGGCTCTAATGAAGCCAAGTACCTGATTGGGCATGGTCTGATCCTTTGAATGTGCCCATTTGCTTAAAATTTAACTCCAAAAATGGAGTCTTTTTGTGACCTTCTTGGATGGATGGTGTGAGAGGGATGATGACATCCTCTTGCCTTTTCTCTTCCTTCTCTGTGAAGAACATGGAAGACTCATATCTTCCAACCTTGGTTCCAGAGGGATGTTGTGAGACATAGGTTGTTGTTCTTGAATGCCCTCCTTTATGGCAGCAGGCTCATGTGCTTGGAAGGTGGATGATGGAGAAGAAAATGATGTAATTTCCATGGGCTCCTCTCCATCAAAGCAATCCTCCAAGTCAGACAGATAATTTGTCTCCTTTGTTGTCTGTTGCATGTGCTCGACCTCCTCCATGGTGTCCTCCTGATCTACAACTTGCTCACCATGGTTCCCTTCATCCTCCAACATGAAGTTTGAAAGTTCAAACTCCTCTTCAACATTAGAGATTGAAGGGGATGAAGTGGGAGGAAGAACTGAAGGTTCTTTTGTAGCCTACTCCACACTTGGAGCCTCTAAAATATGGTCCTCCTCCATCATGGGTTCATCAATCAAATCAGGCCCTTGAAATGAAAGCAAAAAAATCTTCAATGATGCTTTCTTCATTGAGTGGCTTCAACACTGATTTGATCTCTCCCAAATACTTCTCTCTTCAATGGGGCTTGGAGCTGATTGTTCCTCCTCTTTAACTGGTTGTGCAACTTGGATTAGATCAGCATTCTCTTCAGACAAAGTGCCATTAGGGACACTTGTATTCAGAGAAAAAAATAGACTGTTGATCTTCTTCTTCTTGTTTTTGTTCCTTCTCTGCTGCAAACTCAGCCTCAGCCACCACTTGGCTCTTCAACCTTGACCTCCTCTATTGGCTTGACCATCAAGGGGATCTTTGTAAACCCAAATTTGGCAACCCAACTCTTCATATCTTCTATCATTTCTTCTCTGTTGGGTTCCTCCTCTTTTTGTTCTCCTTGACTGGTCTTTGGAATCTCTTCCCCATATGGAATTGGGAAGGCAAGAGGAGTGGCAGGTTGGGGTTCAACCAGCTTTGCAATTGTTTGTGGTGGGGAGGGAGGTGGAACTTCTTGTTTGTTTGGAGGGGATGATTGTTTGGAAGGGAAAAGGGTAGAGGAATTGAGGTGGGATGGGAGATCAGGAGATGGAGAAAAGAAATTAACACTTGGGGCAGAGAGAGGGGGCTTGACTCTTGATCATGCTTGAAATGATAAAGTTTGAGAAAGAGAAAATGAAGAGCTAGGAGGTGGTGGACTTACCCATTGACAAGGTTGTCTTGTGTCCAACTCATAAGCCTCAATATCCTCAATCCATTGTGTAAGTTGAGGCAACATTTCAACCATGAAGTCAATCTTCTCTTGAGGGTTGTAATGTCTTGGAAAAGGGCCTCCCCATGGACAAGGTGTCCTGAAACCAATCTTGAATGCCTTCATTTGTGTTGTACCCTGGATTGCACCATGCTAGCCTCCATTCTTTGAATCTTCTCCAAAACCAACATTCTCCACATAGTTGTCACCATTGTATGCATCCCTTGTTCTTGATAAGCTCCATGGCCAAACTACTTTGACCTTGCTACTCATATGGGTAAGCATAATGGTCTGGATCTGATTATAATGTTGATCTGGAGGAGTTGGGAAATGCATTGGAGGTGAATTGCATTGTTTGTAAGTGTGAATTCCATGAAGGGAATGAAGTCATGATTGCACAACTTCATGAAATGGAAGAAAAATGGGAGATATGGAAAGAAAAGTGAATGAAGATGGGTGGAAATGGATGGAAAAGGTCTGCAACTTTAGAGATGGGGTTGTTGACCAGATGGAGTCACGATGTGTTGCTTGCATGTGCCTCAAAAGGCTGAACCTTAACAGGAACACACCAACCTACTAAGATGAAGTGGTAAGGTGCTTGACCTGTCTGTCCCATGGTGCATGTGCCAAAATGTTAGTGATGAAAAATCACAACACCCCCAATGGCACAACACCCCCGAATGGCCCAGGTGTGAAGTGGGGCATTCGGTGTGATTGCACAACATGGGACCATCTCTCAAGTATGGGACTTGCAAAACTTGAGATGGACCTCCGGAGAAAGCCGGTTCTTGCTTCCTAATCTACCTACCACAAGCTACTCCAATGCAGGAAGAACCTATTCTATCCTAATCTAACCATTCCAAGGGGACAGGAGAGAGAGAGAGAGAGAGAGGGTGAAAGAGCCTACACTAAGTGGTGATACACTAGAAAAGGAAGTGGTTGAATCACATCCCAACTACTTGAAGTGGAGAGAGGTGAGCAGAGGAGAGGGTGGACAGAATGCACCACGGACCAGAGATAGATTTCACATGAAACACCACTTCAAAACCCATTAAGCACAACTCCCAACCTAAAAAAACATCAAAGTATGCACAATATACCTACTGATGATGAGAGGTAAGAAGAGACAACAAAATAAGCCAAGGATGGATAGATGCATCACGAAACAAATTTTATTGCTCCAAAATGTTACACGGTACATCATCAGTGGGAAAGAGGCAAGAAAAAATTCCATTACAGAGCCATGGGAGGAGGCTTAGACTCATTCTACCCTAAGGAAGAAAGAGAGAGGGGGCCAGAGGAGAAAAAATGACCAACCCTTTGAATATGCCCCTTCATTACAATATATAGGAAGAATGAAGAGAGAGAGAGAGAGAGGAGAAATTTGAATCTTTCTTCAACCACCTTGAGATATGCATTGAATCCTACTTTGAAGCTCAACCACCATCAATCAATGCCCCTCTCAAATCCACCTACAATCTGGTTCCGATTTAGTTCCCTTGCATGGATCAAAAGAAATCTAGTCAAATAAATAATAATAGTAGTTGAAGAAATCAGATTCTACATTAATGGCCTAGAAGACATTTTTCCCATTTTTCACCTACTAAATCCTATTAAGAATGATATTTTATGTTTCCATGGTGTAGAGGGTGTCGATGTTTCCAAAAAGTCTTCTCCCACCCAAATCTGAGTTTCCAGTCAAAAGATATGGCCATTTGAAGTTTTGGGTCATCGGGCACAATATTTAAAGAGTCTATCCATACAGGGTCCACGTGGCGGCCTCGTGCATCTTGGAGATTCATCTCCTTCCTTATGCTCTTGAAATCACATCTAGATTGACATGTGGTGGCTTCTTCATGAGCTCCTTGGGCTCCTTTGTATTTTTCCAAAGTCTCTTTGCTTGGCGGGGCCAAAAGTCTGACCTGGACACGTGGAGGCTTGGCACTTGTTTGAAACCCACCCCAAATTTTACTTTTGAAGTAGCACCATGTCTTGACACTTGGCTCCCTCCACTGCCTACCTCTTCTTTGACTATTCAACCCCCGACTCTATCCCTTTTTTTGGACCTGGGACACGTGGCGAGACCACGCTCATTTGGGGACTACCTCTAGACTTTCCTTTTGAAATTGTGCATCGATGAGACACATGGAGGCTTCCACTTGGTTCTCTATACTTAGTCATTTTGGGCCCATTTATGTCACATTTTTTTAATTTGGACTACGTGGCGAGCCCAGTGCTCATTTGGGTCTCTGCTCTTTTGGATTTATCTTTGAAGTAGCGTCGTTTGGACACTTGGCACCTTCCACTTTGAGTCAAAGAATTTTCAATGGCCGGTGTACTTTTGGGGCTCTGGACACGTGGGGGCTTGGCACTTGTTTGAGTCTCCCTTTTGGATTTAACCTTTGGAGGTGCGCCACTTGGACACTTGGCAGCTTCCGTGACACCTTTATACTTAGCCAATTTTGGGGCTCGTTCTGAATCATTTGCAGAGCCCAAAGACTTCGAGCCTTCGCCGTTTCTTTTCCTTTGAGCCTCTGGTTTCTTTGACACTTGTCTTCTCTTCCCCAACCTTGCTATTCCATTTTAGAGCCCACATGTAACCTATTTGTTGGATTTGAAGTGTGGGTTCATTCGATGAAGTCGTTTCTTTAATTGTATCTTGATGACCTCACACTATACTCAAAGAAATAAGGTGATCATGTGAAACATCTTGAACAAGTTCTCATTCATTGTAAAACACATGGTATATCTCTTAATCCCAAAAAGTAAGTATTTGGAGTGATCAAGGAAACTCCTTAGACACATTGTGAAAAAAAAAGGGTACAAAAATTTATCATAAATGAGTAGAGGCCATTCAAAATCTCTTTTTCCTATAAGCAAGTCAATTGTTCTTTCTTTCTTTGGTGAATTCATTTTTCTCCAATGTTTCATTCTTGACTTTACAAAACTTACTATGCACATCACTGACATGATGAAGTGTTGAGGAAATTTGGGTTGGAATAAGGAAGGAAATAATGATTTCAAAAATATTAAGAGGGATAGTGCTCATGTTCCTACATTGGTATGCCTAGAATTAAACAAAGATTTCATCATATATTGTTATGCCTCTCGAGCACACCCTCTTATACATATTGGTGTAAGAAAATGACAAAGGGATTGAGTCTCTAATAGAATTCATGAGTTTCCCACTAAATAAATATGAGTTGAAATATTCCACCATAGAGAAACATGATTTTTCTCGTTAAAGGTGTCAAGAGTTTCAAGTTCTACATATTAAATTCTCATATGGTGGTGTTTGTTATAGATCTTGTAGTGAAATCCATACTCACTCAACAATATATTGGTTCCAAAAGAGACAACTAGATATCTAAAGTTCTAAAATATGACCTTGAAATACGACCTACAAAAATTTTATGAGGAAAGGGTCATTTAACTGATTGTTGAGAACAATATGAATTCAAATGAGGAAATTGAATCGATTCTCAAGATGGTGTTCTAGATGATGAAATACCCGTGGTACTCTTGGTGAGTACCAATCCCAAATGGTATTTGGATATCATCCATTTTCTAACATATAGATATTTTCTGCCTCATTTAAGTGAGAAACAATGAAGAACTCTCAAACTTTAAGTGATGAGGTATGTGATATGGAATAAAGTGCTTTATAAAAGGGGACTAAATGGTTATTTCTTAAGATGTGTAGACAAATAACAACATGATTTATTTTTGAAAGCTTACCATGATCAAGCTTGTGGCAGACATTTCTTAGCCCTAGTCACAACACACAAAATTCTAAGGGGGAGGTACTATTGTCCTAATTTGTACCGAGATGCTTAACCATGGGTAGCCAAATGTGAGAAATGCCAACAATTTATCAACAAAACTTATCTTGTTGCACTACCCCTTAGGCCCATGATAATTAAAGAACCTTTCAAACAATGAGGCTTGGATTTCATAGGTGTTCTCAACCTACATTCAAGTGTGGGTCATTCATACATGGTCATATCCAAAAATACTTCATCGAGTGGATGGAATCCATCTTGGTCAAATATGCCAATACCGAAACCTTTTGTAATTTTCTAAAAGAGTATATTCTAATCCATTTTAGTGTCCCACAAAAATCATTGTTGATAATGCTACTTATTTTTTTGAATATTAATTAATATAGTTATTACTAGTAACTTTATTTTGTGGTATTGTGAGTACACATTTATTCTCTTGATTACAATAAGGTGTTTGAATGATGCTTTGTATGATGTCAAACTTGTTTGCAAGAAACTTGTTATATGTAGCAACTCACATACAACCAAAGGATCCATATGCAACAACCCATCCACAATCAAAGGAATCATCTACAACTAAGGGATCATCCTAGCAACTCGCATGCAACCAAAGGACTTGTCTGCAACAAAGTGTCCACATCCAAAGGAGGTCACACACATGAAAGAAGTCATGATCCTTGAGAAGCTTTTGGAATGTGGACATCACACTTGAGTTTTACATGTCGATGGAAGAAGTAATTACAATTAAAACATGAGAACTAGGAGATGAATCAACTCCAACATCTGATTATGTGTTACAACTTAACAAGGAACTAACTGATTAAATTCATGATTTAGGAACTGATTGATCAAACTAATCGGTTACTTAAGTTATGTGATTGACATGTAAACACATGTTGATTAATTATGTTGCATGCATCTAGTCTCTGAATTATTTGGTTGAGATATTTTACTTGATCTGATTAAACTCCTAGTCAAACTCTATTTTCTTCACACTTCTATTGTAATGAGATGTATAAAAAGAAAAAGGTTAATGTTGAAGAGATCTAATCGATTAATGCATGTAGATCTAGATAGAGATTAGAGAGTAGAGATATAGAAAATATAGAATACAAATGTTATTGTATTTCCTAATTGTAATCTTCATGCCAATATAATAAAAGTCGAGTTCTGTTCATTAGTTGTAGTCACGAGCCTTAGGAGGGATTAACACCCAAGGCAGGGCCCACTTGTGGTTTTCTAACCCCCTCCATAGTTTTTTGATTTGATTTATTGCATGATTATATTAGCAAAAAATTCATTTCTTTATCTGCATTATGAGTTTACATGTTTTACCTTAGCCATAACATTTACTTCCAATCTTGAATTTAGTTTTTTCCAAGCATTGTTATTTCCCAAATTGTAGTGATAGCAATTTATTTCTTCTTTACCTCCTAAATACCTATAAATGTGCATACAATACACTTGACACTATTGAAATTATACATCCCTTGGTTTGATAATTAAATGATTGTAGATTAATGAACAACATACTAATTGTTGTAAGTTAATTTGCACCACCATTTTTGGCCATTTCGGGGATACTTGCCAAGTTATAAGGTTTTGAGAGGTTTTCATTTCTTAGAAGTAGTTTAGGTTTTAGGAAATTCACCTCAATAACCCCCCCACTAATTTTTGATTGATTGAGTTGAACTAGTTGATGCATGCACCATCCAAGAGATGCCCATGGTATATTTTTACCCAATCCACAAGTAACACATATATCTTCATACAATTATGAGGATTCTGAAGAAGATATAATTTCCTCTTGTACAAGGTTTTTTGTTTGAAGATCCCTTTCTAAGTGAAAGTTTAGAAGCTTCTCTAAGTAGCCATAAATGGCAGAAGAAGTAGACCAAAATGTTGAAAATGGGGAAACTACCTTTGAGTTTCCCATTACCAACAATGATGAAGTTCTTTTATGAAGAATATTTCTCCCTCTTCTTTCCTAAATTTCATGGATCCATGAATGAAGACCCAAACACCTTTTTTTTGAGTTTGATGTTTTGCATGAGAGTATGATTATACCACTGATGCACATAAACTAAAGCTATTTCCTGTTACACTCAAGGATGCAACCTTGAGATGGTTCATGGGTTTAGGAAGAAATGTCATCACCACTTGGGCATAGATGAAGGAGAAGTTTCTCACAAAGTACTAGGATATTACAGACCAAGTAGTAGAGGAGGTGATGAAATCTACAAAATGGCATAAAAGGAGGATGAACCATTGGAAGACTATCTAGAAATATTCATGTTCTACGCATTCAGAAGACAAAGCACACAAGACTACCTCTGAATCTCTCAAATTACTTTTTTTAAGGGACTCATTAGGAGGACATGGATGCTCTAGATCTGATAGGAGTATGAGACATTTCAAAAGCTACCTTTGAAGAAATATGTGAAGCCTGCAGGAATTACTCAAGCCTACTATGAAGAGAATAAGAAATGTAAGATCAAGAGGTGGATCAACTACCAAAACAATTGGGGACATATCCAAGTCAAATATTGTTAACATGTTCAAAAACATGAAGCAGGAGATTTTCAATGACATGACCAATCAATTATATGCTCTTTGCAGAAGAAAAGAGAAGATGTAGAGGTAAACACTCACAGAGTTCTTTCATGCATGCAGAAGAAATAAATATGACTACAAATGCAGAGGATTGGCTAGCATTACATAAAAGAAAGGAGGCTTCACCTGAATTCAAGATGTTGGAGATAAAGGATGGAAAGTCTTCTATGTTTCTCAAATAAAACTATGGCCACCAAGACAAGGAGGTATGTCACAAGACCATATGCAAACATTTCAAAATTGGTCTAATAATCATATATGCAACCCCACCTTGGGCTAATCAGTAGCAAGGTTGGTTCCATACCCTAGCCAATACTAGTAAAAATGGAAACCTCAATTTTGTAGGCCAAAAATAATGGCAACAACCCCTCAATCATGGTAAAGCCTTGGAGAGGAGGGAAGACATGGAACAACCCACCTCCTAATTACCAACAATCTTACCAGGTAACCTCCTTATCCATAACAACAAGCTCTAATGCCAAATCCCCAACTTGGCATCTCAGCCAAAAGTAACTTAGCTACCAACTCAACCAATGCCTAACCCCAACAATAAAGTTTTCTCAACTAGCCTATTCCACTAAACCAACTCAATACCCTACCTATTCTATTGATGTTGATAATATCCATCTCTACTCAGGAAGAGAACTTCCTCCACCAAATGGACCCACCATTACAGAGATTATAGATGAACCATAGTTGTTGCTACAGACTAATCTGATCAAAGAAAAGAAAAATCACATGAAGCTGATCCAAACAACCTGAGAAAATTTCTATCAAGGGTAAAGTGCAAGCTAATGAGCCACCATTTCTAAAAGATTACAAGAAAAGAAGACTGACCTCAAATCATAATCTAATTCTGATTTTTTCAACCAGCTAAAAGATATTTGTGTCAAAATTCTATTAATTCAAGCCATCAAGGATGTTCCCATCTATAACAAGTTGATTAAGGACCTATGCATAAAAAACCAGGAAGAAAAGAGAAAGGATCCATCTACTATGTAAGTTATTGGACAACTAGTTGATATTATGCTTGGAAATTCAATTTTCCAAAATACATAGATCTAGGTAGTCCTTTAGTAAATGTTACAATTAATGACAAAACAATAAAAAACACTTTGATTGACTTGGGGTCAGCCATCAACATCATGAAAAATAGATTATGGATGATCTAAAATTAAAAGACTAAGGCCAACAACTACAGTCTTACAACTTGCAAGATAGATCAACAATGAGACCTGAAGGAGTCCTTGAGGACATAGTGGTAGTGGTAGACTCTTGGGAGTACCCTACTAAATTTATTGTTCTTCAACCAAAAGAAAGCTTAGGAGGATATCCTATCATCTAGGAAGGCCATGGTTGCCACTACTGATGCATTCATAGGTTGTAGGTCTAGAATATGATTATTTCTAATGGAAGTGGTACTAAAAATCTTATGCTTTATCCTCCTACACAATGATTGAATGAAGAAGATCAAACCATTTGGGTTGAAGGAACTAGAAGAAGATACGAACATTGTGTAGTAGCTCATGATGTTGGAGAATTCATATACAATTGAATGCAAGAAGAAGATGTTGTTCTTTCCAACATGTCTTGTAGAATAACTATGGAAGGAGTGAAGAAGTAGATGGTAGATTACGGTGTCTAAGTTGTCCTATGAACCAAGTTCTACCATAACAAAGCACTATGGACATTCCAGATAAGAATTACATCCTTCATCAACTTCTTCCCCATGATTGCATACTTGAATTATGTAAGCAACAATGTATATTCAATGATTTATCTCTCTAAAAAAGTGGAAATAACTCCAGGAAGGCCACTTAATGTAAACAAAATGCTAAGCATGCAACAAGAGAAATTTTGATTGCTCTTTTGCAAAAACACAAAGTAGTGTTTGCATGGGATTATGGTGACATGCATGGTATTCATCCTAAGTTGTGCACTCATAAGATTTATATCAAAGACAACTGCAAACCAATTAGGTAGCCACAAAGAAGAATGAACCCAATAGTGAGAGACATTGTGAAAGGAGAATTGAAGAAGTTACTAGATGTTGGATTTATATATCCAATTTTAGATAGTCAATGGGTGTCACCCCTTGTCATTGTGCTAAAGAAGAATGGAAAATGGAGGATCTACATAGATTATAGAGAGTTGAATGTAACAACAAAAAGAAGGATCATTTTCCACTCCTTTCATTGATTAGGTACTTGAAACTTTGGCTAGTAAAAAGTATTTTCTTTTCTTGATGGATATAGTGGCTATAATCAAATTCAAATTGCACCATAAGATCAAGACAAAACTACCTTTCACATGCCCATGGGAATGTTTGCATATTTTGTTCTTCCATTTGGCTTGTGTAATGCACTTGCTACATTTTAGAGGGTAGTCTTGAGCATATTTTCTAGATCTAAAAATGACTACATGGAGGTATACATGGATGATTTTATAGTACATGAAAATACTTTTGAAGAAGCCATGAAGAATCTAGACAAAGTTTTGAAGAGATGCAAGGAGCATAATCTATCCTTAAGAAATGAAAAATGCTACATGATGATGTTTGAAGGTATAGTTTTGGGACACTATCTCTCTTATGATGGAATTCAAGTTGATCCAAAAAAGATATCTTGTCATCATAAATCTGCCAACACCAAAGAAACAAAAGGATGTTAGAGCTTCCTAGGACATGTTGGTTATTATAGAAGATTCATACAAGATTTCAGCAAGATTGCAACACCATTGTTTTTACTACTAGGAAAGGATGTTGCCTTTGAGTGGACTAAAAATGTGAGGCTGCATTCCAAACCTTAAAGAAAATGTTAACTATTCCCTTGTATTAAGAGGACATGATTGGAACTTTCCATTCCACATCCATATTGATGCATCAGACCATGCCATTGGAGTTGTTTTAGGATAAAGGATGGAGTTCTAAACTATGCAATTTATTATGTGAGCAAGAACTTGTAACATGCTAAGCTCAATTACACAATCACAAAAAAGTTCTTAGCATTTGTGTATGCTATTAATAAGTTTAGACACTACATCACAGGTTATCTAGTGTTCATTCACATTGATCATGTATAATTAAATATTTGATCAATAAAATATTTGTAAGCAACAAAATAATTAGATGATTTCTACTTTTGCAAGAGTTTGATGTCATGATTGTGGATAAGCCTAATAAGGACAACGTGGTAGCAATATTTCCTTTCAAGAATGGATACTAATGATGAAGAATAGGTAGTTGATGACTCTTTCCTGATGAGCATTTATTTTCTATCTCTACAAAAACACCTTGGTATGTAGACATAGCCAACTATATGGTTTTAGATAAAACACCTCCACACTACTTATATTCTAAAAAGAAATACATAGTTGAGAAGAGTGTGAATTTTTCTTGTATAACTCCATCTTATTTTCTATTTCACATAAGGCAAGATAATGTTATGAGAATATGTATAGATGATGAGGAAATATATGATGTCCTCAAAGCCTGCCATAGTGAACCTTGTGGAGGACACTTTTCTACAAAAAAATAACAGCAAAGGTATTAAAAACTAGTTATTACTGGCCAACATTACACAAGGATGCAAAGTCTGTCCCACCAGAGATGTGATAAGTGTCAAAGAGTGGGTAAGCCTACCATATCGATGTAATGCCATTGCAGCCTCAAGTGGTCTTGTAGCCATTTGAAAAATGTGGGATTAGACTTCATTGGTCCTATAGATTATAAATCTTATCAAGAGAAGGAATACATATTGGTATGCACATATTATCTAACTAAGGACAAGCAGGTAAAGGCACTACTAAGTCCATATAGAGTTACATGATAAAGTAGCCATGTTTTTCTATGATCACATCTTCACACGTAGGTATGGAGTGCCAAGAGAAATTGTCATATCGCAGGTACACACTTTACTTGCTGATGTAATTTTTATCTAGATAAGGAGTATAAAATCACACATAGGAAGTATACACCTTATTATCCATAATGTAATGGCTAAGTGGAGGTGACAAACAAGGAGATAAAAGCTATCTTGACAAAAACCATTACACTCCATAGAAAATATTGGTCAAAAAGACTTCCAGAGGCAGTATGTGAATTCAAAAAAACTTGGAAGACAACAAATGGATTCACGCCATTCAAGATTTTGTATGGTAAGACTATTGTTCTCCCTATTGAATTTGAACACAAGACATTAAGGATGCACTAGAGTGAGGCATAGAATTATCTTTCAAGCTCGAGAGAAAATGATTATCTAACTCAATGAGTTGGATGAGATGAGAAGAAAGAACCACTGTGCATAATACAAAAAAGAATATAAGCAGAGGATCTAAAATTTACATGGCAAGTTCATCAAAATACAAGGAAAGTTTAAGAAGGTGAGTGGGACCTCTTCCATTAACTCAAAGTATAAAGACCACATGGGAAAACTCGATACAAGGTGGTTAGGTCCAAGATTAAACAAATCTTTTCCTAATGGAGCTGTAAAACTCACCACCATAGATCATGTGAGGTTAAGCTTTTTTACTTAATGGCCATAGTTAAGATTGTACAAAAGCCCACCGATAAGAGCACCTTCATGCAATCGATTCAGAGAGAAAAAACAAGATGGAAATGAGAACATCAGTTTTAGATCGGAAGTTGATACTGCTGGTTCATCTTCCGACATTTAGATTGAGATATTTGCATGGCCTTGTTATATTCATTTTGATATTCCAAAAGGATGAATAAAAGTGTTTGAGAATATCTTTTTGGTGATCATGACACTCTGCTAACATTTATATTTTTCTTCAGCATTTGAATGTTGTGGATCGATATATATGTTGCAAAAATAAATATCTCGCATAAGAGATTAACAGTCATAAAATTATTCACTTTAATACTATTTTAATCCTAGTTTCATACTACTACTCGGGAAGGTTCTTGATAAGTGAAGAAAGTACTAATCAACCAAATCATCTTTTCAGCCATATTGTTTTATTTTATTTCGTCATTCCCAACCTTTACACCCACATGCCCATAGATCCTAACTTTCATCACTTGGAATTATTTTAGCCTCTACTTGGGCATCTAGGCTAAGACTCAGTTTCCTTGGATGCCCTTATCCCATCATGGGTACCAAGATCCTTTTTAACTTTCAAGGGATCTTTTTAGTTGTTTTAACTTCTTATCTTTTTATCTTCGCCATTTCGAAGTTAATTATGAAATTAGATCAAGAGAACCCTATACACCATATAAAGTTAATGGCCATAATGAGGGACCTAAACTAGATCACTACTATCATTCATCTAGAGTCACATCCATCTATTACATAGAGATCATTGCATCCACATAGCTCCATCACAAGGTATAAGGCTAGGACATATGCATCACACACATCATGGAAGAGGATTCTATTGGCTTCATGCCATTTCTATTACATTTTCTACATTTAGTTATTTCTCCTTAAAAAGTGTGACTGACACAAGAGCACCTAGGGCACATTATGCTACACACTAGACCAAAACTACATTTGGGTCCAAATGTAGTGTAACACTCGGATTAGTAAACCCACTATTATGGCCAATACAGAGGTCAGTATGACCCATTCATTTCCATTCTTATTTTTTAGGGTTTTGATACAAGGGTCTTTTGACAAGGTCTTTTCAAGAAGGTCTTGGATTATTATTGACATCAAAGTAAGATAGTGAACTTGATGCAAACTTAGGATAAGGTGGGTTTAGGTCTATATGCCAAACCTATAAAGATATTTCTCAATGGAGTTTTTCATAACTCACAACCCATTTGGTAGACTATAAGGTTCCCGTAAGTTCCCGAGTCCCTCTCTGGTGCTCCAGGTCAAGATACTCTAGATCCATCCTTTAATAGGGTTTTTACACAATTGTTTATGTTTCTAGATTCTAGGAAAAAACAAAATGGAAATGAGAACATCCCTTGAGATCTTCTATTCAACCGAGCCTTCTTTCATCTTCCCTCATGATTTTAGGGTTAAAATTTCCTTAGATTTGGTATATTCATCTTTCATATTCATATGATTTATAACATCTATTTATTCTATTTACACCTATTCACATATCTTAGATTAACTATCCCCAGTATTCCCCATCTTAAATCAAAGATAATGCAAATTCTAATGTTCCACTTGCGTAGCATACATGTATACAACAAAGCTCTGTTTTATTTTCATGTTTGGGAAACTCATGATTCCATGAAGGAAATAATATATTTACACGTGTGTAAAGAAAGAAAAAACAGCTGACACCCCAACAAATCAGTATTCCCTCTCTAGGATCCATCTAGTTCTAGTAAGGGTTATAAAATAATAGTTTGGCACATGCATACAACATCATAAGTGACATCCACAACATAATAGCAAGATTGCATGCAACAACACACAAATAAAAAATGCAAAATAATCATTCCAAACCAAAATCAAGATAAGTGCACTTAATTTCCACTTTACTAAAGTATAATTAGAATAATTATTATTGATTCGTATTTATGCCAAATTGTCATATCTTTAATAAATTTTAAATACCACATCTTTTATTCCATGATGTGTCCATACACGTCATCCCACTTCATCTTAACACTTTACCTCACATGCTTCTTATAATGAAATCAATTAAATGCATTTCCCTTTGTTGTTTTGTGTGATTCGGTCTCAAAATTCAAAAACAAAGTACTCCAAACATTCCCCATAATCCAATTTTTGCATTATTCCTCCAAAACTATGTGATTACATTACTAGAGCCAATCGAGATGTATAATTGAAAATGGGTGGAGAATTAATTCATCATGAGATGACATATCACTCTAAGCTTCTCAGTCAGCCCTCAAATTTTGTAATATTTCCAAAACAATGGATGGTTGGATTACATTAACAAATTCCATGGTTTTAATGAGTCTATGGTCGAAGAATTTACTACTACACTCAAAGATGGTAAAGCTAAGATCAAGGGCTTATCAATGAAGTGAATGATGACATCTTGGCCACATTGACTAGACTTCATATAAAGGGAGAACCCTTTCCTAAGAAATCCAATCCAGAGGTAGCCAAACGAGACTTCGCTGATGAGGATGATGCCTTCATCCATGATCACCAAGGTACATATATAACCTCTCTCAAATCACTCTGGGCTGAAATTTCCAACTACATTATCAAGTAGTTTACTTACAAGGGTATATATTCTAGACTAAATACAATCCATTTAAAATTACTCAATCATCTGAAGAATAATAGGCATGTCAATGTGCCCAATTTCTTAAATGAGAGCTTAAAAAGATGAGTAAGGAAGCACAAAGAGGAAGGCCAACACTTTCACATTACTATTTTTGTTACTCTAATTATAATACACACCCTACAGAGGGAATACCATGATATAAGTCATGGGAGATTTTTAAAGAGCCAAAAATATTGAGGAATTATTGGGACATAGAAGGAAGAGGAGGAGAATTACTAAAATTTCTACCACACATACAACTCGAACCCTTAACATCAACTTCCCATCCCTAAGAAACACATGTTTATGAGAATTTACCATCTTCTAAACCAAACCCTGAACCAATTTCCCATGAAAGAATATTTATTGCATGAAACCCTCCTGAAAATTTCTACCCCTGAGTCATCTTCTTCAAAAGGTAAGAGGAAATAGCAAACCAACTCCTACATCTTCCGTAACCAATCCCAAACCATCAAGACATTCACACATGATACATAATTGAAGGAAAAAAACATCCCAGAAAAAAAAAAAACCTCGTGCCATATCACTTGACAATGATATGGAAACTACAGAGGAGAACATTTAGGCTATACCCATAGATATTAGCAGGGGAGGAACCGATGAGGTCTGGAGGCAGAAACGGAGAAGAAGGTGATATAGAAATTGTATAAGAATGCCTTGAAGATTACATGGAGGAACATACGAGAGGCTATTCATGCTGATATGAGGCATGCAGAGCATGAAACAAAGGAATTTGAAAATGAAAGTGAGGAGGATGTTCCTACAACCATAGGTCATAAGGAGAGGATGGAAGAGGAGATTGACCAACCAATTCATGAACCAAAAATTAGAGAAGTTATACCCCATGCCATTGAAGAAGTTATTGAGTACCTTGCCCATGGAATAGAGGAAGAGCATATGTCTATGGAAATTGAGACAGTATAGGACCACATTCCTGTAACCACTAGATGAAATAGTTGAGAAAGTGCTAGAGAAGACACCACATGTTAGCTTCTGTAATAATCAATTATGCAAGATCCTATCAAACAAGTCTCAGTAGAAACATGGCCACACAAACAATTTTGTTAGATTAATGGGTCTATCAATTTGAAACATATGTTAATAGGTTACAAGAAAATGGGAAAGAGAAAAGGAAGATCTCATCTTCCAAAGACCAACATAAATGGAGGAAAAAGACAAGGAACTTAAGTCCAAAGATAAATAAATTAATAGGTTAAAGAAAAAATTAGGAAGAGATAGTTCAAATTACTCATGAGATAATCAAACACAACCCCCTTCCAATATTTATGCTATTTTCCTCAAAGAAAATATGTTACAACTGAAACTTACTTGTGTCAACTATACCATTCTATTCGACATTGGTTCAGCTAGGACCTTCTTTAGAATATATCTAAAAATACCTTATAAAATTAAGCTCTGTTGTGAATTATACATGTAAAATTATGCCCTAAAGTATGATAGGACTTAGGATCCTAGTAATCTACATTGGATATGTTCCAAAGTTAGAGCACTTTGCTCTTATTTTAATAATGAATTAGACGGGTAGAAATAGATGAAAGAGTAAAATAACTTGGAAAAGGTATAACCATTAATAATTAGAGGTGAGGTCAGTAAATATTAAGGTGGTTATTAAAGAATATGGAAATTATATGGAGAAAAGGGAAATCAAAACAAGATATATCGAGATGCGGAAGGAAGCTCATGAGGAAATCAGGGAAAAGATTAAGTACAATGTGTGAGAGATAGTATATGCCTGTAGGATGCACTGGAAAGAAATTTCCCCTAATATGTAAAGGAAAGAAATGCACTCTTATCATAATATTATTCAAACCTTGAGAAGAGTGAATGCATATATTGATGTTTCTACTGCATGTTCCAAAACTTGGTTTCCAATTGGCTATCACCCACAAATTTTCCATTTTCCTATACCACATTAGTCTGGTAGTTAGCCCTTAGATAAAGTAGTACATGAAAAAGTTCATGATCATGTACCAGATGAATGGAGGATACTTCTTCACAAATCCTGAAGGGAAACTACTCCAGTTTATTTCAAATGCTTATACAACACTACTTAGGAGGAACCTAGGAAACCTGAAGAACCGAAGCAACCTAAGCACCTAAGAAAAACTGAATGAGGACATTCAAAGAGTTAAGTATGGGGGTGTGATGAGTTATTTGATTCCCTTTCTAAAAAATCATATTATGTAGTTTATTTATCCATTTGTAGCCCTGCACTTGTATTTCCATGTTATATTGCTAAGACATTTCATTATAACTAGAACTCATGGCATGAATATTAATCAATATAGTTATTACTAGTTAAATTTATTTTGTGGCATTGTGAGTACGCATTTATTTTCTTGATTGCAATAAGTTTTTGAATGATGATTTGTATGATGTCAAATGTGTTTTCAAGAAACTTGTTAAATACAAAGAACTCACATGCAACCAAGGGATCCATACACAACAACCTATCCATGAGCCAAATGAATCATATACAACTAAGAGATCATCCATAACAACTCTCATACAGCCAAAGGACTTGTACACAACAAAGCGTCTACAACTAAAGGAAGTCACACACATGAAATAAGTCGTGATCCCGAGAAGCTCATGGAACATGGAATTCACACTTGAGTTTGCACGTGTTGATGGAAGAAACAATTATAATTAAAACATGATAACTAGGAGATGAATCAACTCCAACATCTGATTATGCGTCTCAACTTAACGAGGAACTAACTAATTAAATTCAGGATTTTAGAGCTGATTGATCAAATGGATTGGTTATTTAAGTTATGTGATTGACATATAAACACATGCTGATAAATTATGTTGCATGCATTTAGTCTCGAGATTGTTTGGTTAAGATATTTTACTTAATCTGATGGGAAATCCTAGTTGAACTTCTATTAATTCATGCTTCACTGTAATGAGATGTATACAAATAAAAGGATTAAGTTGAAGAACTAATCGGTTAATACATGTAGATCTAGATAGAGATTAGAGAGTAACAGATGCATAGAATATAAAGGTTAGTATATTTCCAGTTGTAATCTTCATGCCGATATAATAAATTCTAAGTTCTATTTAGAAGTTGTAGTCATGAGCCTTAGGAGGGATTAACACCCAAAGAAGGGACCACTTGTGGTTTGTTATCCCCCTTCATAGTTTTTTGATTTGATTTATGGCATGATTATATTAGCAAAAATTAATTTCTTTATTTACATTCTGAGTTTACATGCTTTACCTTAGCCATAACATTTACTTTCAATCTGAATCTAGTTTGTTTCCAAGAATTGTTATTTCCAGAATTGTAATGACAATAATTTATTTCTTTTCCTCCTAAATACCTGTAATTGTGCATATAACATTAGAACAATTGAAATTCTATATCCCATGGTTTGATAATTAAATGACTTTACACTAATGAACAACATACTAATTGCTGAAATTTTATTTGTACCACTAGTGGATGCTCAAATTAGGGAACATTAGATGAAAGTAAAGAATATTTTTGACCGAGAAATCATGACCGAGAGAATTTCAAATTAGAGATTTGGTCCTTATTTAGGAAAAGGGAAGATAATTGAATGGAAGCCATGGGAAAATTGATTCTCTATGGTTGGGACCATTCAAAATCATACACTTCTATAGATATAATACATTATATTTTTCCTATCTAGATGAAACTCCTATGGAATTTACCCACAATGGGAAATACTTGAAATTGTACAAAAATTGAAAGTAGGTTGTCCCTTACCTATACCATAGGTGATTTAGGTTTGTTTGTGTCATGTGGTGTGTTTCATTTCCCATTGTTTGGTGTTTTTATTTGTGTGTCATTTGTTTTTGTCTCAATTCATTCTTCCTCCCTTGAGTTTTTGTTTCCCAATGGATAAGGTCTTGGTCTACTTAAAACCATGAGATTATGGTGTTCCTTTTTCCTTGTTTGTGCTTAGCTCAACCCAAGAAAATTCCTCGAGCTAGATCCAACTATTGGCATGTAAAATGTTTAAGAATTACCTCACGACCACAAATAATTTTTTTCTCCTTTTTGAGCCTTGATCAATATTGTCAATTTTATTGTTGGACCAAGAAAATGCCTAAGTATGAGACATGTGTGAAGGCCAAAGGATGTGCACAAGGTGTGTGGGGAGATATGGAAAAATTATTTGCGAAAGGTTGAAATAGTGCACGAAGGGACACACATAAGTATGAAGAAACAAATGTAAATGGTTGTGCACGGGAACAAAAAGTCGAGGAGATAGTTGGATTTCCAAGACATGCTAAAAATAGGAAAAAGTAGAAGATGGCATGATCATCAAGGAAATCCAGAAATAGACAAAAAACATGTGGATAAAACACATGAAAAACTAACAATAGAAAAAACACACACATGAAAGAGGAATATTTATTTATAACACATGCGGAAGAAGCTATTTATAACACATACGATAGAAATAAAGCTTCTTGAAAAATCAAACCACTTATGGAGAATCGTGGGTTAGAGTATATTGTTAAGAAAGTTTTAGTTCAAAAACATGCAAGCTATGTATAAGAGTAGTTTATTTTTAGAGGTATGTGGTGTAGGAAAAGTTCCCACCCTATATATACATATAGATATCCATGTAACAAGTTAGTCCGGATAGAGGAAAGGTGTGTGCTAATACTATTAGAGTTGTGCCTAATAAATGAGTCTCATATAGAGATTGAATGTGATTATCTTGAATATATGATACTAATTATTGTAATGCATCATGAATATAAAGCTCCTTTTGGTTGGTGATTAATTGTCTTGTGCATGTTATAGTAGTTCATACTCTTCATATGGTATATTTGCTTGTTATGTTAGCCATGAATGCAAGAAATACATCTTGGCAAAAAAACATAAGGAGGGACTGGTAGAGTTACGCACACTTCCGGTGAGCACGTAGGATTTGCATGGGTGATGGGCCAAAATGTATGCCAACATTGTGTTGAAAATAGAATTTAGTGCCACATTTTGGTTTTGTTTCTAGGACCTTCTTTCATTTCGAATTTTAAGATGTGGTGTGCACATGATGTTTTGACTTATCCTTTGAGAACATTAAACATTGGCTACATGAAGGTGAAGAAGATTTTATAAAAATATATAAGATACTGATGTTAATTTCAATCCATGCAAATAGGTGGAAGACAACCTATATGATCTAATGTACAAGACATTATTCAACTTATTTTCAAGGGAGTTACATGATTGGTTAACAATGTACATGAAGAATAATAAGAGTTGATTGGCGTAGAGACAAGCATGGAACTAGAACAAGTATCAAAAACTTGCTGATTTGGATAAGCCATGGACACACATAATAGATCATTGGTGGAAATGTGTGTTGAATAATTACACTTTGGAATATGTAATCTCTATGTATTCATTCCCGAAGGAAGCTGAGTTCAAGTTTCTTTTCGAGCCTCGAGGATCATAGTTACGCGTACTCCCACTTTATATCAAAATATTAATGATTGAACTGGGATTGAGAGCCTATCGATGGATCACATGCAAGGACAAGGTACGGGGTAGTAAAGGATGGAATTGATCCAGGATAGAAGTAGAGAGAGGAAATCCTACAAAAATATGGTGATATGCAAGAAATCGAGAAGGATGAAGAGGTGTTGAGATAGAGAGGAGTAGGATCGAGTGATAGTGTTGAGAAACCTGAGGAGAGAAAGGGCCATACGAATATGTCCCTATGATATTGGGAAAGTATAGAAGGACCCCCTCAACATATATTGGAAGTGAGTCTAGTGAATATTTGGGAGCCATTAGCGTGCATCTGGACCACCCTGGAACCTTAGTCCTTGTGCATGGTGCTAAGGATTCGAAGCTCATATAGAAGATTATCATAGTGAGGAATAAGAACATGAGAGAAATTGAGGATCTATACATTGGGAAGGTAACACATGTAGGAGTGTATTAGTGTCCAAATAGGAAACATGACATATAAAAGCAACACACATGGTAGAGGCTTCTGTTTGCCCAATAGGATTTGATAGAAAGTTAGAAAAATTTATTTGCATGAGTATTACTATGAGTGCAACATAAGGAAATAATTTTGATATGTGACTCTTTGGAAGTAATATTATAGACACACCACCAACATAGTGTATTGGTGTGCGACAAGTTCTACCACCGAAAAACATACAATAGTTCCAGTGATAGGAGGCTCAGGAGGTTCTGGTCCTCTTATAAGTGGAGGCAATCTTGGTGGAGGTTCATGGTCAAGATCTTGTCCTCTCCCGAGTGGAAGAAATCTGGGATAAGGAAAAAACCCACCATAAAAACCTGATATTTTTCATGAAATTTCACTCTAATTTCCTTGGTACAAAGGAGTATAGGATGCTACTAAACATGTGCACAAATGTGAGCTCTTATGGAGAGCCAAAGGGATCACCACCTAAGATAGAAAGGCCAATCGGTTTTTGACTACACTATAAGGCCACGTGCACAGTTGGTAAAGGAAGTATGAACCACATTAGATGAAGGTGGAATATGATACTTTACACTCCACATTCTTGGTTGAGTTTCACATTCCAGAGATTGAGCAATAGAGCATCAACACACTGAAATATATTAAACAAGGACTATTGGAGAGTGTTCAAGAATATGATGCGTGGTTCAAGACTCTATTGTTGAAGATTTCATACGATATCCATCAAATCCAACACACATAATGGTTCATGGGTGTATTTTTGACACCTTTTAGAAGGGATTTATTTCATAAGACATTTACAAATCTGCACAAGGCTCATGGGGCAGCACTACTATCTGTTGAAGTGGTTAGTAGTGTGGACATTAGAGTGAGCCCATTTCTTGAAGCAAAGATTGCAATTATGACCATGTAGTTAGAAATGTCATCTACTAGCTTAGTGCATGACACTTGAAGTGTTATCTTGTGTACAAATTATGAATTAGAGGGACATATGAAGAATAGTTGTCCATGCAGGAATGTGCACATTCTATTAGAGGCTTGTGAAATTTGCAACAATGACCATGATGTTAGAGATTTTCTACTTCTCTAGTGTGTAACTCAGAAGAATGTATCACTCTAATTCAATATTTGTGACATGCATACACATGATACAAATCATTTCCTCTTGATTGATTACATTCATAAAGCTTGCGAAATAACATTACGCTAGACTAGCACAGAAGGTAGTTCAAAGGAATGTGAAGGAAATATTAATGGATCTGGACAAAATGACAATAGAGGCTATAGGGGAGAATATCGTGGTAGAGGTTGTGGTGATCATGGAGGTAGGTTTAGTTGAGGTACCTGTTACACTTGTAGATCACTTGATCATTACTAGTGTGAGTGCCCCAAGAACACGACTTGCATGTATTGTAGAAAAGGGCACAATGTAGAATATTTTCTAGATTTATATATGCACATGTGCAAGAAAAAAATGGAATGAGGCATGTCAATGATATAGGTTGTGCAAGGTCAATCGAATCCAAATGAACTAGTAGTTGCGAAGAAAGAACTTTATTGGTTACCACATGAGTAGAATCTTCACACACATGAGAGGAGGTGCAAACTAAACTGCTCATTAGACAAGAGGAAGTTGGACCAAACAATAAGTGTCCTATGCGGGCCAAAAAAGGAGATGTTATAGAAAAACACAAATCTAATAAGAGATTTATAGGGGAGATACAATTCTTAAAAGAGAAAACGTGGGATATGGAGCACACAAGACATGCAAGTAGTACTTGATAAGGACGTTGATGAAATCAAGGAAGTTGTAGGGATGCTTAGACAAGAGAACATAATACCACCGTTAGGTGAGTGGTTATGAAAAAAATTTCCGCTTATAGAGGACATGGAGAGACAAATATTACATACAAATTTGCCACCACAATACCATGAATTTGATAAGGAAATAACCATGGATATAGTTATTGATGGCTGATTGGTGAACTACATCCTTATTGAAACTAACACAAAGGTAAACATTCTTACCCTGGATGCATGGAATAGGATTTGAGGTGTCATCACCAATCTAGCACTATGATAATTCTCCACCGGGAACTCCTCGTGCTATGATTATTTTCTAATGCATAGATTTTAGTTTGGTGGATATAATCTGGAACACAACAACAAACATAACACAAGAATACCATAGACTATGATACGAAGGAATGATGAAAAATCTGAAATATAAGTGTAAATTATAATATCAACATGAAATTGTTATAATCTCACCCATGAGGTACTTCAAGTGTTACTAACTTCACTTGCCTTCCAATAATAACTATGGGAGAAACTTCACAATTACAACTCTTAATAGCTTCTTTAACACACCTTCTAAATGATGGCTTCCTTTACACACTTACTCATACAATATTTCTCACCACTTCCTTCTATGCTAAGGAGGGGGTGGCCTCTCTATTTATAGAAATTTTAGGCTTATCCACCTTATCTCTAAGATAGGATAAAAATCTACTCGACAAATCATATTCCATACCTTAACTCTTATCTTTACATATCTTATAAGATAAGACCTTACAGATCTATTCCCACTTTTCAAAGGGACCAAGTGGAAGAATAGGGCATAATGGAGCTGATGAAGTCTTATGGTTACCATATGTTTGATAAATATCACATGTCTTACAATAATTATAACAATCTCTAAAAAGAGTGGGCCAGTGATAACCTGCATCCAAGATCCTTCTTGCTCTAAGTTGTCCAGAGAAGTGTCTTCCACATGTACCATTATGGAATTATTCTATTAGCTCCTTCCTTGATCACGTCCAATGCCCTCTTGTACTGGCTTGTCCATCGTGTCCTATTCGGAAACAATACTCCATGCAAAATAGAATATGGATGACGGATTGAGTAATTTTCCTCTTAGTTTTTGCATTGACACCATCAAGAAACTTGAATTCATTCGATAATTCTAAATATCTATGTATTCACTAGGAATTGTGTCAAGGGATAACAATGCTACATTTGGGAAATTATCATCATCATAAGATGAACCTTTTAACCATCATAGGCTCAAGAGAGTGCATCTTTTATTAGAATTGACATGCTTCTTTCCCGCCTATCTATAATATCAAATTCAAATTATTATAGAAAAATTATCTATCTTGCTATCCTCCCTAATGGGTTAGGGCTGATTTATAATATATTTTAGATCCCGATGATCTGCCACTTATTTTCAACTATAAACTTCTACCCTAACAAGTAATTTCTAAACTTTTTACAACAAAAATGATAGCTAGAGCCTCTTTTTTCACATCAAGAAACAAATTCATTTAGATAATTTACCTCAAGAGCTTTGCTTATTTGTCCACTCCCAAAGTAAACTAGATGATCATTCCCATTTTCATCATTTTGGCTCGAGTACTTCCTAGTGTTACATCCAAGCATCAATATACAAATGAATGGCTTGATCCAATCTGGATTATTTAAAACAAGTGAAGACACCAAAGCTTCCTTCAATTGTTCAAAAGCTTCATGTGCCTTCTTTCCTAGTTCATAAGTAACATCCTTCTTCAAGAATTGGGTTAGTGGTTATGCAATCTTTGAGAAATTATTGATGAACCTTCTATAGTAACCCACATGGCCTAAAAATGATCTCAACTTACTTCTATTCATAGGAAATGGTAACTATTTGATTTTTGAAACTTTATTAGGATCAATACCAATACCATCTCTAGATACAACATGCCCTAACAAAATGCCTTTAGAACATCCAAAAACACACTTTGTAGGGTTTAGTGAGGCTTGTGCTTCATCTAACCTTTGAAATGTTGTCTCCATCTGGTGCAGGTGGTCCATCTTGCTCCCATAGATGCAAAAATAATCCAGAAATACTCTGATGAAGTTTCCAATGTAGGGTTCAAACACCCTATTCATCAAAAGATGGAATGTTGCCAGAGCATTACACAACCCAAAAGACATAACTCTATAAGAAAACATTCCCCAAGGAGTGGTGAATGTGGTCTTCAGTTGATATTTCTCTGCTATACGAACTTGGTTGTATCCACTATATCCATCAACAAAACTATAACACTCCTAGCCAACTACTTCGTCCAAGATCTGATCTAAGAATGGAAGAGGGTAATGATCCTTCTTTGTTACCTTGTTGAGCTTCCTATAATCAAAACAAATGCGTAGTTTCCCATTCTTTTTTATTGAGATCACAATGGGAGAAACCCATTCTAAATTCTCCATAACAAATATGAATCCTGCATTAAGTAACTTATCTATTTCTTCTTTTACAGTCTTGGAAAAGTTAGGATTTATTCTATATGGCATTTGCTTTATGGGCTTAGCACCATCTACCAGCTCAAGTGAATGTTCTACCCAACTTACTTGATGGAGTTCCTTGTAATCAAAAGTGAATAGGTGTATGTACCTTTGAAAGAGCTGGAGGTAGGATTCCTTCTCACTCTCCATCACAACATCACCAATCTTTATTTGTTGGAGATGATCATTAATTTCTTCTTCAGATAATTTTATGGGTTCATGAGTCGATGTGACTGGAAGGATATCCATGATTGAAACATCAACCTCACTTTCTTCATCTTCTGTGTCCACTTCACTGGTACTAGAGTAATCAGAGGATGTCCAATCATCAATTTCATCACTTGAATCCATAGGTTCTACCTTATGATGCCAAGGGATCACGTTTATCTTCACCCTCTCTCTACCACATCCAAGTGTCATGAAGCCTTCATTCCAGCAGTTTCTCGCATGAACTCTCCTTATCCATGGCCTTCCTAACAACATTAGGTATGCAACAATACCATTTTTCATCACCTGAAAGTCTACCACACATACAACACCCATAATAGATATTTCCACATTTAAAACAACACCTTCTGGTTTAGTTTTTCCCTTATTTAATGACCTTAACATAAGTGTTGAGGGGCGATCAATTTTTAAACCCAACATATTCATTATAGACTCGGTCATTACATTAACTGCAACACCTCCATCAACTAAGACATCATAAATTGAAATACCATTACATAATACCTCAGCTTGTGGAGTGTAAGGATCCACCTCTGCCTCCAAAATAGGGACCTCAACCTCCTTCCTTCATCGAGCATTGAGTCCACTTTGTAGGTCCCACATCTTCTCGAAGACATAGCTAGAGTTGACCATTTGTAATATTTGCAGGCCTTTTGGATGGATCTTCTAAGATGGAGTATGGTCCTTGTCCCTGTGAAATCAGAAAATCCTGCACACCCAACTTTCTTCTCCTATGTTTCTTACTAGTTTCTCCTTTCATCTTCTTAGGATCATTTCCATCTTGGTTATATTTTTCTTTCTTTCTTTTTGTTAAAAACACATTTGCTTCATTATTTATGCTCCTATCTACTACATCAAAAGAATTTACAGGTGCTTTTCCTTTATCATTATCTCTTGTACCAGATGTAGAAGCTCTATCTGGACAATTATACTTATAATGACCCTTTTTATGACAACCATAACATACAACTTCAGAAATATTTATTTTTGGACCTCTATCTCCTCCCTGA
Source organism: Taxus wallichiana var. yunnanensis (assembly GCA_018340775.1). Lineage (NCBI taxonomy): Eukaryota > Viridiplantae > Streptophyta > Pinopsida > Cupressales > Taxaceae > Taxus > Taxus wallichiana. Next base: position 971,644,515 of record CM031239.1, on the reverse strand, counting down.
GAACTAAATTCTTTTCCTTGAAGAAGATTAATAGTTAACTAGCCCATCTTCCTAAGCAGATCTTCATACTCAGTAGATGTACTAGGAGAAATATTTGTGCTCACCGAGAGTGGTTGTGGATTCTAGACCAAAGGTGTTGGTGTAGGCTCTACCTTAGCAACAATTTCTTTGGGCTCTTCTTCCATGCTTTCTTCTTACCTTCTTGCAATCTCCTTTGCTTGTTCAAGGGTCGTTAGTAGTCATACTTCACTCATTTTCTGATCTCTGGCTTCATCCCAAGAATGAATTGCTTACAGAGGAGATTATCCATGCCATTCATCAACCCATCCGCTAATCCTTCCTTCTAGATCTAGGCATCGAGCTTCCTCCTTAGCTCTAGAACATGAGCATGATAATCCCTTATCTTCTCCTTCTCTCCTTGGAATAACTTTGTGATATCGATCATGAGATCTGCATATTTCTGTTATTCACCAAATTCTTCAAGAAAACTTTTAGTTAATAAATCCCATAAGTTTTTCACATTATCACCTAGTGTTTCAAACCACCTAAGGGCTGAACCATCCAAAAAGGTAGGAAAAAATTCAGTCCATTGTTCCCTTCTTATGAGGCCATTACAAATACAAGATCATTTAAACTCTTGAATGAAAGAGGAAGCATCTTTATTAGATTAGGCTGAAAAATAGGAATCTTCCCATTTCAAAAGTAACCACAATGAAATACCAACCCACAAGTACAATCAACAAGACTTATGTGCACAAATAATTGGAATCACTATAATAGAAAGTGACTTTACACCTTTCTACAGTAAAATAGGAATGACCACGGTAAACTATGGTAAAACTTGACTTACTGTGGTAAAACTGACTTTACTGTGGTAAACACTATTCACGGTAAAAAGTGAAGTTACTATGGTAAATACTATTCATGGTAAAAAGTAAAGTTACTGTGGTAAATACTATTCACGGTAAAAAGTGACTTTACCATGGTAACTACTATGCATAGTAAAAACAAGGTTACCCTCCAAATGATTTTTGACTAAGTGGGAATATCTCTCCAGAAAATCCACCAATGAGGAATGGTCCCAAAGAACGGAACCAAAATGTCATCACCAATCCGGCACTATGATAATTCTCCACTAAAACTCCTCATGCTATGATTATTTACTAATGCATAACTTTTAGTTTGGTGGATGTAATCTAGAAACACAACAACAAACATAACACAAGAATACCATAGACTATGATACAAAGGAATGATGAAAAATCTAAAATATAAGTGTAAATTATAATATCAATATGAAATTGTTACAATCTCACCCATGAGGTACTTCAAGTGTTACTAACTTCACTTGCCTTCCAACAATAACTATGGGAGAAAATTCACAATTACAACTCTTAATAGCTTCTTTAACACACCTTCTAAATGATGGCTTCCTTTACACACTTACTCATACAATATTTCTCACTACTTCCTTCTATGCTAAATGAGGGGGGTGGTCTCTCTATTTATAGAAATTTTAGGCTTATCCACCTTATCTCTAAGATAGGATAAGAAATCTACTCTGACGAATCATATTCCATACCTTAACTCTTATCTTTACATGTAAGCTTATCTTTTAAGATAAGATAAACCTTATCATTTCACATGGGTTCCACATTTTTAGACTTTTTACAAATAAAATACACAAAATATTTATGACCTCACTCCTTGTCTTTATTACCAATATAATATTTCTAATTCCTAATCATGTAGACCCTACTTCTCTACTTACCCTAACTTTGACATTTTAACATTACTGAACCACTTACGACAAATATTTACTTTTTACCACAACATTCCTATTGTACTTTGACTGTTACCATACTATACATTATTGGTGGAATCGTATCATAGTGCCCTTATCTTCTATCGGACACTACTACTAATATACTTAACAACATCCTATTCCTAATACATACATTAATGAAATAGAAATTACGGAGGAAAATTTTAGTGTTGACAGAGGCCACCACTACAACCTTCTTCTAGTGTGATGTATATGAAAAATAAGACTATGGCAATGCCCATTATATTTTTGAAGGGTGCAAGTATCACTATAAATGGGGAAAATTTCAAGGGCTTTGAGGTTTTGGAGTTGGTAGAGGAAGATGACTTCCTTGCATTACATGGCTGTCCATGGTGTTATTCAAAAACACAGAACCGTGATTTAATAAGTGTTATATTAGATTTGAGAATGAGGATGATCATGTAGTGATCCCTATAGATGGTACAAACATTTCTCCTACACAGATCTCATTAGAGAGGAAGATCTCGAATAAGATCTATGCATGGACTGTGCATGATCTAGAGTGTGTTGAGCCAACAAAGGAGGGAGTGCTCAAATGGGGAGATATGCATTCGATCAGTGACACTACAAGAATTGCTTGTGATAACTGGGCCCATGGAATGTATGAAATGGTTGGTCATGAGTATCATGGGTACATAACAAGAATGATTAGAACAAGGAAAGTTAGGCAGTTGGGAATAACTATGCTACTACGGTATACAAGAGAAGAAAATTATTAATTGTTTTGAACATGTAATGGAATAATAGCTACACTATGAAGGATACCAAAGGAATATGTTTGTATAATCATTAAGAGGAATGTAAAAATTATGGTGGGTCACGTATAGGATACTATGTTTTAGATGGAGAGAGATAAGAATTACATTCTTGTCATAATTTGTGAGGAACAACCTTCCTTCAAAGATACTATCATACGATGGAAAAAAGTCTCCCATGAGTCACATATAAGTTTGTGATAAGAATTGGTTGGAAGGACCAGAATGCGTTATTGCCATCCCCATGGGTATATAAGTTCTATTCCACTTTACATGGGTGTGCACGTGTGGTACATACATGTTGAGATGAAGTAGGAGACAACCAATTAACAATACATGACATTAGGTATGATGCACACTTTAAATTAATTTTGATATATCCATCCAATGCATAAGGCCTTATAGTTGATAAGTGCATCACTCTGGGGGATAACGAGAAAGTGGAAGAGCTTGTGGCTCATTTACATGAGGATACCATTTCGGATGGGCACGCCAACGAACGTGTGTGGTTGGAAGTGACGAGGATCTCCTAGAGCATGCTTAGAAGGAAAAAGAAAAAGGGAATTTGGTATACCTGATTGATGATAAATAGGCCAAATATTTTAACATAGAGCACATAGAGGGTGAGCATGAGGTCTTAGATACAGATGAGAAAGCACGTATATACCATTTATCACTGATACAAAGAAGGTGAATATTGGGACAAATGATAGGCCTAATGAGGTGATCATTGGTGACTATTGGTTAGAAGAAGAAGTTGTAAAGATAATTGAATTGTTGCATGAATTCTAGGATCTATTTCCTAGGGGATACCACGAGTTGAAGGGTGTCCATCCATCACTAGGGGAGATGAAGATAAATATAAAATAAGGCACATGACCAAGACGTAAAGGACCTTATAGAATGAATCCAAATCTGCACGTAAAAGTTATACGATAAGATCAAAAACATATTAAAGGAGGGAATCATTGAGCCAATTAAAGAATCAGAATGGATCAGCCCATGGTCATAGGTATAAAGAAATATGGAAGGATATATATACATATGGATTATAGAGTGTTAAATTTCTCTTGTGTAATCGATCCATTCCTATATAGTTCATCAAAGAAATTCTTGAGGGTGCATTAGGGTGATGTATATTCATTCATATATGGTTTCTCCATATACCATAAAGTTTGGATAGTGAACGATGAATGGGACAAGACTACAATCACTACCAAATGGAGGTGTTTTGTATATACAATCATGACTTGTGGTCTAAAAAATGCGCCAACAATTTTTCACACATTGTTGTACAAACTATTGAAGACTTATCAATAAATTTCTCTAAGTGTATCTTGATGATTGGACCATTTATGGGTTAGTAAAGGATCAATGTGACTACTTAAGGCTTATGGTTGAGAAACGTAGGCAGCAACTTGGAATATCCCTAAACATCATAAAGTGCATATTTTCTACATTGTTTGACACATTGTTGTGACATATCATATGTAAAGAGGGTCTTTTGATTGATCTGAAAAGATAAAAATTATATTGGGGTTGGAAGAGCCAACTAACCAAAGTGAAGTGTGGGGATTTCTTGGGAATACAATATATTACAGAAAAATTCATCAAGGGCTATGCCAAGATAGCCATACCACAAGAAGAAATATTGAGGCTAAAAGTAAGTTCTATTGGAAGGATGCATAATAATAAAATTTTGAGTAGTTAAAGGAAAGATTAACCATTGCACCTATCCTTCACTTCCCTTCATGAAATTTTCCATTCCATGTTCACGTGGATGTCTTAGGGACAAATTGGGGTAGTCTTATCTTAGTCGGGAGAAGAAAATGTTGATCATCCCATTTGTTTTACGAGCATGAAGCTAACATGAGTGGAAAAAATTATATAAATATGAGCACAAGGATTTCTCTATGGTATACATGCTTCATACATTTAGGCAATATCTTCTTGCAACTCCTCTTATATTTTACAATGATCATATAACACTAAAGCACTTGGTCAATAAGACAATATTACAAGGTTACATATGTATATGGATTCTCTTGTTTCAGGAATTTGAATTTTCAATAATAGTGAAACCAGGTAAGAGTAATCTAGGACCTGATCACATATCACACATAAATTTTATTGAGGTTGCATCGATGATCGGTTGTTTAGGTTATAATGCACACTAATGGATTTAGAGGATATAGAAATGTTTTTGCACACATGCATCATATGAAGGAATGAATAATATAGAGAAGAAGAAATATGATATAAATGATGCACCTTATCGGTTGGTTGGGGGACCTTTACAAGATGTGTCATGATGAGATACTACACAAATGTGTTTTGGAACATGAGTACCAAACAATTATGGAAGAAGCACATGATGAAATTGTTGGAGGACATTATGCTTGGAGAAGCTATCGAGCGTAAGATAATCCTAGCTGGTCTATGGTGGAAAACACTCTACAAAGATAAAGAGGATTTTTTTAAGGATTATGAACATTTCCAAAGGATTGGAAAGCTAGGACAAAGATATAAGATGCCATTGTACCCTATATCATTAGAAAAACCATTTGAGAAGTGGGCTATAGAATTTGTTGGACTAATTGCATAAAAACGTGACGAACATGTGTGTGGTACATTATTAATTTTTCAGATTATTTGACAAGGTGGGTAGAAGATGCACCTACTAAGGATTATACCACTTTTACAACTACACGCTTCTTATGGGAGAACATTATCAACATGTATGGCTACCCATTAAACCTTACAAGTGATAGGGGAACTCATTTTATTAATGAAACCACCGGATATTGTTAGTAGAATTTATGGTAGCTCATCACAAGACAATTCCATATCACCCACAAGCTAATGGCACATCGACGGAGAGTCAAAGAATATAAGCGTGTCCCACTTAATGGCCAAAACTATTTTAAAATCGACTAGCAAATTAATATTTAAAAATAATATTAAAACTTAAAAAAACTAGGTAAATTATAGATTCCATATCTATGCCTTGGTATATTTAAACTCTTAAAAATACATGTTTGGTCATTTTATATGTTTTTGGTCATATTTTGGTTGTTAGACATATTTTGCTAAAAGTACAAAAACTACAAAAAGTGGGATACAACCATATGCTTTGACCTCATGACAAAGGCATTTAAAACAATCTTGGGCCAGAACTTGATATGGATTTATGATGTTGGAAGAAAGGATTGGGATGATAAAGTTTTAGTTGTACTTTAGGCATACAAAACTATCTATAAGATATTGCACAAAGCCATACCCTTTTAGTTGGTGTTTAGCGTAGAAGAAATATTACTTGTTGAGTTCATGTTACCATCCTTGCTTATTGTGGGCGTAGGAGGAATTATAGATGAACAAGTAGTAGGAGAGCACATTGAAAATTTATTTCAATTGGATGAATGACACATAATTGCTCGATGGAGCTAGAAGATAGAGAAGGTGCGAAAAAGGCTTGTCATGATAGACACATCCAAAACAAGTTTTTTATGGTTGGGGGGTTGGTGCTCCTATATGAATCTAAGTTCATGCACCACCTAAGAAATTTAAAATTTCATTGGTCGATACCATTCAAAGTAACCAAGATTATGGAGATAGGAACATGTAAGTTATATGCGCTTGATGGCACCATGTTACCTAGTTACTCCAATAGGAGTAGGTTGAATCCCTACTATAAATAAGCTTATTTTCAAAATACGTTTGTAATAAGGCATTATTACCATTTAAATTGGATTTCCCTTTCAACATTATTATTTTGTTGTTGTAATAAGCACGTTTGTGCATATGAGGTGATGTAATTTGTTGAAGCATGATGCACAAAGGACCATACATACTTTTAGTGTGGGGTAGCAAGAAAAAAAAAATAATAGATCCATTTATGATGATGAATGGAAGGATGGTGTTGGATTGTATTACTCAATGGTGTATAAGGAAAATTGGTGGAGATGATAATATGTGGAATAGCGGGAAGGATAATGTGAGGTAGGAAGCGCAGAAGAAAAGTACTTTGATATATGACACAAAGGAAGGAAAAGTGTGGCACATGAAGGTGCGTGGAAGGATGTATATCATGGGAAAGTAGTTGCGTAGAAAAAATAAGGTGCACACATGATGTTTTGAAGATGAGGAGAGTAATTGCACACTAGAAGGTTATGCATGTCACATGCGGAAGGAAGATTTGAAAGATCAAAACATGGTGGAAAAGAGTGGGAAACATAAAAAAGAGTGGTAAAAAGAACACCTACTACAACCTACCACATTAAATGTTTGAAAAATTTATAAACATATAAATAGGTTAGAGAAATAGTTACAAAAATACCTCCTTGCAAATTGAAGCTCTTGATAACCGATGTGAATTTGAGAATATAAAAGACCACTAGGAAACTATAAACCAATATCTAGCGACTAAAGAGCTCCTTGTGTTTAGAAGAGTTAGAATCTAGGTAGCAGAGTGGAAAAGAAGATGAAATTGGGGTTTTGTTTTGGAAAGCGTGGAGGAATTGTAACTTTGAGTTACAGGGTTAGCTATCGAAGGGATTTGTAGAGATAAATCACGTGGATTGAAGAAAAAATCAAACATAGAGTGGAGTTTTGAAAGTGAAAACACCAGGAGAATTGTGAAGAGTTGAGACTAGAGCATACAAGGTTTTGGATTTAGGGACACATTTTCAAAGCACACTAGTTTCAAGGTTTGAAGTTGTGATTTACAGTATTTTCAACTTAGGTTGTAAATAATGGCACCAATGAAGAGAACACCTAAGGGAAAGAAGATAGTTGAGGATTTCTTGGATGATTGGTTTTCGAGATGTATTATAATTAGGAGGTCATTGTTAGGAAGGCATGGGCATCTCAAATATGGAGGTGTAAGATCAACAAGTACAACCACAACTTCATAGGCCATGAAATTGATATAAGGGTTGAAACATTAGTAGAGACAGGCCAACGCACTGCAGAGGGCCATATTATGCTAGAAAATAGATTGTGCAAAAAAGACATTGGAAAGTGGAAGAGTGTTGCAGTTATATGAATTACCATTTTTTAGAAAGCTCACACAACTATTACAATGGATGATGTCACATACATACGAGGATTATTTCTATTTTGATGGTAGGAGGATGCACATCACTTAAAACTAATCAACAAGGTAATAGGTTTGAGAGACAAGGAAAGATATCATATTAGATATACGAAAAGGTGGTGATGGAAGAAAAAACCACCAAGTTTCACTATTATAGGGAAGGTGTGACTTTAATGTAACAAAAACTATTGACCTTGTTACTAGTGTGACTGCATGCTTGGTAAGTTGTAAGTTGGTCATGTCGAAAGGTGGAAAAAATTGAACAAGAAATTTTCACACATACTACATAAGATGGTGCGCAGGGACAAGGTACACATTCCTCTATACATCACGAAGAGCATTTTGGAGGAATTTAAGACCCAACATGAAAAGGGTGAGAAGATCACATGTGGGTCAATTTTACTATTGATAGTATTATGGGAGATTGGAGTCTCGAGATGGACCAATAAGAAGATAATGGGAACATCCCGTTGAGAAGCGATCGCCAGTGAAGAGATTCACAAAATACAATTGTGATGGGGCCATCATAAATGTATCCAAGGAACACTTAGACATATGGTATAAGAGGATACATGTGTGACACGTTTGAAAATGAATATCCCATACCTAGGAGTTACCCACTGAGATGAAGGGATAAGAAGATGTTTCTATCATACAATACTTTTGCCTTGCATGATTCTTTTTGCTGAATGGAGACATGGGACCCTCGGTGTAAAATACTATTTGAATTTATAGCCACATATTTTAGGAGCACTATAAATAGAATCAAGGAATTGTAGCCCTTCAAATTTAATGCGAGATAAGGTATATGTGGAGTACCAAACTCTATGCAAGACCTATGGCTACAAAAAAACATCCTTATGTAGAAACAATGGAATCGGATGGGGTGGACTTGAATCCCATCATGAATTTTATGGTTGGAAAGGAAGTAGGCCGAGTGTATATTTATCTTCACTAAATTTGAAATATGGTAAGGTGGTCAATGTGTTGAACACCAATATTACACCACCATCTTTAGGAAGGGATTCCATGAGGAAAAAGAAGTGCAAGCCATAGTTGATCCAAATAACAACAACAACAACAAATAAGAGGAAGATGAAATAGAAGGGAAACTGGATAAAAATAGAAGAAAGAGGAGGCATATAGAACATGAAGAAACTTGATGTGCACCCTTCTAAGGACACCTCTAAGAACCCAATTGAAACTATGCATACAAGTAGTCCATAATAAGAAGGGAAAGATGAAGCCGGAAGGTCACGAGAGGACTCAAAGGGAGAGGAGAGCCCTCATGTGATTCATATTGTGAAAGAGGAAGACCTCTTGAACAATATGAGCATGAAGAAAAAATAAAAGCATGAACAAGAGGCTAGGAAACATGAGAATGAACAAGAGGAAGAGAAGGAGAAATAAGAGAAGAATAAAGAAGAGTAGGAATAGGAAATTGACCAAGGAATGGAAGAGGAAACTAGTCCCACACACTTTAATATCATGCAAGAATCACCACGTGAGCAGTGCATAGTGGGACAGGACCTAAATATTTCGTAAGAACAAGGCAAAAAGATGCTCACATCCTTGCACTAGCATGACATAGATGACACATCACACATACACACACACATATGTGACACACATACACACACACACACACACACACACACACACATGTCACACACACAAGACACATATATGACACAAAAAATTCATCAAGGATAGATTTCAAAAGAGGACATGGTTGAGTTACAAGGAGAAATGATATGTCATAAAATATTCCAATTTTGGTTTCCACACAAATGTTAGATGCGTAGGAAAGTAATGCCTTGATAAAGATGTCAAATGAAGTTACACGACGAAATATTAATAAAGGATTTACACTCATGCGACATGCGAGGATAATTTTGAGGATGTAAGTAGGAAGAATAAGAAGCTGACCTCATAATAAAATCAAGATAAAAAGAGGTTGGATGATGTAAATAATAAGGAGGGTGAAGTGATGATCCACATCGCACATTCATTCCATGAAGTAATTGTAGAGGCCAAGCTTGATAAAAACATGAAAATTGACAACTTGGAAGAGTTGATCAACCTATTACTAATAAGGGTGAATAGAGGACATGAAAAAATGATGAGAGGAAATTGCCAAAGAGAATCAAGAAAATATTGATATAAGAATGAATGAGTATGAAGAGTTTTGCATGGAAATGAAGAGAGCTTTGCATAAGGCAAAAATAATATTCATCATATTTGAGGATACCTCGATTATATACACGTGCCTCATAGAAGAGAAGAAACAAAAGATATGCTTCAAGGCCTATTTATATATAGGAGATAAGGAGACACGCGTAATTTTTTTGCAAGAGTTAGAAGAGATAAGTAAAAATATAAAAGCTAAATGTGAAAAAGTAGAGGCAAGATTGAGAAAATTGTGGGCTTTGGTGATGAAAGGAGTGAATGTTTTGGAAGAAATGACCTTTGAATGAGACATCATTTTGAAATAATTACAAGAGAAGGATGGAGGAATGACCCTAGAGAGCATACAAAACATTGTGGAATCATTACTAGGAAGGTTAGATAGCACACTTGAAGAGTGGAAAGGGATGGAAGTAGCCATCAACACAAAATTTTTGGAACTCTTGCAAACATCATGAGCCTATTTTTGGTCGCATGGAGGAATATATTTTTCAAACATTATTTTATTCATACATTCTTCATTCAAAATTATTTTGGGTATTGCCCACATTATTTTAGCTAGGATTCTTTATTCTTTTATTCATTGATTCATGTATTTCCAAGGACAAACAATATACCTAGTGTGGGGTAATGTTGGAAAAATAAAATGACTACATATGAGACATGTGGAAAGGAAAAGGATGCACACAATGGTGCATGTAGATCTATGGAAAAATTATTTGCAAATTTTGAAACAATGTAATAAAGGATGCACAGAAGTTTGAAGAAATACACACGAAGGGCTGCGTGTAGGTACAAAAAGTCGGAGAGATAGTCAGATTTCCAAGGCAAGTTAAAAATAGGAAAAATCGAAAGATGATGTGATCATCAAGGCAAACCATAAATAGAAAAAGTGTAGATAAATCACATGTGTAACTAATAATAGACATGAAGCACTCATGGAAGAGGAATATCTATTTATATCACACGTGACAAAAGCTAGTTATAACACACGTGACAGAAATAAAGCTTCCAAAAAAAAACAACCCGCTTATGGAGAATTGTGGGTTAGAGTATATTTATAGGAAAACTTTAGTTGGGAAAACATGCAAGCTATGTATAAGAGTAGTGCATTTTTAGAGTCTTGCAATGAAGAAAAAGTTCCCACCCTATATATACATGTAGATATCCATGTGATAGTTAAGTCCATATAGAGTAAAGGTGTGCAATAATACTATTAGAGTCGTGCCTTGCACATGAGTCTATACATAGAGATTGACTGAGATTATCTTGAAGATATGCTACTAGTTATTATAATGCATCATGAATATAATGAATATAAAGCTCCTTTTGGTTTATGATTAATTGTCTTGTGTAGGTTACAATAGTTCATACTCTTCACATGGTATATTTTCATGTTATGTTAGCCATGAATGCAAAAAACACCTCTTGAAAGTTACACTTGCTTTGAGTGAGCACTAGGATTTGCCTAGGTGATTGGCTAGCGCACCGACAATGTTGTGTTGAAACTAGACTTTAGCATGAAATGTACTCTTTTGTAAGTGTCAAATTCTAGGTAGTGTTGGGTGAGATCTAGTTGATTTCAAGAATCTTGATTGTAGTCATTAGAAATGTCTCTAAGTTCAATTCATGTTGGTATGATTTAAGTTATATTTTTGAAGATTTGTATTAGACTTAGAAAAACATTCACTTCTAGCAAATTTTGTGAAGAACGTATTTTTGGTCTCTGGAGAAAGGTCATCTTTAATTAAATGTATTGGGATCTATGGGTGGTTTCAAAAGGAAAAAATGGTCACATTGAATCTCACAAAATCCTCTTCATGGAATGAGCATTGGTTTTCTCAAACAACTATGGGGTCCATGTAGTAACTTAGCTCATTGTTGTTAATTCTTGCACTAAAAGAGTTAATTGTCTCAAAATTAAAAAATGATGTGTTTTCAGCTCTTTAAAATGGTTGAAATGAAAATTTTGAGTGTTTTCTACTCAACATCATGTATGATACCCCCAAAAGCTCCAAGTTTTTGTTTGGCTCAAAAACTTACTTCTTGTTATGTTTTTCTCGTTGGGATGGTGACATCAACACAAATTAATTGAATGAATCCTATTGGTGCATAATTTTTAAGTGATCCATGCATAAGCTATGCACTCAAAATTTGTAATCACCCTCTCAAGTGTGTGCATCATCCTCATTGGTGCATTTGGTTTGACTAAAATTTTAAAATTCACCTCTATTTATTTGTTTTATGAAGTAAGTTATTCCTACAAAGAAATATGTGCCTACATAAAGGTCCCAAGCCTTGTTGTGAAAATTTTGAACACCCATGACATATTAAAAGTGCGCATTCATGTCATTGGTGCACATTTTTGATATGGAGATTACAAAACTCACTTTTCATCCCCACTTTTCATTCTCCATATCAAATATCCCTCACTTAAGTTGTCTTTAAAAATTCCAAATTTCTCTTCAAAAATCCCAAAATGAAAATATATAAAGTGAAAGGGTTAAAAAATAATTTCATTCATTTTATGCTCTAAACTCCATTAAAATCAGCTCCATGCCCTAGCCTCCAAAAACACTTTTGTTCATTGTTAGAGATTCCATGGGTGAAAAATCTTACAACTTTGTAAAACTCCACTCTAAAAAACTTTAAGATGATTCTCATTCATGGGATGAAATCACATGATTTATTTAGGTATCTCCATTATAAATTTGATGTTAGAAATGCCCATTTTTCTCTATCTTTGTTAAAAAATCATTTGCTTGTTCCCTAAGATTTAAGGAAGAAGATGATTTAAAAATTTGATTGTAACTTCTCCTTGAAAACACCCTTATTTTGAATCTTTTCATGAGTGACGAGGTTGAGGATTTCATTTTTATCATCAAAATAATTTTTAGTCTAAACTCCATTAAAAAGTGTTGGGGATGGGTCTATGAGGAAACATTTGTAACTATAGAATATCAAATCCAAAACATGTAAATACGGATCTAACAATCCCCAAAAATTCACATTATTCAAATTATAAACAAGAATAATCCAAATCACAAAAAATACACACACATAACATAGCATGTACGTGGTTCACCCAATGTGGGCTACACTAACCAAATATAGAGATCTCGTATATATAATATAACAAGAGATTACAAACCAAATCTTCTGCATAAGAGTACATGTATCTCTACAAGAGTATCTCTTCCTCCCAGATATCCAACCAGATCTGCCTGAGTACACTAAATTGTGCCTCCATACCACCACATATGTCTCCTCCAGATATCTAACTAGATCTACTTGAGTGCACTACAACCGTGCCTCTAAAACACCACCAGATCTCACATACTTAAAGCTATCCTGCATCTGCCACTGTGCAACCAAGATCTCACTATATTGTGAATCTACAAACAAGATCTTGTTACCCTGTAAAATTGACAAGGGAAATTTTAAAGGGTAACCATACCAAAATTTTCCGTTGAGGTCTCTTAACATTCAAATGCCATAAAATCCCTTTATGGAAAATCTAGTTTTCAGAATTTGGTCATTTTCAACCTTTTTGGGTTGGGCACATTTTTCATTCGCGCTACATCAACCAAAAATATGCCCCTCTATTCCTTTGGTGCATTCTAGGGCGTGTAAACACACCAAATGTTACGCCTCTCAAAGGTGCGCCAAGGCACAAGCACCATCTTGTTATCACTCTCTAAAGTGCGTTGTGGGAGCTAAAACTGTAGTGTCGACACTCCCAAAGCTGCGCCAAGGTGCAAATC